>JAQQTO010000038.1:14990000-15590000 GCA_029884595.1 Ormosia semicastrata
GAAGTCAATCATCGAAGAAGTACCACCGGTTACATATTCACTGTTGGAACTACAGCTGTTAGTTGGATGTCGCAGATACAAAAGATTGTTGCTTTATCTACTACAGAAGCTGAGTATGTGGCAATAACAGAAGCGATAAAGAATTGATATGGCTTCAAGGCTTGTTGACAGAGTTGGGATTCGTCCAGGAGAAAAGTATTTTGCATAGTGATAGTCAGAGTGCGATATATCTGGCAAAGAATTCAGCATTTCATTCCAGAACAAAGCACATTGATCTTCGTTATCACTTCATCAGAACTCTGCTTGAGGATGAGGTGCTAACATTGGTGAAGATTCAAGGAAGCAAGAACCCAAAGCAGATATGTTAACAAAAGTGGTGACTATCGACAAATCGAAGTTGTGCTCAACTTCAGTTGGCTTGCAGTAGCAATGCACTGCAGAGAATTTGCTACATTGATCGAGGTGTGAAGACAGATTGAAATCAGTCTTCAAGTGGGAGATTGTTGGTCAAATTGTGCCCCCCCCCCAAGCACCGAAAGGTGCATATTGAAATTTCAATTGCACCGAAAGCAATTGTTGAAATTTTGAAGAAAGCCAACCAATTCGGTGTTGGCAAACCGCGTGAAGGAAAATCACGCGATTTCAGCTTCTATAAATAGAAGCATCTGCAGAAGAGAAAGTGTATCCCAACAAAGAGAGAAAAATCCTAGTGAGAGAAACAGAAAAGTTTAGAGAGAAAAACTTTAATTTCTGGGTGTAATTGGGGTGTGGGTTGTGAGAGATTTTGAGTGTTTTGTAAACACCTTTTATATTTCCTTTATCAGTAAAATATTTGCAGCAGCCTGGAGACGTAGGCACAATTGGCCGAACTATCAATTTTTTGTGTGTTATTATTCCGCATTTATTTCGCTTTTCACAAATCTGATGATAAGGAAATTTTGCGTAATTTCCCAACAAAGTAGACATTCTTTCCATTAAATGGGGTAAAGTTAATATTTCTTTGATCAAAACGGGACTCAGTTTCTTCGTATATATTCTTCAATATCTTTCTCACATAGGCTCAAAAAATGTTGATAAGAATAAAATTATATCAAATATTCAGATTTTTAAATAAGTACTTAGTACAGTATGCAACATCTAAAACAATACCTCTACAGCAATTGCCATGTCACATAACTCCTTCATAGAAAATTTAGAAAACAGCATCGCGCTAACGACCACTGGCTTCCCAACTGTCAGTGTCCCGGTCTTATCAAAGACAACAATTTTCACCTGCATCAAGATCAATGAATAAGATTCCAATTAAAAATAGTGAAAGTACTAGGAATATGTTGCATATAATAAACGATAGATAGCATATACGTGATTATGCCAAACATCAATGTTAGAGATAAATGAAATTAAGTGAAACAGTGCCTTTGACTACAATGGTCTTACAAATGTAACATATACAATACAACTATACAAGCTTCTATTATTATTTTTTCCCTTACAAATGTAACATATACAATACAAGCTTTTATTTAGTATACTCTTATAATGCAAGCATAGTTTACATACTATACCGTAACTTAGGAGACACGGAGTACCAGGAAAAAGAGTGTGGAGTGCCATTACCTTGTGTGCCTTTTCCAGTGCATCTCCGCCCTTGATGAGCACGCCTTGAGAAGCACCCATGCCTGAAGCAACCATGATTGCCGTTGGTGTTGCTAGACCCAGAGCACATGGGCAAGCAACAACCAGCACAGAAATAGCAAATTGCAGAGCAAGTTCAAATGCATTCATAGCTTTTGGTATCCAATGTTTAAGGTAAAAACCGACTTCTACAGGAATAAACCATCCCAGCCAAGTTATGAATGCTGCAACAACCACCTAAGGATGCAACCATAAATTGAGCAGCTTCCCATGGATAAGATATTGTTGCAATGATTACATCAATTAATTAAGGGATAAAATGATCGAGGATCTTTATCATCAATTAATTAAGAGATAAAATGATCTAGGATCTCTATCATCTATTCATTTTCGGTCCAAACAGATTAGCATATAAACTAAAAGATAAGACAAGCAAAATATTCAGAGAACTGATGGCATATGTATTGAAATGCCTCTACATTAGGCAGAGTTCCTAGCACCCAAAAATTGTGACAACAATGATTAATTACATGCCACAAGCAAGTGAAAAAATATAGAGAGAGAGAGAAACCCCTTTCCAGATCATCCAATGAAGAAAACTTCCACCCAAAATATGTTTATTATTGAAGTAGCACTAATGCATAAATTTAGGTAATTTTATTCTCCACAATCAGCATATATAACATAAACTAGGCACTTCTTGAAGGGAAAAACTGGAAAAGTATAGTGTTGAGGAAATTCTTGAAGGGAAAAATTGGAAAAGTATAGTGTTGAGGAAAAACACTCACTATTTGTACCCAAAAAAAAAAAAAAAACTCACTATTGGAACAAAAACCCTTGAAATATGGTCAGCAAGTTTTTGAACTGGTGCTCTGGCAAGTTGAGCAGCTTCTACAAGTTGAACAATTTGAGAAAGTGCAGTCTCTGATCCAACATATGTGGCCTTAACCAGTAAGCAGCCATTCTCATTGATGGTCCCACTGATAACCTGTTCAGCACATGTATAGAAAATAAAAATGTTCTCACCACTATATCATGCCACCTTTACACTAATATGAAACACTAGAACTTGGGGGAAAAAATAAAAATATGTCAGATTTATCCCTTATCAACCTCCTGAATCCTATATATATTAGTCATCACTCATCAGTAAACACATAACATAGTGCATCCACTCTCTTTCACTTTCAGTTACCCCTATCTTTCTTGGAACTCATCCTACAACACCAGCACTTACCTTCTTCATTTACGATTTTGCCATGTTCGAAACTAATTTATAAGACTGCTTATGCTCTCATAATTATAACATACATGTATAGTTGCAACTAAAGGTCATACCATATGAATATTACCTTGTCTCCTGGACTTTTATTAACAGGTCTTGCCTCCCCAGTGATCATACTTTCATTTGCATAGCTTTTCCCTTTTATAACAATACCATCAACAGGAATTTTGGCACCAGGAACAATCTTAATTATGTCATTCTTTTGTATAAGGTCAGTGTCAATTTCTGTCTCTGTGATGACATTTCCATCAGTATCAATTGCTAACAAATAAGCTTTATCAGGAACAAGTTGTGTCAGCTTTTCTAAAGCATCTGATGTTTTCCCTTTAGCCACAATCTCTAAATATTTCCCTAATAGAATAAATGATATCAGCATAGAACTGGTCTCAAAGAAATCTTGTCCATGAAATGTAGCTGAACTCAGTGCTTTTATTACAGTATATAGTGAGTAAAAATAAGCAGCATTAGTTCCAAGCGCAACTAGCACATCCATGTTAGCAGATCTTCGCCTCAGTGCATGATATGATCCGACATAGAACCTAAAATGATGTCCAAAGTCAAATGATTATAAAACTCTCTATTTGTTGAAAACAGATACAACACAACTGTATTCTGGTTAATAAATAGAATCAGTAACAAGAAACTAGGATTAAATAATTGCTCATATAATACCTTTTGCCAACTATGAACTGCACAGGTGTGCTAAGGATCCATCTTAAAAACAACCCAAGAGTGAGCATATTGTGGATCTTATAGTTTAACCAGTTGCCATATGGAGGAAGCATGGGAAGAACCATGGAAAATACGAACACAGGAACAGAAAATAAGCAGCTGAACAAAACTTGGTCCCTATACATACGAATTTCATTCACCTTCTCTATTTTTCTTTTTCCTGAAGGAGTGTACAAGGTTGCTTGATACATATTGGGGCCATAGCTAGCAGCCTGAATGCAGTGTATAAGAGATCTTGGACCTGTGATGTCTGGATCATAGCTAACTGTAACTATATGTTCTGTCAAATCCATTTCAACATGATTCACACCTACACTTAACTCAAGAGAAGAAATTATGACATTTACATCTTCTGGAGAATCAACCCCTTCAAGTTTCAGATGCACTTTGTTCACATCATTCCCGGAGCTAATGACATCTGCTCCAAAGCCAGCATCTTCTATAGCTTCAATTATCTTGTTGGTATGAATGAGGTTACGATCAAAGTGTACTTTTGCTTCCTCTAAAGCTAGACCTACTATCGCCTTTTTCACTCCATCAATCATTTGAAGGGCATGCTCAACTGACTGAGAGCAGCTTGTGCATGTCATTCCCTTAATCTTGATTCGGCATTCTGATATACCTTGCTCCTGGAGCTCATCAACTCTAAAACCAGTGTCTTCGATGGTTTCTTTTATTTTGTTTGCCTACAACAAATTTACACCAGAAATATCACCACTTTCAGTCAGTTGAAAGATAAGGTACGTGTAAAAGAGAAAACAAAAAATAATTTTTATGAAGAAATTAGCATGAATCGATCATTAAAAAAAGTCTCAGTTTTAATTATTTCATTAGGATTCTAGGCATGCATATGTGAATAACAGTCTAAAGATCATAAAATTTTTTAGGAAAATCAAAAGATAGGAGTTGTGTGTACATATTACAAGATGATTAAACTCATAATTTCTGAAGGTTGACTTACAGTAATGAAATCTGGGACAAATTTTATTGCAGCTCGGCCATCAAGTGGTGACACCTTGATGCTGTTTACCCCATTAAGGTTTCTAACTTTAGATTCAATAGAATTTACACAGGATGCACACTTGACATCACTTATTCGAAATATAATTGTATCAACTGTGACATCCTGTGGAGTCTGCAACAAAGGTATCTTAAGATCATTGATCCCAGTAGCTACCATTTTTTCATCTGGAGACCAAGACTTCATTGATCCTGCAGAAAGGACTGAAAAAAGAGATGAGCAAGCCATAATTCTTGTTCCCCATTACCCAATTAATTGTCAAAAATCATTGCATTTATCAGAACCATTGAATTACAGATGGTACTATGGCTTTGATAGACTGTCGAAAGATTGTTAAATTGAGAAGATTAGTATTCGTATGATATACGTTTTATCAATTTGGTCCTATCATACCCATTTAAGGTGTACATAATTTAGGGACAAAGTTGAGAAAAAATGTATCTTTTAGACATCAAAATAGCAGTTTTCTCATATAGACTCAATTTATGTGTATAACAGAATTGTGCATTAAAAAAAAAAGAGTTTAACAACTGTGTTTAGCAATGACAATGATAGAAGCTACGATAGTTTTGAAATACCTTTCCAGAACCAAAACAAACCAGAGAGAGGCTTGGATAAAAGTAAAAGAATCACTAGACTCAGAACTTGAAACAGGAACATAAATTCAGAAATCCAAAAATATAATAAAACATCATCCACGAAATTCATTAACAAGCAGAAATCAAACCTTAAAATAGAAAACTTGATTACTCCAATCACTGTTTTATTTATCTCTTTAAACCCATGCCCTAAAAAAAAATTTTAAAAATGCAGAAACATGAAATAAGAAGCCAAGTCACACATCAGTAAGCACCATTCAAGCTCACTACTTCAACAATCAACAGCAAACAACAACTTATGAACAGAGTGATAAGAGCCACAGTGTATTCTCTTACTGAGTAACAGGCAACAACACCTAAATATTACAATGACTGTGTCCAAGGTAGGCCTCAGATTCTACACAGCTACAGGGCAATACCCCTGCGAACATATATACCCAATTCTCAATTTTGATAATTATATTTCAATTAAAATTAAAATTTGAGAGAAGAATGAATAATAAAGAGTCTGATCGATCACGTGAAAACACGACAGAAAAGAAAAGAGTTTTGTAGTTGGTGATTAAATAAGAGAAAGAACACAAAACATGGGAGAAAATCTAGGGTTACCAAAATTGAAGGGCACGGGGAATTAATATGCTTGTTGCTTTCTCTAAAACTTCTTAAGGTTTAGGGATTCCCAATCCCTTCCCATAGTTCAGACTTCAGTTTCAGATGAGCATGTTATTGACTTACTGTGTTTGTGGTTTTTGAATTTTTGAATTCATTCATAACTGCCTGCGTGTCCTCTTCCCACCAAAAACTTGTTCATTACCTCTTTTGCCCCTAACTTATCACATAATCTTTCGCTGTGGTAAATCATTTCAGCGTCATGCAACAAGGACTGCTTCGGCATAAGACCCATACTTATCTCAATAATAGATTATTTTTACAATCAATTATAATAAAATAAATTTTATATTTGAATATATTAATAAAAACGATTTTAAGATAATAGTAAATCAAGTAAATCGATTACATAGCACCAAAAAAAAAATCAATTACATAAAGAATTTAATAAATTTAACTTCTCATATAAGTTTTAACTCCAATTTTAAAAAAATTCCAGTTTTTTTAATCAATTCTCTATTAATTTCTTATAAATCTGCTAATTTTTATGAATAAATCTTAAATTTAAATATTTTTTAATTTTTTAAAAATATATTTTAATCTAAATATTATACTTTTTTTTTTTAATTTTAAGCATCATTCTTAATTTAAAATTTTAAAATTCTATTTGAATTAAAATAAAATCCCTGTGATGCACAAGATATATACTAGTTAAATTAAAACAAATCTACTAAATTAAATTAAACAGATTTTTTTATGCACACAACTAATATCAGAATAATTTTAAAATCAAATCTATTTATATTTTATAACTTTCTAAACAATAAAATAAAATAAATTCTCATAATTTATCAACTAACAAACGTGAGATTGTTTCCCTTTTGTTTTAAAATTGATTACTCCAATTAATCTCTGATTTATTCTCTCTTAAATTAAACATGGCCTCCAAATAAAACAAAACAAAAACATTGCAGAAACATGAAAGATTAAGCCAATTTATACATCAGCAGTACCAACTCAAGTTCACTATTTCAAGTGTGAACCTATACCGATGAATAAATTAATCAGAGTTCAGAGCAACAGTATATAAATTCTTACTCGGTAACAAGTAGCAAGTAACAAAACTTAAGAATTATAAGCACAGAAATCAACTCCAGCCACCTGCATCAAAGGACGACGACCTCTCCAGATTCTGTAACATGGCAAAGCCAAATAAACATACATTGATACATATAATAAGGTAAAACATGTTGAATTTCTCACAGAGAATAATACCAGCTTGGTGTTCAACGTTAGGTTGATCAATAACGGCACTTTTCACGTACGTGAGATAGAGAAAGATTGTCCTTAGTGATTAATTATAACTTATAAGAGAGAAAACAAAAGAGAAAATGGAGAAATTATTATATACTCTAAAGCATCATGTAGAATTGTATTTATATTGTTCAAATTTTGACATCTCGGTCTTCATTAATGATTGATCTACAACTAACTTACATATTCATTATTCTAACCTTTTTTTATTTTTTTAAAATAAAATAAAAAATATGTAAGTTAGTAGTAGACTCAGTCATTAATAAAGATTAAAATATTAACATATGAGCAATATAAATACAATCTTATATGGCGTTTCACTGCAATAATTTATCGATAAGATGTAGGATTTAAGATACATAATTAAAGGAAGCACCTAAATTGATAAGCTTTGGAGGTTTCTCAAAAACTTCCAAAGGGTTTCTCTAAAGTTCAAAAGAGGACAATCATTGGGAAAAAAGTTAGAGTGTGTTTGGAATGTAAATAAATAATAAATGGTTTTATTTACAAATTAAATCTAATTAAATTTTGAATTTGAAATATTAAAAAATAAGAAATGGTTTGATTTTTAAAATCTTACATATTTCATTTATTTTGTTTTAAAAATTTTATCAAATTTAATAGGATTTGTTATGATTTGATTTGATTTGAAATAAATAGATTATTTTATCTTAATAATTTTCTCTAACCACCTCTTATAAAGATAAAAATATAAAATAATAAAATCAAATTAAATTAATTTTCATTTTAATGAATTTTAAATACAAAAATTAATTTCTAAATCAATTCAAATCTCATTTTTTAAATAAATTTCAAACACAAAATTTAATTTTTAAATCAAATCAAATAAATTCAAATTAAATTATTTTTAATTTTAATTAATTCCAAACACTTAAAGGAATTAATATATGACTTTATATCTGGTTACCTCGTTTATCATAGGTACGTCTTTAAAGCCTTTAGTAATCGCAATTCACAAAGAAATCAATTAATTTACATTTTTTGTTATCGTTGGATGTAATGCATATGTCTAATTAAGGAAGGGTATTTAAAATTCTGAATGAAATAGAGAAAATTGAATTTGGTAGAAATTTTGTTAAAGAACCAAGGTATTTCTTTTTTAGAAATTTTGATATGATTTAATTGGTAGAAGATTAAATTTGTTTTAATTTGATATGATTTTATTTTATTATTTTACTATATATATATATATAGGAAACGTATTTTGTGAAAGGAGTGTTTATTGTAAGAGGTGAGAGAAGTAAATCTTGATTATTAAATTTTACATGAATAGTCAAGATTAAAACATAAATGTATGTGATTTTTTTAAGTAGTCACGACATTTAAAGAATTTTTAATCTTGATTATTCATGTAAATGGTCATGTAGCCACTTAAACAGTTAGATTTACAAAGATCACATTTTATACAAAGTTATTGGGTAGTGTAAATGTGTGAAGTCTTATTACACCAGTGTAAGTTAATCTATTCCCATATATATATATATAGATAGAGAGATCAACTTATACTAGTGTAAGTTAAAATTACTTTTACACCTTTAAATAATTTTTAATTGAATAATTTTTTCATAAAATTCATCGTTAGATTCAAAGTTTTTATCCTAAAGATCACATCTATAAAATTTTACATTAATATAAAATTATTTAATATCTCATTAATATACGTTAAGATCAACGTAATATATATTTTTTAAAATATATCAAAATATAAATTACTTGATTAAATTCTTATTGATATTTAATTTTTTCAAGATTTAACACAAATAATCAAAGTGATGAATAGTTATAATTCAATAATTAGATTGATAAAGATCTCATTCTATATAAAGTTATTGAATAATATAAGTGTATTAAATTTTACACCAATGTACGTTTATTCCTCTATATATATCCGAGAAAAAAGTTAAGGAATTAATGTGTGGCTTGATATTTGGTCACCTCGTTTATTATAGGTACGTCTTTGAGGCCTTTGGTTATCGCAATTCACAAAGAAATCAATTAATTTACATTTTTTGTTATCGTTGGATGTAATGCATATGTATAATTAAGGAGGTGTATTTTAAATTCTGAATGAAAAAGAGAAAATTGAATTTGGTAGAAATTTTGTTAATGAACCAAAGTATTTCATTTTTAGAAAAATTTGGTAGAAAATGAAATTTGTTTAATTTGATATGATATGATTTTATTATTTTACGTTTATATATTGAGCGTATTTAGTGAAATAAGTATTTATTATAAAAAATAATATAAGTGAATTTTGACAATTAAAACTTATATAAATAATTAATATTAAAATATAAATACATATAATTTTTTTAAATGATTACTTAACCTTTAAGTAATTTTTTATTTTAATTATCTATATATAATTATATAATCAAAATTTACTCTTCACAATTTCTTAGAATAGAAACTCCTCTTGAAACCTCAAAAGTGGACAGTCACCAAGAAAATAGTTAAGGAATTAATGTGTGACTTAGTGTATGTTTAGATACCAGTTAGAAATTCATTTGCCATTCTAACGTGACTTTGTAATTCTCGAACGGTTCAAATTTTTGTTTGGATAATTGTTAATTTTTACTGTTTTAACATACTTTTTATGTCAAACGTGCTTTTGATCAAAAACATGAATTTTATAAGTTGAAGTTTATTTTTTGTTAATATTTATTTTATCAAATTCACTTTTGAGATAGAAGTTACTAAACATAAATTACGTTAGTGTAAATTCACTTTTAACTAAACTTAAATTTACAAATATACTTTTAACTAAAATTAAATTTACAAATTCTAATTCAAACACACTTAGGACTTGTTTGGAAAAGTTAAAAATTATAGATTATGCTCATAATTAATTATTGTTATAATCGATTATTGTTATAATCGATTATAATCGATTGATTATAATCGATTCATTTTTATGTTTGAATGCATTATTGTGTAAAGTAATTTTAAGTTAATATGATTCGTTTGAATAATATAAAAAAGAATCACTTTTATGTATTAAATTACTAAATAAGGTATAGAATGATTAAAAAAATTATTTGATTGAGGGCAAAATAATATTTACATATCAAAATGTAAGAAATAATCTATAAGCTAAAATCATAAACTCCAATCTTTAGCTTATGATTATTAGCTGAAAAAAGTTTTTATTTTGTATTAAATTTTGTGTAAAAAAATTTTAAAAAATAATCTTTTTACCCAAACATAATAATTATTTCACAAAACAGCTTAATCCTCAAAAAATAACTAATTAAAAAAGATTTAATCTTTCCCAAACATATTCTTAATATTTGATCGTCTTGTTTATCATAGGTGTGTCTTTAAGGCCTTTGGTTATCGCAATTCACAAAGAAATCATTTAATTTACATTTTTTTGTTATCGTTGGATGTAATGCATGTGCCTAATTAAGGAGGGGTATTTAAAATTTTAAATGAAATAGAGAAAATTGAATTTGGTAGAAATTTTGTTAATGAAATAAAGTATTTTTTTATAGAAATTTTTATATGATTTAATTTGGTATAAATTTAAATTTGTTTAATTCGATATGATTTGATATTATTATTATTATTATTATTATTATTATTATTATTATTATTATTATTATTATTATTGAAACCTAAAAAATGGACAGTCATCGAGAAAAAAGTTAGGGAATTAGGGCTTATTTGAGAAAGTTAAAAATTATAAATTATGTTGATAATTGATTATTGTTATAATCGATTATAATCAATTCATTTTTATGTTTGGATACATTATTTGTAAAGTGATTTTAAGTTAATATGATTCGTTTGGATGATATAAAAAAGAATCACTTTTATGCATTAAATTACTAAAATAGATATAGAAAAAATTATTTGATTGAGAACAAAATAGTATTTACATATCAAAATGTAAGAAATAATTTATAAGCTAAAATCATAAGTTTCAATCTTTAGTTTATGATTATTAGCTGAAAAAAGTTTTTATTTTGCATTGAATTTCGTGTAAAAACTTTTTTAGAAAATAATTTTTTTACCCAAACATAATAATTATTTCACAAAACAGCTTAATCTTCCAAAAATAGCTGTTTGGGAAAGAATTAATCTTTTCCAAATATGCTCTTAGGGCTTGTTTGGAAAATCTGAAAATTATAGATTATGCTCATAATTGATTATTGTTATAATCGATTCATTTTTATGTTTAGATGCATTAGCTGTAAAGCGATTTTAAGCAAATATGATTCGTTTAGATGATATAAAAAAGAATCACTTTTATATATTAAATTACTAAAATAGGTATAGAATGATTAAAAAAATTATTTGATTGAGGGCAAAATAGTATTTACATATCGAAATGTAAGAAATAATCTATAAGCTAAAATCATAAGCTCCAATCTTTAGCTTATGATTATTAGCTGAAAAAAAATTTTATTTTACATTAAATTTCGTGTAAAAACTTTTTTAAATAATAATATTTTTACCCAAACATAATAATTATTTCACAAAATAATTTAATTTTAATTTTATTATTTTACATATATATATATATATAAATTGAAACCTGATAATAGGAAAACTTATGCTATATGTTACATTCTCAAATATTTAAGTTTTTTTTCTATTTTTTCAAGACTTTCTACTAATAGCAAATATTTTGAAATTTGAAATTTGAAAAGCACAAATAATATAACTAATTATTCAATTATTCAATTTTTATTGAGGATAATATAACTTATCTTATTTAATTTATCATAATTAGCAGGAACAAATCAAATTAATTAAATAAAATGGATTGGTTTTTATTTATTATGCAATATATTTTCTGCTCAACTTATATATATATATATATATATATATATATATATATATATATATTTTAATAATTTTTAAGGAAAAAAGTATATAATCCTCCTTAACTTTAATTTTTTTTTTAAATCACCACTACGAACTTTAAAATCTTTTCAATTAGTTTTTAACTTTAATTAATATATTAATAGATCATTCTGTTTAATTTGAATCTGTTAATTTATTAATGATAATATTATGTAACAACATCTTATTCATATTTGTAAGGAATAAAATATATTTAAAATTAAATTTTAATAAATTAATTAATAAATAGTTCTTAATTAATGTTAATACAAATAAAATAATACCATGCAAGATATTATCGTTAGTGAATTAACTGATCCAAATTAAACATAAATATCTATTGGGACATTAATTAAAATTTATGGACTAATTGAGAATGTTATAAAGTTCATAGTGATAATTTAAAAAAAGAGTCAAAGTTTAAGGAGTCTTGTCGCGACCGTGATCGCGGTGGATATAGCAACTTAAATTAAAGAATTAAGAGTCGCCACTAATTTTTTTTATTAGAAAAAATTGAAAAACTTAAGAAAAATAGTCTTTGGAACCAAATTAGATTTGGAAGTCAGTTATGTATAGGAAAAAATGATAACTTAAACCCACAATACTCCTAATACACCTGTCCTGAGACAGTATCTTAAGTCAATTATGTAATTTTTTTATAACTCTTCAAAATATTTATTTTACTGCTTTCATTAAAAGATAAACGAAGTAGACAAATAAATTATAAAATTTTAATTTTTGACTTGACGGAATAAGAATTTTGCTCCTGCGTATTATCGAGTGCAATAAGGAATTCAAAGTCATGTCGTCCTTTATAAAAAGATTGCGAGTTAATTATTTTTAATCTTTGAAAAAGATTTTTGTTCTGAAAATTTATTTGATTTTTTTATGTTAAAACAAACTTAAATCATCAAATTGTCACAACTTATATGATTTTAAAAGTTACGGGATTAACAAGTTGTCATAACTCAATTAATCCTGTTTTATTCTTCTCAACAAGCCTCAATTATTCTATTTTTTTATATTTTTAAAACAAAACTTAACCCAAATTATTTGACTAATTTATCATGTTAATATTCTTTTGCTTTTCTTATTTCCTTTTTAATAGCCCATTTGAATTCTTCTTAATATTTCTTTTTTTTTACTTTTTCTTAACAGATCTTTTCAAAATCAACAAGTCATTTTAAAACAAAAATAAAAAAAGAGAAACAACAAAGAAAGAGACTTTTAGTCTCTGCAAAAAGATTGTGCACAATAAGTGATTATTTCTTTGCTCCATTTAATTTTTCTTTTTGATTCATTTTCTTTCTTTCTTTCTTTTTCTTTTTTTTTGTTTTTGCAAAAGGCACCTGCACACGTAGGCTTTATGACCACCAAAAGTTTTCTCGAATGAGAGTCCTATGGGATCCGAACCAAAAGAAAGCAAGTAAAGAAAAGAAAAGAATGACATGAAAGACATGACAAGAACATGAGTGTCAAGAACATAGGAAAAGAAAAACAAAGTATGCTGAGATCCACGCAAATCCATTACATTAATGCTTCAAGAAAATTTACATAAGTTCAACATCACAAAAGTCTAAAATAGCAATCACATCAATTAACACCTCAAATCACCAATTATTCAAAGGTTTCGAGTTGCTGGAGAGCGATTGGTATAGACAGGATGAGTTGTGACATTATTGACTTAGTATGAGGTTTGGTAAGCACTGACTCCTAGCTCTTCCTCCCTTGTCAGTGTCACTATCTTAGGAAAACTGTTCTCTATATTTCCAACAGGTAACTTACCTGATCTTGCAAGATTCTCAATCTTTTCTCCAACCAAAATTAAGTTAGAAAAATCCCTATAGGTAGCCCTTGCCATCTGCCCAATAAAATGTGCACTTAATATCCCCATAAAGTACGAGCTCATTTCTGACGAAGTCAATGGTGGTTGAACCTGAGCTGCCAACACTCTTCATCTTTGAGCGTATTGCTTGAAAGTCTCATCATTCTTCTTTTGCATTGCCCCTAGTTGTTCTCAGGTAGGTGCAGTGTCGTTGTTGAATCAATATTGCTCCAAGAATAGATTTGTCAAATCATCCCAGCAAGAAACCTTTGAATGGTCAAGTTGCATGTACCATTCTAAAGCCAGTCTGGTCAGGCTTTCATGAAAGAAATTGATTAAGAATTTTTGATCCCGTGACCAAATGGCCATTTAGTGATGTAAGTCTTCAAATGAAACTTTGGATTGGTAATTCCGCCGTACTTTGAGAAATCTGGCATTTTAAAGTCCTTAGGGACATTAACTTCAGCCTCCAGGTACAGTTCATCGATTCCTATCGAGTCATATAGGTTAGGACCTTGAATGACTTTAATTGCTCTTGCATTTTTCCGATCAATTCATCTATTAATTTTTATTTTTCTGAGTTATTGTTCAGGAAT
Source organism: Ormosia semicastrata (assembly GCA_029884595.1). Lineage (NCBI taxonomy): Eukaryota > Viridiplantae > Streptophyta > Magnoliopsida > Fabales > Fabaceae > Ormosia > Ormosia semicastrata. The sequence goes on from JAQQTO010000038.1 coordinate 15,004,489, forward strand.
ATCTTCACTGGCTGCTTATGAGTGGCTTCTGCATTGTTATTCTTCCCTTCATGATTTCTGTTCATCGAATAATCCCTTTCATTTGCCTCTTCTCTAGTGCCGACAAGGGTTTTATTTGTTGTTCTAAGGGTCTTAATTAATTGTCTCAGTAAATTCTTGACCCTTGATTGCCTTTCTGCCATCGTATCAATTCTTCCCCTATTTCATCCATCTATCGACACAAAATTCTTTCCAAATTTGACATCTTTTGCAGCTTAGTTTGTGACCTAGTCTCGTAGATCTGGGTTTGTGCGATCTGTTTTTTCTGAGGATGAGCAATGATTCAATTTTTTTTAAAATAATATTAATTTTAATGGAATTAAAAAACATTTTTTTCTTTTTTCTTTTAAAAAAAAGTGAACATATACAAGAATGCATTATGACAATTTGTTTTTTCTTTTATTTCAAAATATAAGATGAATACAATAGTTGATCCTTTAATAATGACTTGTCCCTCATTTTTTTTGTAAAGAATTTTTTTAAAAGAAAAAACTTTTTTTAGAGGGGTATGATTATGAATTTTCACATTAACGGACACACTACTTATGATGTATATGTATGACATGGATAAATCTAAAGATAATGAAAAGGTATGCTCCCTGTGTGCCCTAAGGGATTGTCTTAAATTTGAGGAGTTCTATCCTAAGGATCTCTGAGTCTTTCTGATTCATGAGAACTTTCATTAGGTGACTCTATTATTCTAAAGGCCTTTAGAGCTAAGTCCTATTTTAGAATATTGACCACAAACAATGGGTAAACCACTAAGTGTGGAACATTCGTGAAAAAGACATACTCTAGATGAGACTTTTGCGATAACCAAACAGGATATACATCCAAAATGACTATCACTATGTAATATCTACCTAACTTAGGCTTCAATTAGACCCAGGTATAGGGCTCCACTTGAATGTGTGTAATAAACGTGTAGGTGTAGTGGGTGTAGGGAGCATACAAACATTCATAATCCTAAGAATTACCTATATCCTGCGAAATAAACGCAAAACGAAATTCCAAAAGAAATTCTCTATCCTAAGGTTTGCATTGCAAATAAAATCACAATTAAAATCATCAATAAACAAATTAAACAAAATCAAAAACAGAACAAAAACAAAAAGGGTAAAACAAACATATAAATGTCACAAAATTTGCACAATCAACTTACAAAGGCTTGACTCTCAAATGTCTCCAATGGAATCGCCATCAATTGCGACCGTGATCGCAGTAGATATAGCAACTTAAATTAAAGAATTAGGAGTCGCCACCAATTTTATTTTTTATTAGAAAAAATTAGAAAACTTAAGAAAAATAGTCTTTGAAACTAAATTGGATTCGGGAGTCGGTTATGTATAGGGAATGGTAGAAATTTAATCCCACAATACCCCTAATACACTAATCCTGAAATGGTACCTTAAGTCAATTGTGTAAATTTTTATAACTCTTGAAAATAATTATTTTTCCCCTTTCATTAAAAGATAAACGAAGTAGACAAATACATTATGAATATTTAATTTTTGGCTTGACGAAATAAGAATTCTGCTCATACGTATCATCGAGTGCAATGAGAAACTCAAAGTCACGTCGTTCTTTAGAAAAAAGATTGTGGGTTGGTTATTTTTAGTCTTTGAAAAATATTTTTGTTTTGAAAAATTATTTGATTTTTTTATGTTAAAAAAACCTCGAATTATCAATTTGTCACAACTTAAATAATTTTAAAAGTTACAAAATTAACAAGTTGTCATAACTCAGATAATCTTGTTTTATTCTTCTCAACAAGCCTCAATTATTCTATTTTTTTATTTTTTAAAAAACAAAACTAACCCAAATTATTTGACTAATTTATCATGTTAATATTGTTTTGCTTTTCTTATTTCCTTTTTAATAGCCTATCTGAAATCTTCTTAATATTTCTTTTTTTCTTTAACTTTTTCTTAACAGATTTTTTCAAAATCAACAAGTCATTTAAAAAACCCAAAAAAACAAACAAAGAGACTTTTAGTCTCTAACAGAAACAATGAAACAAAAGAGCAGGGGGGTTATGATGGAGCACAATACGATGGAGATCCGGGTGACGACAGTTCGGTGATGGGTCGTGGTGGTCGGCGGCTTGTGCGTGGACGACGATTGGTGAGCGGCGAGACGACGACTGTGCAGCATGAGGTCCACGCACGATAAATCTGGGCGGTGCAATACGGGTCTCCTGCTGGTGGTTCCAGATGCCGATTTCAACGCGAGCAGCAGCGAGAGGCGCAACGCCGATCTGGTCTGAGTAGGGGTGCACAACCCGACCCGCCAACCTAATCGACTCGACCCGATCACATATATCTGGGTTGGTTCGGGTCAAATTTGATAAACCCGTTAAATATCGGTTCGGGTAACAGGTTTAGTGAACTAATCTGATGACCTTACCCGATGATCCAATAAAACGACGTCGTTTTGCCTATATTCAAGTTTTTTTTTCTTACAACCCGATCCGGTGACCCGACCAACCCGACCAACCCGACTAATCCTATTAACCAACCTGATTCTAATCGGGTTGGTTCAGTTCGGGTTTCTCAAATTTTTTCCCTCGACCCGACCCGACCCGACTCGAACTCACATGATTGGTTTAGATTTTTTTCTCCCCTAAACCCGACCCGACCCGACCCGTGATCACCCCTAGGTTTGAGGTTGCGCGCAAAAATGAGGCAGATCTGGGTGCGGCATTTCAACGCCAGGTCATGGGCAGTGAAAGGGTGGCGCGACGAGGCTGTAATCTGGGTCACCAGTTCTGGTGAGCACAGTTGACAATGTGGTGGTGGTCGGTTACTGGGTTCATATGGTCAGGATGGCGTGATGGCAGAGGTTGTGTGAGGATCTGTAGTGGTTGGCCTTGGGTCTGTACGGTGGTTACGAGTGACGGTTTGGGTGGATGGGGGCTAATGAGATCTTTGCACGGGTTTGTGGGTCGTTGGACGGAGATAGAGGCTTTGTGGGTGCGTGGTTTGTGGTGTGGGTGGCTAGGCCGTATTGATGAGTTGTGGATGGTGGGTGTGGTGAAGTGGGCTGCCTGATAGTGATGAGGTGAAGATGGTGGTGGGATTAAGAAATGATTGTAATGGTGGTGGCTTGAAAGTGAAGGTGTTTCACACGGTGGTTTTAATGACATGATGGTATTGGTGAAGATAGGTCATGTTACTATTGAAAGTGGTGGAGTGGTGGTTGTATCGGTGATGGAGAAAATATATTCATCTCATAACTTAATTAGTAGAATTGATGTAATGGATACAAAGAAATAGATTCTTTTATTAATTATTAAACTTAAATATTTAAAATTATTTAAATCAAGAATTTGTAACATTAAAAATAAAATGCTTCCCAAATAATATTAAATATTATTATTGAATTTAAACCTACACTACTATAATTTTTTAAATGAGGTATTATTTCTAATTTATTTTGCAAGATATCCTTATGTGATTTTCAAATTTAATTATTTCATTAATTTTTAGATATATATAATCTAAAATAATTAAATTTGGCAAATAAATAAAAACTTAAATTTGGAATTTTTATCATTAAAAATAAAAATCTTCCCAAATAGCTTTCAAAATAAATACTACAAATTGTACTAATAAAATAAATAAAATAATAATTTGAGGTGAGATTTTTCAACTCCCACCATATTATTAATTTTTTTTATTGCATATCACCTTATTAACTGCATTAGTAATTCAAATTCAAAATTTTTTATTCTTCTTCTTCTTCTTTTTATATTTATTTGCTTTTGCATATCACCTTATTGATTTCATGTTTGTATTTATTTTATTGGATAATTTGTACATAATATGTCACGACCCATCTTAGGCCATGATCGGCGCACAAACTAGTGATACTCAGTACTCAACTAGCCTGGCAAGCCTAACTATACAACATCAATTAAAGAAAAAATAATTTGTAATGTAGATTAGGGCCATTAAATATCTAACAGAGCCTCATCTAAAAATTGAACAAATCACATAGTTCATTTAGACCTGGTCAGCAATATATATCCATATCCATCACTAACATAAGCATCTAATATCAATCCTAAGAACAAGATGAGTCAGCTATATAGAAGAGATATATCAAGACTTTACGTTTACATATATATACATCAAAAGGAAGAAATAAACATTATCTCCTATAACTGCAAAATACTAGAGTCGACAGGTAACACTAGCCAGCAACGACAATGAAGGCCTACCAAAATATAAATATTCCTGGGCAAAATAGCAAATCCCGGGAATCCCCTATTCAACAACCTACAAATCTGAAGGGAGAAAAATAAAGAAATGGGTGAGTTACATAGACTCAGTGAGGGCATAAAAAAATGAACAAGAAAAGGAAGCAAGTAAGAGCTAAAAACATTTAAGCTTTGCAAGACAACTCAATACACAAAAATCAAATAAATGAGACCGATAAATAAAATCTCGTCACATGCTTTCCTTTCCAGTAATAAATTTACAATCGTAAAGGAATTCAACTATACTTATCAAATCTAATCTCAGATCTTAAAACAAACTTTCTACATTCATTTTATACACAATAGCCGTTACATCTCTTTGCCACGGCAGATAGAACATTTGCCGTTATATCTTTTCGCCACGGCAGGTGGAACATTTACCGTTATATCTCTTCACCACGGTAGGCGGAACACACGCCGTTATATCTCTTCGCCACGGCATGCGGAATTTTAACACTCAACATTTATAGCTCAATCCTTATAACTAAGATTCACAATTATCCAAGATTAACTGAAAGGTTTTGTTTTCCCATAATATAAAGTTTGAGGCTATAACCAAAACTATTATAATAGATATAAATACATGCCGAGAAGTCTAAATTTTAACATATATCACAGTGTAAATTATCCACTCACAGTATGAAGAACCAACTCAATCGGTTTCTACAACACTCGGAGGAGCAAGTTGTGTAGTGCCCACTGAATCTGACCATAAACAAACATTTTGACAAGTCAACATAAATGTAAAGTTACCCACTAGCTATTAGGAATTTAAAACACAAATACCATGAATAAATAAATTAACTACACTATAATTACAAATTTACAATTGATAAAGCTCTAGAAATTTCATTTAGAGTTGAACTAACAAAAGGGTAAAGAGATTAGTTAAAATCCCTAATTTTAGGGCTTAAGGTTTTCAAGAATCTCATGAGAGAAGAAAAAAAATCAATGTATGACTTTCCCATTACCACTTACTAGAACCAACCTTCCACATTCTTAGATTTCTACTTCAAAACCCCAAAATACGTTTACCTACCATTTTATTTGAGAAAACAAAGCTTGAGGGAAATGAAATTTAGTATAAAGCAAACAAGAATAAAACAGTAGAAACTTACCTCGAGCTCTTGGTGCAAGTGGATGCAAGGATTTGGTGCTAAAATAGGGAAATGATAAAAATTTGGTGGAGAAAGAGGGAGAGACGAGAAACAGAGGAAGAGAAACGTCTCTGTTTCTCGTTCTTCCTCCGTTTTAACACTTTGAGTTCTTTTTTTTTTACATATATAGGCCAAATGACCAAAATACCCCTTATAAAAAAATTTATTTCCAACCTTATCCCTCCTCTAACACTAGCGTCATCATAATCTTCCTCCCTTAAATGAAGTTCGTCCTCGAATTTTTTTATTTATTTATTTATTTATTATTATTATATATTATTATTATTATTATTATATATATATATATATATATATATATATTTTTTAACTAACCTTGTGTATCAAAGAGATGCGGATACATGTCACGCATAACCATCTCAGGCTCCCACGTCATCTCTTCACCAGATGGTCCCCGCTAAATAACCTTGACAGAAGCAACTTCCTTGGAGCGTAAGCGTTTTACTCGTCTATCTACTATAGCCACAGGTTGCTCAACATAACAAAGATTTTCATCAAGTTGAACCACCTGATGTTGAATGACATGAGATGGATCATAAACATATTTCCGAAGCATAGAAACATGGAAAATTGGGTGAACTCCTGAAAGACTAGGGGGAATGGCTAAGCGATAAGCCACCTGCCCGACCCTCTCCAGAATCTCAAATGGTCTTATGAATCTCGGGCTTAACTTACTCTTTCTACCAATCCTCATAATACCCTTCATAAGAGAAACATGTAGAAACACATGTTCTCCCACACTAAACTCCAAAGGTCGACGTCTCTGATTCGAATAAGACTTTTGCCTACTCTGAGCAGTTACTAGGCGATCTCGAATTAATTGAACCTTCTCAACAGCTTCTTGAATTAAGTCTGGACCCACAAGTCTAGATTCTCCAACCTCAAACCAACCAACAGGGGACCTACAACGCCTCCCATATAAGGCCTCAAAAGGTGTCATTTGAATACTAGATTGATAACTATTATTATAAGCAAACTTCATCAAAGGTAGGTAGTGATCCCAACTCCCTCCAAAGTCTAACACACAAGCGCGAAACATATCTTCTAAAATCTGTATAGTCCTCTCAGACTGACCATTAGTTTGTGGGTGAAAGGCAGTGCTCAAGTCCAACCATGTTCCCAAAGTAGTTTGAAAAGATCTCTAAAACTGAGCTGTGAACTAAGGGCCTTGATCAGAAATGATAGACAATGGTACTCTATACAGAGATACTATCTTCTCTAAATAGAGCTTAGCATATTGAGCCGCTGTATAAGTGGTTTTTACAGGCAATAAGTGTGCAGACTTTGTCAACCGATCCACAATTACCTAAGTTGAGTCATAACCCTTTGAGGTTTTAGGCAACCCCGTCACAAAATCCATAGTGATCATCTCTGATTTCCACTCTGGAATATCAATCTGTTGAAGCAAACCTGCAGGTTTTTGATGCTCAGCTTTCACCTGCTGACATACTAAGCATCTAGATACAAATTCATCCCTTCCCACCAGTATAATTCTTTCAAATCTTGATACATTTTTGTGGAACCTGGATGAATAGTATAGGAGGAATGATGAGCTTCTTCTAAAATTTTCTTTCTCAAATCCCCTATATTAGGGATACATAAGCGAGTGCCAACACGTAAAACACCCTCAGAGTCAACCACTATTTCAGAAGTCTTGCCTTCTGGAACCTCTCCCATCATTTTCTTTAAATGAAGATCTTGACTTTATGTCGCCTTAATACTATCCACCAAAGTAGAACGAACATGAAAATAAACTAGTAATGACTCCAAGCCTGTAACCTCAAATTGCACTTCACTATCTATAAAATCTTGAAACTCTTTCACTATTGGTCTTTTAACATCAACTATATGTGCAAGACTACCCATAGATTTTTTGCTCAAAGCATCATCAACTACATTTGCATTCCCTGGGTGATACAAAATCGTACAATCATAATCTTTTAGGAGCTCCATCCACCTTCTTTGCCTTAGGTTCAAATCCCTCTGTTGAAAGATATACTTAAGACTTTTATGATCAGTGTAGATCTCACAGGTCTCACCATATAAGTAGTGCCTCCAAATCTTAAGGGCAAATATCACTGCAGCCATTTCCAAGTCATGTGTAGGATAATTCTGCTCATGCTTCTTGAGTTGCCTAGAAGCATAAGCAATAACTCTCCTATATTGCATTAACACGCATCCAAGACCAACTCTAGAGGCATCACAATAAACTACATACCCACTACCACTAAAAGGTAATGCTAAGACTAGGGCTGAGGTCAAACAATCCTTTAAGTGTCAGAAACTCTGCTCACATGCATCGGTCCACTGAAACTTAGCTTGCTTTTGTGTTAACCTAGTCAAAGGAGCTGTAAGCTTGGAGAAATTCTTGACAAATCGACGGTAATACCCGGCTAGTCCAAGAAAACTATGGATCTCAGTTACCGATGTGGGTCTTGGCCAACTCTGAACTGCTTCGACCTTCTTTGGATCTACACTTATTCCACCCTTAGACACCACATGTCCTAAGAAAGCCACATTATCCAACCAAAACTCACATTTAGAGAATTTGGCATATAGCTTATGCTCTTTTAATGTTTGTAACGTTAGCCGCAAGTGTTGCTCATGCTCCTCCTTGCTCTTGGAATACACTAGGATATCATCAATGAATACTATCACAAAGTGGTTCAAAAATGGCTTGAAGACATGATTCATCAAGTCCATAAAAGCTACAGGAGCATTGGTAAGACCAAAGGACATAACCAAAAATTCATAGTGACCATAACGGGTGCGAAAAGTTATTTTAGGAACATCCCCACTTCTTATCTTCAGTTGATGGTACCCAGATCGCAAATCGATCTTTGAGAAACATTGGGCTCCTTGAAGCTGTTCAAATAGGTCATCAATGCGAGGAAGAGGGTACTTATTCTTCACCGTCACCTTGTTCAACTGCCTATAGTCAGTACACAAGTGAAGGGAACCATCCTTCTTCTTTACAAACAACACTAGTGCACCCCATGGAGAACAACTAGGACGGATGAAACCCTTATCAAGTAGATCCTCCAATTGCTCCCTTAACTCCTTAAGCTAGGTTGGAACCATCCGATATGGGGGTATAGATATTGGTTGAGTGTTTGGAAGCAAATCTATACAAAACTCTATCTCCCTGTCAAGCGGTAACCCTGGTAACTCTTCAGTAAAGACATCAAGGTACTCACACACCACTGGAACCTGCTCCAAGCTTGCTTTTGACATATTAGTGTCTTTCACCATTGCTAAGTAACCATAACAACCTTTTCTCAACAATCTTTGAGCCATAATAGACGAAATCAAGTTACTTGGTGACCAATTCCGATCGCCTTGAAATATGAAAACTGATTCCTCTGGCATACTGAACTTCACCACCTTACTATGGTAATCTAAGGTAGCATGACAAGAAGCCAACCAGTCCATGCCTAGTATTACGTCAAAATCTATCATATCCAGCATTATCAAATCTACTAACAAAAGCATATCTCCTACCAAAATCTCACAATATCTATACACTAAATTAGCTGACAAAGAATCACCCATAGGTGTAGTTACTATCAAAGGCTCACTTAGAGATGAAGGATCTCTCCTAAAATAAGAAGCAAAGAAACATGATACAAAGGAATACGTAGCTCCAGAGTCAAACAGAACACGTGCATCCTGTGAGCACACTGAGAGTATACCTGTCACAACAGCATTAGATGCCTGAGCATCTTGACGAGTCAAGGCAAACACACGAGCATGTCCTCTACCAGCTTGTCCCTGTCCTTTACTAACCTGTCCTTGACCTCTGCCTCCTGGTCCTCTACCAGCCTCCTGAGCACTACTAGATCCTCGAAGCCCTGGACTACCGAACTGTCTCGTTGGAGCCACTGGTGCTGAAGCTCTACTAGAAGAAGGCTGAGAATATAATATAGGGCAATTTCTCACAAAGTGCCCCATCTGACCACAATGATAACACCCCCCTGAACCTTGCCTCTGATGTTGTGAAACACCTCGGCTATGAGCTGCGCTAGCTGTCTGGCTACCATGAGTGCTCAATGACTGTCGACCCCCTTGTTGTCCTTGACGACCCTGAACAACATCATCTCTAGAACCTCCGCCACCATGGCCCTGATGGCCACCATGCGATGTATCAAAGCGTGACCTCTTATGCGAGTCACGAGAAGTCTCACCCCTGTCTCTGTTCCCACGCTCAATCGTCAGAGCCCTATTCAAGGCCTGGTCATAAGTCATACCATCATGCCTTGCAACTGCCCTGAATAAATAACCTTTCAGGCCCTCAATAAATCGCTGTACGCGTAACTCCTCCGTGGCTACCAAGTGAGGTGCATACCTGGAAAGTCGCATGAACTGAATGCTATAATCCATTATTGACATCTGCTCTGTCTGTACAAGGGTCTCAAACTCTCGGGCTCTTCCATCTCGGACACTCTGTGGTAAGAAATGAGCTAAGAACAACCGAACAAACTCATCCCAGACCAAAGGGGGTGAACCTGCTGGCCTAACATTGAGCATGGTCTCATACCATCCCCTAGCTACGTCACGTAGTCGAAATGCCGCTAACTCAACCATCCTGGCTAGAGAACAACCCAAGCCTCTACATATCCAAGTCACTTCCTTAATAAAAGTCTAAGGGTCCTCGTTGCCATCTGAACCACTAAATATAAGAGGATTAAGCTTTATAAATGTAGTAAGAGGAACCTCAGCTCCCCTATGGGGTACTGACTACTGCTCACTAGACCCAGCCTCCGGATTAGTCTCTGAAACCACATAAGTCTGGCTTTCATGTGTTTGTTGTCGTCCACCAACAACATCTACCAACTATCGTATAGCCTGCTGCATATCCTGTATCTCAGCAGCTAATTGAGCTACGGTGGGGTTACCACGTCTGGCTCTAGGAATCTCAACATCAGGCACCCTATCAACCCCTCCGTGTCTGCCCCGACCATGACCGAGACCTCGACCACGCCCACGGCGTCTCGAGGGTGATTCATGAGGTTGAGTAGAAGCCTCATCAGCAACTTCTCGTCTGGGTGTCATCCTCACCTAAGACAAGAAATCACAATTAGACAAAAGGCAAACATATTATGAAAACCTATAGAGACAAGGCTAAAATTGAACACAACAACTTGAATAAGAGACTCCAGTTTAACAAATGGGTGATCATAGCTCCTTGCATGTAAGTTGTGCCCGGGTACATAAGTTACAAACAAGATTCTACAATTATTAGTATTTTGCAGCTATTAGGACCTACAAACCTAAAGTTCTGATACCAACTTTGTTACGACCCATCTTAGGCCATGACCGGCGCACAAACTAGTGATACTCAATACTCAACTAGCCTGGCAAGCCTAATCATACAACATCAATTAAAGAAAAAATAATTTGTAATGTAGATTAGGGCCATTAAATATCTGACAGAGTCTCCTCTAAAAATTGAACAAACCATATAGTTCTTTTAGACTTGGTCAGCAATATATATCCATATCCATCACTAACATAAGCATCTAGTATCAATCCTAAGAACAAGATGAGCCAGCTATATAGAAGGGATATATCAAGACTTTACGTTTACCTATATATACATCAAAAGAAAGAAATAAACATTATCTCCTATAACTGTAAAATACTAGAGTCGATAGGTAATACTAGCCAGCAACAACAATGAAGGCCTACCAAAATACAAATACTCTTGGGCAGAATAGCAAATCCCAGGAATCCCCTACTCAACAGCCTGCAAATCTGAAGGGAGAAAAAGAAAGAAAGGGGTGAGTCACATAAACTCAGTGAGGGCATAAAAAAAATGAACAAGAAAGGGAAGCAAGTAAGAGCCAAAAACATTTAAGCTTTGCAAGACAACTTAATACACAAAAATCAAATAAATGAGATCGATAAATAAAATCTCGTCACATGCTTTCCTTTCCAATAATAAATTTACAACCGTAAAGGAATTCAACTATACTTATCAAATCTCATCTCAGATCTTAAAACAAAATCTCTACATTCATTTTATACACAATAGCCGTTACATCTCTTCACCACGGCAGGCGGAACATTCGCCGTTATATCTCTTCGCCATGGTAGATAGAACATTCGCCGTTATATCTCTTCTCTATGGCAGGCGGAACACACGCCATGATATCTCTTCGCCACGGCAGGCGGAACACACGCCATTATATTTCTTCGCCACGGAAGGCGGAACACATGCCGTTATATCTCTTCGCCACGGCAGGCAAAATTTTAACACTCAACCTTTATAACTCAATCCTTATAACCAAGATTCACAATTATCCAAGATTAACTGAAAGGTTTTGTTTTCCCATAATATAAAGTTTGAGGCTATAACCAAAACTATTAGAATAGATATAAATACATGTCAAGAAGTCTAAATTTCAACATATATCATAGTGTAAATTATCCACTCACAGTATGAAGAACCAACTCAATCGGTTCCTACGACACTCGGAGGAGCAAGTTGTGTAGTGCCCACTGAATCTGACCATAAACAAGCATTTTGACAAGTCAAGATAAATATAAAGTTACCCACTAGCTATTAAGAATTTAAAACATAAATACCATGAATAAATAAAATAACTACACTATAATTACAAATTTACAATTGATAAAGCTCTAAAAATTTCATTTAGAGTTGAACTTACAAAGGGGTAAAGAGATTAGTTAAAATCCCTAATTTTAGGGCTTAGGGTTTTCAAGAATCTCATGAGAGAAGAAAAAAAAATCAATGTATGACTTTTCCATTACCACTTACTAGAACCAACCTTCCACATTCTTAGATTTCTACTTCAAAACCTCAAAATACGTTCACCTACCATTTTATTTAAGATAACAAAGCTTGAGAGAAATGAAATTTGGTACAAAGTAAACAAGAATAAAACAGTAGAAACTTACCTCAAGCTTTTGGTACAAGTGAATGCAAGGATTTGGTGCTAAAATGGGAAAATGAAGAAAATTTGGCGGAGAAAGAGCGAGAGACGAGAAACACAGGATGAGAAATGTCTCTGTTTCTCGTTCTTCCTCCGTTTTAACACTTTGAGTTCTTTTTTTTTACATATATAGGCTAAATGACCAAAATACCCCTTATAAAAAAATTTATTTCTAACCTTATCCCTCCTCTAACACCAGCGTCATCACATAATATCAGTTAATTTTATTTTGCATAAAACATCAATTGATTGATTGCTAATCAAAAGTAAGCAAGTTAATATTTTTTGTTTATAATTATTTTTAAACGATATATTCTTCCTCAATATGAGATATATATATATTAAGATTGATCATTTTGAAATTATTTTCAAATGAAATATTCCTCCTTAATGTGAGTTATGTATTAAGATTAATTATTTTTTACTATTATTATTTCAATGATTGGTTTACCTCTGCTTTATTATTCTTTTACAAAATTAATGTATTGACAAACCCGTTTTATCAATTTTAAAGACTTATATACTAATTTAAAGACACAATTTCCTTGGTAAAAAAAAGACACAATTTCCTTAATTCCTTACGGTTCATTAATTAATTCTCATTTAAAAAAGCTTACTTGAAATATTCGTTAATTTTAAGTTATTTTTTAAAAATTGATTTAAAAACTTATATACTAAAAATATTACCATGTTTTTGGGATGTGTAATTAGGTGTTGAGATAGGATCTAATGCGTATTTGAAATCCAAAATCCATCTAATATTTGTAGTCTACTTGCTTGAAAACTTGATATAAAACATATATATATATAATCACGGGGTGAAAATTTTACAAAAAAAATTAATAGTTGAATGAAATATAATTTATTAACATAAATTTAAATTAACTAATTATTTATAGTTAAAATAATTTTTATTTAGAGAATAGTTTTACAATATATTTTATATACTAAAATTAATTATTTGACTGTTATGTTTAATCTTTTTATATTTTATTCTTATTGCTTATATTAGCGCCTTGTAAATGAATAAATATTTTTTTAATCATATTTTTAATATATGCAATAATAAATTTTTATTAATTATTTTGTATACAAATCAAACTTTTATTAATTGTCCCGTGTGAACATGGTTACAGAATGCTAGTGTGTGTGTGTGTATATATATATATATATTGATAAGGTTGAAATATATGTCTTGAAAATACTACATATGAGAAGAATTTAAAATAATAAAATATATATGGCAATTCGATGTGAATATAAAGGAAATATAATTAATAATCTCTAAATGGATTTGCCTGCCTACAAAGTGGATAAAGAAATAACAAAAACTATTGTTTTCCCTGTTTCGTTCAGCATGTTTATTGTTGTTAAGCTTTTAAATATTTCCAAAAGTACTTTTGTTTTTCTACCAATAAATCGGTTGTGAAATAACAGTATAACTTAATTCAAATTTATAAAAACAATTTTAGTGATATTTGCACAATTTTGGTTGCTCAACCTCAAACCATGGACTGTGATATTAAAAGAGAAAAAAAATCATAATTTAATTTAGCCAAATGCTAATTGTTATGAAACGAAGTTATTCACGAATGACGTGGCTAATTTTTGTTCAATAGATTAATTAACTTTGTTTCTTTGAATTAAAATCTGTTGGCTAAAAAACAACCATAATGATTCGTAATGGTTTTTGTGAAAAACCATTCATATAATATAGCATAGATCTTTAATTTAATGAGCAATTCTAGGAAACTTGGGTTACACAGCCTTCGATTTCCTAATTCAAATATAATAACCATTGTTTTCATTTTTTAAATAATATATATATATATATTTTAAAATAAACTAACTTTTAAAGGTAAATGAAATCGTCCTGGCCATGTATGAATTTTCTAATTTAATTAGTTCTGATTTGATATTTTTTTCAACATTCCCACTAGAAATAGAGAATAAAAGTAAATTCATGCAGAATTTATCCAGATTTAATAGTGATTCCTAAATAAGTAAAAATAGTAAATACCACTCATCCATAAAAAAATTAACCATTATTTTAGATTATTCTTCATATTTCTCTATCTACATATAGAATCCATAGGTCTATTAAAATTTATAAAAAGACAACCGATCTAAGTACAACCTTGTATAGTAGTAGTATTGCACCATATATATGAAATAAGAACATCAGTGTTCAACAAACCAAATTATGTACAAATCAAAAAGAGAAAAAGAACAAATTATATATATATAATTATATATTACATCCTTATGATAGAGGCTAACAAATGAAACTAAAATGTTTCTAAACCCACAAAAACTCGGGGCAGCATCGAGTAAGCTTCTAGCTAAGTCACATAATAGTGCATATCGATTCTGTAGTATAAAATGGGTGAGTCTGTGGTCGTGGCGGTGGTTGAGGGTAGGGCAAAAGTGGACTCACGTTATATGCTTGATAGCTGGTATAAGGATCCAGGAAACAATATCTGGAATCGTAATAGGGGTAAGGCCTCAGTCTTCCATAACGATCATATGCTCCGACTTGATGACTAGGCTCCACCATTCTTCTATCAAAATATGGACCATCAAAGGGATATGGATTTCTTTCCACAATATTATTGTCCTTGTCAAATATACGGTGTTGATGATCATAATAACCGGATGGGTAAGGATATGGCCCATGTGGATAATAGCAGTACCCGTGACTCGTCTGCACCACCAAGTATTTGTAAACCAAATAATCACTAATAATGGCAAGAAAAACATGAAGAAATTGATAGATCAGTAGCAAAAGGGATGCATAAAAAATAAAATAAAATGCAAAAGGAATGAAAACAAATATTTCAGTGTTATCACTTACCATGCCCCCAGGATACATATTTGGAGCAAGCTAACTTATCAACACCACAGCACAAAGGACTTGACACTTGAGAGTCGAAATGATAGAGTAGCTAGCAGAGCAGAGGAAGCAACTATTTTCCTCAATTCCTCAATTTAACGTAAAAGCGAGTAGATAGTGGTGTTTATATATAAGCGGAGATGCTGGTCGGTGGTCATGGGGCTTGATTCTTGCATGAGAATCAAGGATTTGGTTCTTTTTTATTCGATTCCATTTTTGTTGAAGATATATAATATATTACGATGTGATTGAAGGAGATTTCGGAAAATCGGGAAGCGCGTTGGTTGTGATTCATTCAAGTCATTCAGGCCAATTTTTATTCATTTCTGCCCTTTAGTTATGTCCCTCAATTAGGCTTAGACTTAGATGGGCCTAGCTCGAAACCCAGCTATTACCTTTCCGGCCTTCCCCTTGTCATAGACTAATAGTCGTAATATTTTTGGGTGTTAAATTTTAAATGCCTAATATCAGCCAAAAAATAAAAATAAAAATAAAATACCCGAAACACACAACTTATTATACTAACAAATGAAATAGCAATAATTTTATTATATAGTTTCAAACTTAATTAACCTAAGATAAAATTATTAACACCGCCCATAACTTTTCATATATTCTAAAAAAGAGATGGAGCGTAGGGCTGTACAACTCGAACCATCGACTCGTGAACCCGATCAACCCAATCTAATCCGATTATAAATATCTGGATTAGTTCGAGTCAACTCGAATAAATTCAACCTCTCTTGGTTCAGACTACGGGTTTTAAGGGACTGATCCGATAACTCGACCCGATGACTTGATGACTCTTGAAACGACGTCGTTTTGCCTAAATTCAAACATTATTTTATTCAATTTTCATAATCCAACCCGGTGACCCGACTAACCCAATTAACTCGATTACCCAACCTGATTGTAATCGGGTTGATTCGGTTTGGGTTACTAGAAAAAAAATTCTCAAATCCGACCTGACCCGACCTGTGATCACCACTAATGGAGCGGTTACAGACATGTGTCATGAGTTAGCATAGCTCACTTCGGTATTCTTATACTTTTTTGAGTCGAAAGTGAAATGGTATAATCCTCCTCCCGCAAGATTTATCTAAGGGTTGAACTCGTGTCCTTTCCCTAAAATCAAACGCAACTTGCTTCTACTGTGTCACGCCGTGTAGGTCTCAATGCTAATAATTTTCCCTTGTGCAACTGGAAGCTAGTTACATGTCATGATTTTCTTTCTTCTCAACAAGCACACATTTCGCCATTAAGTCTAACGTATTGGATACTTTGCATATACTTTTGAATACTTTTAACATATCTCTTTCAATTTTTTTTTATTTTTTGTACTAAGAATGTGTTTGTTTCAGATTCTTTGAACTAATCCAACAACTTTTTTTCAACAAAAAAGCAGTTGGACATCAAGCCAACGTGTTTGGCAACTATAAAGAAAAAAAGCAACAGCTTAAATGAGGAGAAAAAAGTTGTTGAACATCAAGCAAAAATTTGAGCTGTTTATAAAAAAATTATTGGGATTATTTCTAACAGTGATATGTAAATATCATTTTTTTCTCAATCAAATAACTTTTTTAATCAATCAAATAATTTTTTAATTATTCTATGAGCATGCTTGGTTGGGATTATTTCCCAACCAAACAACTTTTTTTTTAAAAAGTTATTTCAACAGTATTATCACATATTTGACAAAATTAATTTTAATTTTTACACGAAATTCAATACATTATGAAAGATTTTTTCATAATGCTGAAGATTGAAACTTATGATTTTAACTTATAAATTATTCTTTACACTTTGAAATTTAAATACCATTTTGTCCTCAATCAAATAATTTTTTTAATCATTCTATATCTATTTTAGTAATTTAATGCATAAAAATAATTTATTTATACCATTCAAATAAAAATAAATTAGCTTAAAATCACTTTTCACTAACATATTTAAATATAAAACTGATTCAATTATAATCGATCATAACAAAAAGCTTTTATACAATAATCGATTATTGAAATAATCAAATTTTCACGATTATCTCAAATATATACTAAACCTATTTTGGTATTTTGATGTATAAAAATGATTCTTTTTTATACAATTCAAATAAAGCAGATTAACTTAAAATCATTTTTCAAATTAATATATCCAAATATAGATTTTTTTTCTTATAATCGATTATAATAAAAAAAATTTATACAATAATCAATTATTGAAATAATTTAATTTTTACAACTATCCTAAACACGCATTACTAATACAACTACAAACTATAATGATTTGATAAATAATAATATTTTATTGTGATAATAATTAAACTTGACTTATGAAACATTAATGTATTTGAATTAATTTAGGATTTGTGTTTTTATGTTAATATTAACTAATTTTATACGTTGTATCTCAACTGTGTCGTGTCTTATAATTTATAATTTTTAGAATTTGTTGTATTCACATATTAGTGTCATGTCGTATTTCTATCTCGTATCTATATTAGTGCTTCCTAGGTTTATATAAGACTATCTAATTCTCATATAGGCAAGCCCTTAGTTAGTGATTTTTTTTGTTGAAATAACGAGGTATTTTTACAAGTTCGATTTATTTGAACTATCCATAAGATTAATCCTATTCAACTCTGAGAATATCAAAGTTATGCAATCTTTTTACAAGAATTAATTTTTTAGAATTTAAACTCATGTCATTGTCTCAAGAAGTTAAAGTTACTTACTACCTCAACCAATTCATTGTGAGTCCCTTAATAAGTAATTATGTAAATCAAAATGTGTAGTTATAAACTTAAAATCTGACCTAAAGTATTTTTTTCTTTTAAATTTGAAAATCGAACCTACAGTATTATTTATATATTTAATAACTGTGAATATAAATATATGTAAGTATATACAATTTTGTAATACCGAGGAACAGACAGATAAAAGCTCACATAACACACAAATTTTGTGGAAATGAAATATCACTGGCCTAATGAATGAAAGTTGAAAATTGTGGTTAATACCAGAAACCAAAATAATCAGACACTGCTGTTACATGTGTTCTCTTTCAACTCTGATGGAATCAATTTTCCTTCTTCAGTTGCTTTCTTTCTTGGCTTCTTTCTAGAGCTTGAACGAGGCTCTGCAAGCAAGCATCAGGATCATGATTTGGGTCGTTGGTGTCAAATTCTCAGCAACACCTACAGGAGACATATCCACATCCTCCAACAAGTTCTGGATCTCTTCAAAGAGAGGGTGAGAATCGATTTCCAAATAGTTCTTAGCCAACACCATTAAAGCTTCAAATTTACAGTATGATAATTCAATGTGTTTATCCATCGTTCCTCTACGGGTTAGAGCAGGGTCAAGGTTGTTCGCATGGTTAGTTGTAAACACAATGATTCTTTCTTCTCCACAAGCTGGCCATAGTCGGGACATCTATGAAGTTCAAGAGCCCTAAAAGTGTAAGCTTGCTTTCACTCATCTTCTCCTCCCTCTTGCTTCACCATTTTGGCAGCTGGGTTCACATCCTCCTTCTTCGTTTTCCGTTGGCCAGTGAGATCAAGGTAACAATCTATATCCTCAATTGCAATCAAAGACTTACTTGGTATGTCACTCAATAGCCTCCTCAATTCTGTGTTGTCCTTCACAGCTGTGAGTTCAAGGTCATAGACATATCATAGCTTAGAAGATTAGCCATGGCTGCAATCATGGTGGATTTCCCAGATCCTGGAGGACCATGGAGGAGATATCCACACTTCCAAGCTTTTCCAATCTTAGCATAATATTCTTTTCCTTTGCGAAACATAATAAGATCATTCATGATCTCTTGTTTCTTCTTAGGATCCATAGCGAGACTCTGGAATGTGCTCAAATGATCAAAAGGCACACAGTTCCACAAGTTCCATTTAAAGTCCCACCAATTGCAACTTGGATTGTTAGTGTACAGCTGCCTCTGTCTGCTGCTGGCTGTAATAGCCTTGTACTCTTGCCATACATAGTTCACGTATTGCTCTTAATTTGACAAATTTGCCATCTTTTGTATGAAACTTGACCACAAAATACCTCTCTTCAGGGACAGGGTTCCAACTTCCAAGATATTGATTTTGGCTTGGAGTACTTTCTAACTAAGTACCATTTAACCTTGACACCTTTGAACTCATGGATATCGCTATGAAATAGAGTTATTATGATCTTAAAACTAATACATTTGTGAGCATAAAGTTTCAATCTTCCTTAGTTTTTATGAAAAAATGCACATGGTTTCCTTTATTATTAATCATTCATGTCAAAGTTTAATATTGCATCATTTAGTGATTTTTCACGAAGATAAAGAATACAAAAAGAATTGTTGAGATTTAATTCAAAACTTAGTAGGGTATAGTGATTTATAGGCCAAGAAGACAAAAAGAAGCTTTGGAGGAGTTAAGGAACTTGGACAAGAGGATTAAGCATCAAAAGAATCAAGAGGAATTGATGAATTGAAAGATTTTTTTAAGAAAAGCCTCTAAGTCCAGACTTGGTAAGCATGCTATTCTGATAAAATTCCAGGTCTAGACGTGAAAATCCTAAGTCCAGATTTGATGGTCACAGATTTTGAGAAACTGAGAAACTGATAGCTCCAAGTCTAGATTTGGCTCCTGATGTCTAGCTCTACAAAAATTTGCAAACTCTAAGTGCAGATATAGAACACCTAAGTCTAGACTTGGACGTACTTAAGACTCACTATAAATAGGACTATGTTACATTTTTGTATACTTTTTACCCTAATTTTTAGAGTAGAGCAAGGAGCTTGGATCTAAGACCAAGGAGTGAATATTTCTCATCTCTTCTCCATGGGCATCTTGGTTAATTTTCTCTTTCCTTTTATCTTTATTTTCTTTTTTCTTTATGGGTAGCTAAATCTCCCATAGCTAAGGGAGATTTACTTTAACCAAACCTTGATGTACATAAATTCTTGATTAATAAATGTTTATTTCTTTTTAATTGAGTGTTAATTTATGTGCTTAATGCTTCTATGACTTGATCAACCATAGATTACTTTGTTGGGTGTTTTGAGAATTGGGAAATTCCTTTATACCTTTGATCTTGCAAATTAACACCATATATAATTGCCAATACCTAGGAATGGGTATTGGTGATTATGTGACTAATTTAGGAATCATATACTTAAACCTTCTAATTGCATGAAATTGACTAATGAATCGGTAATTTTGGATAATTGGAAGACGAATTTTTTACCAAGGAATTGAGTTTTGGCTATTTTAGAGTATTCTCACCATCAATTGAAGGAAGTAAGCATAATTAATTAAAATTTGTGGAAATTAACGTAAGGTTAAGTGATAATCAACCTTTACCTCTTCAATCCATTGATTTTTTCCACACTTTTATCTTGTAAAAATCTTTAAAAATACTTCTACTCGCTTTATTTATCGCATTTGTTCTTTTTATGTTATTTAATCAATTTTCATATCAATTGATAATTTAGATAGTGAATTGAATAGAAAAATTAATACTCAATAGTAATCAATTCTCGAAATACTAGCTTAATCTCTCCCATATTATTTCTCCATTAGGTTGTGGTAGCAACTGATTTAGTGATCAAAACAAACATGCTACTTGCTACATTAGAGAACAACTTGCCAATATAGGAGAAGTACTATCATTTTTTTTGGTATAAAAAAAACTTTGATAGTACTTCTCCTGTACTTGGCATAATGTGGACTCTACTTGCTTTGTTTTATGGTGGTATATGCAATAGACAAATCTGTTTCAAGAATAGAAATCAGGTAGTAGTTGATTTGTAGTTGATGTTGATACAGGAAAAGTCTATGACTTGTGATGCTACCATCAAAAAAGAACACAACTAATCTCACACAATAGTGAGTGACATTTCTGAACTATTTCTTTCTTGTTAATGGTAACATTTCTATCTACTTTATTAGGTAAAACTAGGGGTGGAAAGATATTAGACCGCTTATCAGAGGCCTATGGCCTAAACTGACCTATTTACTAAATAAGTTAGGTCAATTTTTTTAAAAAACTCGTTTAATAAAAAAGGTTAGGCATCAGGCCATCTAATAAGTCTTTTAGGCATAGCAGGACTAGGTTTGATCTATTTAATTTATATATATATAATATATATTATTATAATAATTTTATAATTATTAATTCATTATGATATATTAATATTAATATATTTTTAATTAAATTTTAATAAAAGTCAATAACTAAAACCTAATTTAATAAGTTAGAATAGAAATAGTATATTAAAATTATGTTATAATTTAACATTCTTTCCCTATTTTTATAGATATTCACCACTTTTTTGCTCTAGTCTTTAGTCGATATGAAACTTGAAGATATGACAAGTTACAAAATTATTTGAGACATATAGTTGCGAAACATAAAGATCCAACCTACGCTTCCCTAATTGCAACATGAAACATGAAAAAAAAAGGCTTAAGTATTATTACATAAACTATAACTCCTAAACACCCTGAAACAATAAAAGAAAAAGCAATGTCATCTTCACAGTGACCCAGCAAAGGAGTTCATAATATTAAAAGCACTGTTATATTGCAGCAGTGCTATGATTTAATATAATTTTAAGTATTCATCATTACAGGATCAAGAACATGTAAGATAAACTAAGTTGACATATAGAAATTTAAAATGTTTCAACATGTTCATAAGTAGTGCAACTTTTACAAATTTAAAGACCCTGCTTCTTTATTTTTGCTTACACGGGGAAGAGAATTAGGAATGAAGTTGAGTTCAAATCTTAGAGAACTAATTATCATATAAAACTTCACCAATTAGGAGTACATTGTAGAGGCATGCAAACATACATAGGAAAAAAAAAGGATGCATCAGAATATATTTAGATACAGATTATTTGAAAAGGATATTACCTTGCAAGCAGTATCAAAACCAAAACTTATGGGAACCTCTTTGTTGGGAATCGCAGATACATCATGCAGTGGAAAACAGAATTCCCACCAAGAATCTATGCGAAAAAGCCATAATCCAAGTTTTTAAAATTGTTTATCTCTTGAAGCGTGATTAAAAGAAAGTGACATGAATCACTAACACCGTAACAACGATGATGTATTTGCGGTATCCACACAAACAGACTCACAAAAGTCCAAAAATAGGAGTCCCAAGTCTCTCACACAGTGCTAGCTGCGAAGAGAAGAGAATAACTTGTCACTCACTCACTCACTCACTGTTTCTATCAAGTGCAACTAGGGTTTGTAATTCGTGCTTAGCAGCCCCTTTAACAGTACTATTTATAATAGTGACTACCTTAAGTGAGTGTGAGCAGCAGCAGGATAAGAGGTATAACCCTATACTCATCTGTTATGAGTCCGGCCCACATTTGAATCCGAGTCCAACTTGGATATATTGCTCCAATTTAATTAGTCTGCTCTATGTGTGTGACCCTGCAGGTTCTTATAACATTGACAATAATATTAAAATCTTATTTTAATATTACATGCAGTGAGCGGTATCTAGCAACGCATCGCTGCTACCCAAGTAATGAAAATGTTAGTGATTTGACATAACATTTCCACAACTAATATTTTTGTGTCGTTTAGTCTCTTTGTCAAGATATCTAGATTAAACATAAGGCATGGAATGTGTCACCCTTGTATAGTTCAATCATTCGTTTCCTAATACTCGAGTAGACTTTGTAACAATAAATGAGATCAATATCTCATATTGACTCATTTGAGCATGGCCATATATTTCGCAGTCTCACTCAATCAGGGGGCCTGAAGATATCGCTCCTATTATATAGGAATGACAAATCTCATCTAGGTCACTCACATCTTTCTACATGATTCGCGGTATGTCTAATAATCAACTTTATAATCACCTTGTTATAGATGATGTTTGATGGCATTAAAACACACAACTCTTCATGCAGGAATCGTAGTGATTTCAGGTCAAAGGACCACAGACACCATTGTCACTATAAGAATCGCTTATGACACTCACGTAACGATCCATGTAGTGTTCTCATGGTGGGTCAGTCCAGTACATCATTACTCTAATATGTACTCATGTAAAGACTTGATATCTCATATCCATGACCCGTGAGATGTGGTCATCAATCTACGCACATACTAGTCTCAATGTATTATTGTTATCTTAATTAACAATAATACTTGACTAGTGACATTTAAGAATAGTACTCTAATTTTATTCAATAGGATCTCATGATCAAGTCAACTACTTAATATCTTATGGCATCAAATTTACTATTCTAAAGACTTTATTATGTTTATCATAAATAACACACTAAAAGAAATGACTCATATATTAAAGAATAGCATAATATAATATATATAAGTAATGTCAAAATATATCGACCTCTAAGACATACACCAACACTTTTTGCATTTCAGGTCACCATCATTAATAGTCTTTGGACACCCTATAACTCGTGTCTTCAAGTTTTTGCTCCTAAAGAATTATTTTTTGGTAAAATATATATAGCAAATGATCTTTGTGTAAGTACTCAGGAATACTGAATTAACACTTCCAATTATTTAAAAAATGTGCAGCACAATCCATCATAAATTAATCAAGGATTAGTTTGGCTTCATATAAACAATAACATATCTGAAATTCTCTGCAAGTAAGCAAGCATTAGTGTTTGAGTCATCTCCACCAATGACTACAAGGCCATCTAAATCAAGCTTCTTAGCTGTTTCTTCAGCTTGCTTAAACTAAAATGAATGTCATACCATGTCATAATTAGTATTTTTCATTTCATGCAATTGTAACAAATTATAAAGGGGATAAATTTTTTGGCAAACCATGAATAATGTAATGATGAAAATGCTTGGAAAAGAAAAATCTAAACCTGTTCTGGAGTTTCAATCTTGTCTCTTCCACTACGTATCATATCAATGCCCCTCTGGCAAAAGAGTCAACACGATGTCAAATATAGTTACCAATGGACATTCTTCAGGCTTGTCAGTGCTTCTCAACCTTAGCACAATTAGTACATAGAAATTAAACAGAGGTGGATAACTGATATTATATACATAGAATTCATTAGACATTTATATACAGTGGAAAATAAGGTACAAATATTCAGAGGATATTAACATTCAGTAGCAATAAGTTATAACATCTCATTCGATATCCCTGGAAGTGGAATGTGCTACATGAAAATAATTGTTTAACATAAACAATTTACCTGATTCCTGTAAGGATAGACAATCTCTGAAGTCAATTCGACGTCGTACTTGCAATTCATGATCCCAGCAGGACCACCCTTAAACCCAAACAACTTGCTTCCAGTTGTGCGTTCCTGCAAGTAATCTTGTTTGTGACCATCGAAGAACTCGCCAACAATGTGAGGCTAATTACCAAATAATTGTTGCATACCGATGGTTGATGTTTCATGTTGCAATTAGGAGAGCGTAAGTTTGATCTTCATGTTTTAATATTATATGCTTCTAATAATTTTGTAACTTAATATATTTTTAAATCTCATATTGATTAAAGATTAAAATAAAAAAGTGATAAACATTTATAAAAATAAGGAGTGAATGTTAAGTTATAATAAAAGTATATATCAGTTTTGTTAGTTTTCACTCATGTCCTTAGGGTTTAATGTTACATATATACCTCAGGGTTAGTAGTAGCCTCACAACTTTCTCTTAATTGAATAATAATTATACAATTAAAATATTAGATTTTTAATATAACATTTTAAAAATCATATATTTGTTAGCTTTTATTTAAAAATTTAGTATTTAAATCGTTGATTTATTTTAAAATTTTTTTAAATTATTAGTATATAAAAATTATAGTTAATTTTTATTGACCTATTTAAATGTAAGTTTGTTAACTTATGTAAATATCTTATTACAATTTAAGCGTTTAAATAAGTTTTTAAGTCAGAATAGACTTTTAAAAAAGTTAAGTTAAACTTTGAAAATTGATTTATTTTAAATTGATAAGTGAAGTTCAAACTTTATGATTGAAATATAAACTAAACTTATTTAAGATGAAGTCTGACTTGCTGTTTCCACCCTTAGCTAATACATAGTTGGCCTACTATTCAGAAAATAAAGTTTGTTGAATTTGGACGTCACACCTACCTTTCTTCTAAATGATTGATGAAGCCTTTTCAATCTTAAACACTCCGAAAAAAAATAAGTTATAATTCATTGGTGCTTTACGGGTAAAATAAAAATTAAATAATTTAGAAATTACTAACTTGAGGGTTTGGTTGAATTGGTAAAGATTTAATATAAAAGAGTATTTTTATTTTACTATATTTGTTAACTTTTTTTTTGATTTATTATATATATATATATGTGAGGATATATATATTAGTAACTTATGTAAAGTTGTTTTAAAGAGTTAGAATAGACTTTTAAAAAATAAGTTAAACTTTAAAAAATTTTTTCAAATTATAGTCAAATAGATATACAATGAGATGATGATCCACCCTTAGCTTACAAAGTTATTTAAAGTTAGTCATTTGACGATCATTTAAAAACACTCCGAAAAAAATAATTTATTTTTTAATCTTAAACATTAGAAATGAAAGATGAATAGGTAAAGATTTAATATAAAAGAGTATTTTTATTTTGCTGCAAATTTTTATTATTATATAATATATATATATATATATATATATATATATATATATATATATATATATATATGTGAGAGATATATTTAGTGAGATGAGTTTTTATTGTGAGAAGTGAGATGAGTAAATTTAACTATATAACCATACATATATGGATGGTCAATATTAAAAGTTACTTAAAGGTCATGCGACTACTTAAAAAAATTACATGCGATTTATATTTAATCTTGATCATTTATGAAAGATCCAATCTAAGATTCAATCTCATCTCACTCATCTCACTATATAAACTCCATATATATAATATATTGGTAATCAAATAAGCATAAATTTTTTTATCACAAACAGTTGAATAAAATTATTATATATATATATATATATATATATATATATATATATATATTAGTAATCAAATAAGCATAAAATCTTTTTAAAAAGATGTAAGACTATTATTTTTCCTAAAAATACCACCGATGTTATCTAACCAACTCCCCCTTTCATCACCAGCACCCACGGACACTACTCTGTCACCATTTTCCTATACACCCAAGCCCAAGGCCAAGCCCACTACCGTTCTCTGTCTCTATCCCTCAATTGTTCATCAACACTCGACACCCTGCTTCGCGCTACCTCTATCGCTCAATTGTTTATTTAACAAAAGTCAACATTGAAAATTGAAAACCCTTATTGGTCTCCAAATTCCCTTAAATCGAGGTTGAACCATCTTCAATTTTTATTATTACATATCCATAGACTGCTGTGCAGTGCAGTTGAAGCCTTTGATTTCTTCTCTTTCTACTTCTAGGATCCATTTTGTTAATTTTTTTCTTGGGTTGTTTCTCTACAATCAGTTATGTGCTAGGTAAGTGTTCATAAATGGAAGATAGAGGATCCGACTGGAAAGCAGGGTGGTTAAGAACCATAGTCAACTTTATTCCTTCCTTCGATATGAAGAAGAAGGGCACAAGGTTGGTTGATAAAAACAATGTTCCGTATTAAATGTAAAGATGTCCATGTAATTTGAAGTGATAAGGGAAGTACACAATCACGAAGTTGAATCGTAAGAAACAAACACACTTTGATTTGATGTCTGCATCTGATACGGAGATCTCAAATGTTGCTGGTTGCCAAGGAGGAGGTAGTGATGGCCATGGTGATGCAGATGGTGACAACGCTGCAATTTCAAAGAAGCATCGCAGAAGAACAGGTTGTGGGTTTGTAACGGATATGATGAGGGAGGAGTGGGGGAAGTGGGTGAGTGACGGTGTCAACTTCTTTTAGACGGTGAAAAGATAAGGTGTGTTTTTTAAGTTGAATTGGCAAATTTTAATTGGGAGACGTAAAAGCAGACACACAAATGGTACACGTGATTTCTATTTCCCATTATAAAAGCAACTTAAAACATAAAATTCTAGCTTCTTAATCCTTAAAAATTCAGGGGAAATGCATGGAGGATATATAAACTTAATTTTCTCAAAGCATTGCCTGTATGACTATCAATTGAATAATTGAGAGAATGTATAGATTGAGAAAAAAAAATTTAAAAGCATTCTATATAAAGTGCAAGAAAAACTATTCTTCTTACCACTGTGGTGCTAGCCCGATAGAAGCACCTTTTGAGTGACAAATATTCCATAATTTTTTTCTGAAAGTGCAAATAAAAACACTAGAATAAGAAAGACACAGCAAAGCTCCCACAACTCAATTTTTTTTTTTTTAACCTTTGTTCATTTTATATATTTTAATGTTTCTTTTCTTAGCTTATTTACTCAATTTTTTTTCATTTTTTCACTAAAAGAAATTGCCACCAAATTTTACTGGCTAACACACTAAAAAACTTAAGACCCAAAACCAAATAGGAATAAGAAAAGAAAAACCTTTGATTCATATAAACAAAAAGTATAAAAGACAGACCTTAGCCCTCTAAAGATTTCGGCTTTGGGGTTGCAAGGGAAATCGGTTTCTGGGGGTGAAATTTTGGGTGTTTGTGGAGTGCAGGTGATGGTGCTGTTGTCCTAGAGTTTTGGTTGTGATGGTGAGGTTTTGGGATTTGATTTTACTTTGTGTTGGTTCTCTTCTCTGGGTTTGTGGTAGGGGTGTAATGGGTTTATTTGGTTTGGGTTTAGGTGAGAAAAAAATCCAAACCGATCAAAATCTATTGGTTCAATTTTTGCATTTTTTTATGACAAAACTTGAATCAAACTAAACTGAATACCAACGGGTTAGTTCAGTTCGGGTGATCGGGTTATGTTTTTTATTTTAAATGTCATTCTAATATGATTGTTCAAAATAAAGACAGTAGAGAGATCACGTATTGTACTCACCTTTGTAGTCACTGAAGAAAGTCATCATCGTCGATGGACTCGCGTTAGGAAGATAAGAACATTTTGTTGGTTTTGGGGTTCGCCTTGAGCTTTAGCTATTCGAACTTCGAAGTTGGAGCTGTTCGAACTCGAGCTGGAGGAACGTCACTAGTGAGGAAGAAGAACGAACGTCACGGTTGCTTATCGGTGGAGTCGCAACACTGGACAATTATGGAGGAATGACCATGAAGGTGTGAACAAAGTGAGGGTGAGGTGCGTGAGGCCGTGAGGGTGAGGCTGGAGGAGCATTATCGAAGTGAGGGTGAGTGACGATTAGGCCACTAGGCACGACAGTAGCAGCGGTGCTAGGGTTTAGAGAGTGGATCAATAATGGAAAATTGGAGAAGAGACAAAGGAATTGTGTACATGTGTTTTCTGTTGTGTATCAAGCAAAAATAATACGACGTACGACAATAGTGTTTAAAAAATAATAATAATAATCCGAGTTGGTTCAAGTTCCAAAACATGGAAATTGAGAACTGAACCAATCATGATTGGTTTTGATCGGGTTTTACCTGATTAGACTCGACTACTTGAATCAAACCAAACCAAATTTTCGAGTTCATCGGTTTGTCTGAACGAATTTACACCCCTAATTTGTGGCTAGGCTTGGTGATGAGGAATTTTGTGTTTATATGAGTGAGTGGAATGGATAATGATTAAAGTTTATGGGCTACAAAAATTCTAAAAAAAACAAGCACAAAATTTCTAACAAATGAAATATAACACACTTTTACTGTCAACTAGGAAATCAACACTCTTTCACAAATTCTTCTTTTGTTATTGTTGTTGTTGTGTATCTCTCAACCTTTCACACTCTCTCTGGTTGACTGGTTCTCCATTCTCAATCTCAAGAGTTCACTCCTGCTCTTTGCCTTCACTCTTTCTGCTTCTCTTATTAGGTGTGTCAATTGAAAGGTCACCAAGGTAGCAGGAGAAGAAAACTTGGGCTCAAGTTTTTCCTTTATGGGATTGTTTTATTTTCATTTCCTTCTGATGCCTGCCTGTCCCATTTTCCATTTTTCGTATTTGGTAGCAACTTCTTGAGCCACTTTACAAATAAACTTATACTAAAAAGAGCTTTTTATGCACGTAAATAAATAATGATATTAATATAGACTTAAGTTCAGGATGAACTCTATATGTAATAGCCTATGAAATACACGAACACGTTTTTTAGGTGTGTCTGCGTGTCAGACATGTGTCCGTGTCGGACACATAAGAACATGCGTACGACACACATGTCTTGCGTGTATCTAAATGTGTCCAATTAAAAGATTAATTTTTTCAGCTTAAACACGTCTTGGACACGGTTCAGACACACTTAGATACGTCTAAGACATGACTTGGACACGACTCGTTAATATTTCTTTTTAAAAAAATAGTTTCCATTACTAATCTCTAATTAGTAAGTCTGTAACTAATTCAAATCTAATCACATGACTGATGTTCCAAGCCAGTATTTTCATATATCAGTATTTTAAGTTTTATCTTTTCACACGTCACTATTAGACTTTTAAGTTTTATCTTTTCGTTTAAAACTATTTTCATCTGCTCATTCTACCTTTGCTCGTATCAAGTTGTTCACTTCGTCGTCATTGAAACTTGCCTCACACGATTATTCCCTCTAGTTAATTTTTTTATATGCACATATACTTGTACATGATTAGTTCTATTAGGAGAAATTAGTTTAAGAAATTTTTTAAAAAATGTCAATAGAAATTATACTTCATATTTTTAAGAGGGGCTTACTAAGTAACAACTATATATTAGTACATATGATATATATTAAGATATTATAAATATTCAAACTTATAGAAATTATATTAATGAATTATGAATCTTTTTCTTAATTTTTACAATTATATATATATATATATATATATATATATATATATATATATACATATACATATCATATTACGTATTTTACAATTTTTATAGTTGAAGTGTCCCTATGTATACCGTATTTATGTCATGTTTTGTATCCGTACTTTATTGATAATAACATATTTACCATTAGATTTTATAATATGAACATATTTATAATTTTAAATTATATTTTAAATTATGAATATGTTGTCACGTAAAAAGTTCATGGTGAATTTGAATCTATATTAACATCACTAAAAATAGAAAGGTAAAATCAGACACTTGATTGACCAAATAAAGGGAAAAGAAAATTGATTGTGAATAATTTTTTTTAAAAAAAAACTAAATGTCCCTGTTTTTGTTTTTAATTAGAATTAGAACCTAAAATATTTTCTTTTTCCAAATTTTTAGTTAACTTAACTTACAAGCCATCGAGGCTAAATTTTGCCTCATGGTTAAGTTAAAAGTAGAAAAATTAAACGAAAAAAATTTTGCCCGTGTAATTGGTTCTTGACTCCAAATTCCAAAATGCCCACTGAACAAACAAGCTTGTATCACTATAGTGAGCAAGGAAGCAGACATGGTAGATCGAACAGTGACCGTTTACATGTTGGAGGTGAAAGCAGTATCGGAGACATCGACAGAATCTGTGTCCTTTGAGGAGCCAAGCCGACCAGAGCGTGCAAGCCAAAGCAATTGCTGGTTTAAATCCAAACTATTTGTTTCCCGAGGAACAGAAAATCACAATGGAAGATGTCAAACAAGCAGATTGTGTTACCCTCGAAAATATTGGGGGTGACCAAGTATTATTATTTTATACATTTATACAATTTTTTTTAATTATACGAATTTCCAAGACTTTTTTTTTATAAGGCGAATTTCCAAGACTTTGCATTGGTGGTTCTTGACTTCTAGGTAAAAGATTATCAAATTGAAAAGGCAGAATTTATTTAATAATCAATAAACTATTAATAGTATTTAGCTCTAGGAATAATATTATTATACACACTTACACTCATACAACTTTTAGGAGTATCTTTTTTTATTAATCGCAAGATAATAACTTTTATTGTATTTTTCTTTAATAAGTTCAAAACAACTATTATTATCAAATGAGTAATGATATTTGCACATCAAAATTTTTATATAATTTTTACATTTTACTTGTTTGGATAAAAAGGGTGGAGAGATAGTATGTTGATATGTATGTTTTGCTTATTTTATTACTTAAAAAGGAAATCATATAAGAATGATGTAAAAAATTTGATGTGTAAATATCATTACTATTATCAAATAGTATAACTAGAACATGGTATAGGAGAATTTTTATGATATCTATCTTTTTTTCTACCTTATTTGAATGAGTTAAGTAATTATCTATTAATTATTTTTAAATATTTATTATAAAATTAATATTTAATAAATACTTATCACTTTAGATATCATAGACATACGGTACCATAAGTATAATTTTTCCTCATATATAACTATTTTTTGTCCTCAATGGGGCTACAAGGTAGTTTCTGCTAATGGGAACGGGATTGTGGTAAGTCGGTAACGAGAGAAGTCGGAAAACAAATATTCTTCAAGACTTCAACTTCGATGATTGACTTCGTGTTATTTCCTCCTATATGTAGGTTGGTGCACATATTAATTTTTCAAAATAAATTAAATTAGGAAGAATTATTAATAATTATCATTTTAAAAGTGTAATTATTATGTCAAAAAGTATAATTATTTTTTAAAAGAAATTAAATACCAAATAGTTTAGTAAAATAATTACTTTTTATGAGAGAACCGATTTTGCAAGAGATACATATGCTGTATCAACACAAAAAAAGTTCAATAATAGAAAATGAGGCCCTAAAAAAAATAGGCATCATTATCAAACACCAAACTATAATATAATGCATATTTTTACACCAAACAATAATTTTTATGAAATTTTATATTTTATCTCCTCATCCTTTTAGCAAGTGAATTCTTGTCTCCCTTAACTTTATTGGGTTTGCTTTACCAACATTGAATTTCTACGCATCTTTTAACTCTTCACTTAACTCTTTCATATTGTGGCTATTTTGTTAAATCTCAAACTGTCTTCAGCTCACCTATATCCCTAGCTCCCTCCACTACCTCTTCCCTTTATTTCCTTTCTGTGCACTCAGTAGTCTATAATAAGCATAACCCTTTCTACCTGATCATATATCCTTTCTCCCCATACCTCTCATCATGACCAATCCCAACAGCTCCAATGAATTCAATGTTTGGTTGGACCTCAATTCTCCATGCCTTCTTTCTTCTTCTTCATCATCTTCCTTCAATCCACCATTCTTCTTTCCTTCTAGTTATCATAACAGCTCCAATGACATATCTTTTACTCAGTTCCAATCCTCTCCTCCTCCAAGAAAAGCCCTTCCTCTCCTTCACCAAAGCCCTACAAGACATGAAGATCTTGAATCTTCATTTAGTGCCATGGAAGTGGACAAGAAGGAGAAAGAACTATGTATATCATCTAGCTCTTTGGAAGACGAAGATACTGTGATGGTGGCTTTACACTTAGGGCTTCCAACCACGAGTTCAGCTGATTTAGCTTCAAGCCTATACTCTACAGAGATTTCAGACAAAGAAGAAAAAGTCACTGTTGCTTCTGGGTATCTGTCAAATAGAATTATTAACATAGGACAATATTGGATCCCTACCCCTGCTCAGATTCTGATTGGTCCAACACAGTTCGCATGCCCCCTTTGTTTCAAGACGTTCAACAGATACAACAACATGCAGGTTTGTCACCTTTCATCATCTTGAAGATGAATACTCTCGAGGAAAATAAAATAATGAAAACAATTAACGATGGATAGAAAGAAAGAGAATGCCATTCCCTTTACTTTTTTTTTTTTACTTACTCTTCTATACCCCTTTGGGCCTTACTTTCTCAGATCTTACTTTTGTGAAAGTTTGCTGAAAAAGAAAAAGCTTATTTCTGTGTATCCTTTAGTTATACTCTTCTTTTATTATATATAGTCAGACTTAAATTTTTCACCTGTAATATTGGCTTATAATTTCATGAAAGAGAGAGATTTGTCTAAGTGTGTGTATGTATTTTAGGGTTTTTTCCTTTACCTTTTATCTTGAGTTCTAAACTGTCCTACCACGATCCTTTTGCTATTGAGGAGATAAAAATGAAAACTCCCACTCCGACGGAGAAGATCCATATCCCCCTATATATGACTCAATTCTATCTCTTTTTGCACCAGTAAAGTTTTGGTATTAACTAGAAAATGGTAAGGGTGTCTAATTAAAACTGAAAATTTATGTCTAGGGTAAGTTAATTAAGTCTTAGTTTATACCCAAAAACAATTTCAACACCGACATGAGGAGACATAAATTGAAACAACATCAATTAAGTTCCACAAAAATGAATATAAATAGCTGTACAATATACTCTTGCTGGGCTTCCAAACTTTTTCTTTAATGGGATATACTCTACCCTGTCACCTATTTCTTTAATCCTAGACCCTGGGTGATGAACAAGTTTTAATTGAAACATGTTGGAAAGGACGCGGCTCCGCTTCTAGATCCTCTTAGGCTTCTGACTTGAAAACTTGGCCGGCATAGCAAGATAATTCAAAATCTTAACAAAACTATACATGCAACAAAGACCTAGTTTTAAGTAAATGCTTTTTCACACATTGAGGCTCGTTGGACAATATTGATAATAGTACCAAAGATTTACTCCTGTATGCATGAGTGTCAGTGGCTTCCATTCTTCCTCACTTCCCTTTTCAACTAATTATTATTTGCTCTTACATGATATAATATTGCTACCAAAATCCACAGATGCATATGTGGGGGCATGGATCTCAATATAGAAAGGGGCCAGAGTCTCTAAGGGGAACACAGCCAACAGCTATGCTTAGACTCCCTTGCTATTGCTGTGCACCGGGATGCAAGAACAACATTGACGACCCGAGGGCAAAACCACTCAAAGACTTCAGAACCCTTCAAACCCATTACAAGAGAAAGCATGGAATCAAGCCTTTCGTGTGTAGAAAATGTTGCAAAGCATTTGCTGTGAGAGGTGATTGGAGAACTCATGAAAAGAACTGTGGGAAGCGCTGGAATTGCTCTTGTGGGTCTGATTTTAAGCATAAAAGATCTCTTAAAGATCATATCAAGGCATTTGGACATGGACATGCAGCTTATGGAATTGACTGTCTTGATCAAGATGATGAAGCCGGCTCTGAAATTGAACAAGAGAATGAATCTTTCCAGTCATAGTTAATGTGATGTCTACTTCTATAAACAACATTGATGGTTTCTCATATTTTACCCTTAATTAATTTCCTTATGTCTTGCTATTGGGTATCAGATTGTAGCGAATATTCCTGTTATCATTTTGGTTTTGGTATCTCTCTCTCTCTCATAAACATAAGCACAGAGATGTAATTTGTATTCCTAGGTTCAATGTGATCTTCCAGGATTCTGAATGGTTAACACCAAAAGAACCTTCATTTAGAAAGGCGTGGAGATTCTTCCAAGTTCCAAACTTCCAACATAAGTTCTAGCCTTGTCATACCTTTCTAATTAATGTAACACACTAATAACCAAGCCACTTCAGAGATACAATATTATTAATTAAGGCACACTCGTATCGTATGGTGCGCAAGTCCACTAGCAAAAAACTCGTGTAAATGCCAATGAGCTTGATGGCTCCAGCCCAATTCTTACTTGAGTATGATAGATTCATGTCGATCGGATATTCGATTTTATCCACAAGGTATCATTTCCCCTCCTCTACTTGTTTAAATTGTTGAGAAGGTCCAAAGTTATGAAAGTTACCATATGCATGTCATGGGTGATAGTCCTTTAGTAATTACGGTAATAATTACATTTATATGGAAAGGTGCGTCATGTGAGAGATATAAAATCACGAGTCTTCATTAAATACCTAACTTTTTTGGAGAATTAATTTCGACATGGTATTAAAATGTTTATGCCCAAATAATCAAGAGTTTAATCTACACTTATATTCCTTCACCTATCACCTTAACTTTCAAGAAAGTTATCATCCCTAGCAAAAAAAGAAAGAGAATATAATCATATATAACTTGTTATGGGTGCAAATGCAGTTGCCGAAGCATTAGAACCAGTCGTCGATCAACTTTATGACTCGTATGATGCTGCTATTTCACTTTTGTTGTGCCAGCATGATGGACAGATATTCAAATACTATGTTTAGACTGACCATAATGATTTCTATGAAAATGATTAGCTTTTGAAGAGAACATTTTTTACTTTCATTAAAAAAAAGTTTAAAAAAATATGGAAATTAATGCAATCATAAGATTCATAACAGAAGGCACCAATTTCTAATCTATTAGCGTAAGTAAAATTATGATTGATTAATTAACATGATTGAGATTATAATTGATTTCATATATAATTATATTTTATTGTTATTTTTCTATATAGTAGTCATCTTGTATAAATAAATGTTAACTCTTCTATATGCAATTCATTCAAAAATATACAGATCATTCAGTGTCTTTGTGTTCTCTGTATTCGTTCTTATCATGGTATTAGAGAGTTTAGACTCTCGATCCAATCCTTCTACTCATCGTCATCCTGTCGTTCTTTGATAAGCCTCATTGCTTTCCACCGCCATCAAAATCTCTCACCGCTGTCGTTTCTGGTTCGTCACTCCCCTAACCTCCGTTTCTGACACCGCTGACACCTTTGGAATCGCCATCCGCCGATCTACCGGCCATCAAAATTTCACCGCCATTCACTCACCGTCATACACTGCCTCCCTCTTTGCGCATGTGGTTCACGTGCCGGATACTCAATCGCGTGTTTGACCTGAGACATGCTCTGTGACCCGTCTCTGATCTGGACTTGTTCACTTGGTGCTTACGTGGATGTGCCACCTCATTGCTTATGTGTCCACTTGTGCTGATGTGGCACTTACGTGTCTTGCTGTCGTGGCACCTAACCTCATTCCCAAGGTTTTTGTGAAATCTTTCCAATTTTGAGGTCATTTTCTATCAATTTAGTCCTAAAAGTACTTTTTTTTTCTATTGTTCTTGTCTGCTACTTTAATAGTCTGATGTTGCTTAGACCATTCTAGTTTTACTCAATTGTTTGAATTACATCCACTAGGTTGAGGTTATGCGTGACTTTCTGAAAGGCCAAAGACTTTGATGATATGTTACAAGTGATATTACTTGTCCTGTCAAAGTTGAAGATGACACTAATGAAAAGTTTGTTGACAAATTAGAAGATTGAGATAGCAAAAATCTTTAGATTATCACCTAGTTTCGAAATACCTTTGCTTCCAATATTCATTTGTAGTTTGGACGCTTTGACACTGCCAAAGAGGTATGACTCATATATACAATTTTTGATTTCTCATCACTATTAGCTGCTAAAGGAACTCAACAATCTGACACAAAAAGCTTAGACAAGCTGTGTATGAGTTTCTAGTTCATATGGAAGCTATCTTGGATCAGTTGATTTTGTGTGAACTAACCTTGAAGCACGAAAGTGATGCTAAATTGTATGAGAAGTACCATGATCGCACCAAACTCATCCAGTTTTTTATGGCTCTCACTGATGACTATGAGTTTGTTCGAGCACCTCTACTACATCAAGATCTCTTGCGCACACTTGGGGATACCCTTCCTCATCTGAAATCAGAAGAAACTAGATTGAGTCTTCTTTGACCTAAAGCAGATTTGACCCTTGTAGTTACTCATTAGAATGACAAATTTTGTCATCACTGCCGTAAACATGGCCATGCTTTTCTTGAATGTCCCACTATAGAGTGTCAAACTTGTAAAAGGAATTGTCATATTACTCTCAACTGCCCCTCTCTGATATACAAATACTGCAAACTTCTAGGACATTTGATTGAGCAATGCCCTACTCGACCACCAAGACCTGATTAGAGTAAGTTTCAACCTTGTCTCAGTTCCTCCTTTAAGCCTGTGTTTGTAGCTTTAGTTACCGATGATGTCTCTTCCTTTGGTTCCCATATCTCTCTTTCCACTACTGATCTTGAGTATCTTCTTAAAGAAGTCCTTTCTTAACTGGTAACACTCCTACTACCTTAGCAACTATACCAAGTAATAATCATTGGTATTTGATTCTGCATGTTGTAATCATATGACTTTCTCATCCATGCCTTTTTCTTCCCTTTCCTCTAGAGATGTTAGTCATTCTATTCATACTGTTGATGAGTTTCTTATGAAAGTAAGTTATAAGGGTCTCATCTCCCTACCTACTCTTACCTTATCAAACACTTACCTTATTCCTAAATTAAGTTTTAATCTCATCTCTGTTGGCCAATTATGTGACCTTGGTTATATTCTTACATTTTCTTCTACTAGTTATATTGTGCAGGATCCACGAATGGGACAAATCATTGGGAATGGTTATAAAGTTAGATGATTGTTTGAGCTCACTACCCTCCATGTTCCTCTATCTCCTGTATCAACTATTTATGTTGTTTCTACTTCCTTTCTTCTTCAGTTGTGGCGTCAACGTCTTGGTCACAATTCTCTTAATAAATTATGTCCTTTCATTTCTTAGGGTATTTTAGGGTCTGTTAAAGAAGAGTCTTTGTATTGTACATTTTGTTAAACAGTTAAAAAACCTATCTTATCTTTTAATAAAAGTACTTCAATTTATGTTTCTTCTTTTGATCTTGTGCACTATGATGTTTGAGGTCCAGCTCCTACACCCACTATGAGAGGTTGTCGATAATTTTTTTTTTTATTTTCGTTGATGACTATTCCCGTTTCACTTGGATATATTTAATGGAAAATCGTTTTAAACTTCTCCAAATCTATATTACCTTTATCACTATGATTAAAACTCAGCTTTCAAGACAATTAAGGTTTTTCATCATGATAATGTCTCTGAATATTGCGATTCAAAACCACTCATTTTTTCTTGCTGAACAAGGTTCCCTTTCTGAGTTTTCATTTCCTAATATGTCTCAGCAAAATAGTTGTGCTAAAAGAAAACATCGACACATTCTTGACTTTGTTCGAGCAATGCTTATTTCCTCGTCTTGTCCCAAACATATGTGGGATGAAGTTACTCTGACTGATGTCTATGTTATCAATCGTCTTCTTTCTTCTATTTTTCTCCTTATGAACGTCTTCACCACATACCTCAAAACTACATTTTTCTCAAAGTTTTTTGTTATGCTTGTTTTGTTCTTCTTCAACCCCATGAACACACTAAGCTAGAACCCCATACTCCTCTCTGTTGCTTCCTTAGCTATGGTACTAAACATAAGGGCTATCACTGTAGGGATCCAGTCTCTCAGCGCATTCGTATTTCTCGTCATGTTGTCTTATGGAAAAATACTATATTCTCTTCACTGTCTTAGTTTAAGTCCATTCCTTTCACTTTTACCCCTGTGTTTACTACACCATCTATTGATATTTTTTCAAATGATTCTGATACAGAGTCTTCAGATGTGTCTAAGACAAGTTCTTTACTTACAAGTTCCTTTTTCGATTCTCCTAGTGAGCTCTCACAATCGTTTGAAATTTTGACTCATCTCACTAACACTATCTCGACCATTGATTTTGCATCTGACACTATTATTTATTCCTCTCGAGTAAGAAACCTTCCTGTCTACCTTTGTGATTATCATTATTTTTCTATCATGCTTCACCTTCATGAACTGCAGTCATATCCAGAGGCATCCACTTATCCCCGTTGGCAAAAAGTTATGAATGAAGAATTACAGGCTTTGGAGAATAATGGTGCTTTGGAAATTATTTATCTTCCTTTTAATAAGGCTCTTATCGGATGTAAACAGGTTTATAAGATTAAAACTCGCTTTGATGGGTCTGTTGATCGTTATAAGGTTCGCTTGGTGGCCAAATGTTTTACTTAGGAATATACGATTGATTATAAAGAAACATTTGTTCCAGTTGCCCATCTCACTTCTATTCGTACTCTTCTTACTATTGTTGCCACCTGCAACTAGACTATTAATTAGATGGATGTATAGAATGTTTTTCTCAATGATGACTTAGAAGAAGAAATCTATATGTGACTACTACCTGGTTATTCTTGTCCACCTAAAAAGGGTTGTCTTATTCGCAAAACCTTGTATGGTCTTAAACAAGCTCCTCAAGCCTAGTTTGCTAAGTTCAGTTCCACCATCAGTCAGCTTGGTTTCTCCTCTAGTCCTCATGATTCAACTCTTTTCATCTGAAAGATTGATAGTGGCACTGCGTTACTGCTTCTTTATGTTGATGACATGACCATTATTGAAGATGATACTTCTGGTATTGCTGATCTTAAAGCATGATTGAGCCACAATTTTGAGATGAAAGACTTTGGCCTTTTCAGTTATTTTCTAGGTCTTGAGGTTCTTTTCTCTGTTGATAGTATTTATTTGTCTCAAGCTAAATATGTTTCGGATCTTATTTTTCGAGTTGGTCTCTCAGACTGTCGCACTGAATCCACTCCTCTGGAACCTAATGTCAAGTTTACACCTCTTGAGGGTACTATACTTGATGACCATACTCTCTATCGGCAGTTGGTTAACAACTTGATTTACCTTATTGTTACTCGTCCAAATATTTCATATGTTGTTCATTTAGCCAGTCAATTTATATCAGCTTCGCGCACTACTCACTATGTTATTATTCTTCATATTATTCGATATATAAAAAGGATCCTATTTCATGTGCTTCAATTTTTAGTCAACTCTTCCTTGATCCTCTAAGCTTATTTTGATGTTGATTGTGGTGGATATCCCACTGATCGTTGATCCACCACTGTCTACTGTATCTGTCTTGATGATGCACTTATTTCATGACGAAATAAGAAATAGATTTTAACTGCACGTTTCAGTATTGAAGCAGAGTATCGGGCACTAGCTAACACCACTTCTGAAATATTTTGGTTACGTTGACTTATTGATTACTTGAGTTTCTCTCAGTCCTCTTTCACTGCTATCTATTGTGATAATAAGAGTGCTATTCAGATTGTTCACAATGATGTCTTTCATGAGCACAGCAAGTATATTGAGATCGATTGTCACTTCATTCGTCAATACATTATTCGTGGTGCTCTTTATCTCATTTCCATTAGAACTTTTGACCAACCAACTGATTTGTTCACCAAAGCTCATCATCCTGATCGATTCTACACTTCAATTTCTAAATTCAAGTTGATTCTCTCTACACTAACTTGAGTTTGAGATAAATGTTAGCGTGATTAAAATTGTTATTGATTTTAAAATTAATTAATTAGTATGATTGATATTATAATTAATTCTATACATAATTATATTTTATTATTATTTCTATATAATAACTCTCTTATATAAATAAAGACTAAACTTTCTATATACAATTCATTCAAAAATATTCAAATCATTCAATATATTTATGTTCTCCGTCTCCCTACTTTTAACATAATCTAATACTTCAAATTCAAGGTTGGGGTAGGGGGATGCGTTGGATCCTGATGGCAGACTTGTGGCTCTAACTAAAGTCCGAAGCGAAAGATGAACAGAGCTGCTTGAAATGTCATTTCAAAGTACCATACATGCAGAGTTTTGAATTGTAGCGTGACTTCACTCTTCAATCTATTCCCCTCATTTTCTCAACCAACAAACTCGGGACTCCGCGTTCCTTGTCCCCGCCTACTTTCTCCCCCTTTGTTTTATTCCTTTCGGATAAATCTCTTACAACCTTTTACCCTTGGACTTCAAGGCGTGGTAAATAATTGCAGTCTATAACTGTTAACAAGGGTTTCTATAGCGATATTATTAATGCTAATCACACCACACACACACACATATATATATATATATATATAATTTTATATTTATATAATTTTTATCATGTTATTATAATTAATTTTATCTTATTTTTAACTCGCGCCTATATTAATTCTGTCACTTATCTTATGTGAGGAGATATGGTGTTAACGAATGGGCAAAAGCATTCTCGCCATTACACTTTATGAAAAATGATAATTTTATATTTTTTAGAAATATAAATATTATATATATATTTTTAAGAATATGTGATTAAAAAATAAAAAAAATAAATATAATAAATAATATTATATAAAATATAAAAAAATATATATTATTCATGATAAGAATATAAAATTAATATTTTATAAATTTACTGATTTAACAAAACAGTAGAAACGGGTGATGAAAACGATAACTAATTATGTGATTCTTTGCTTTGGTATCCCTGCTATACAGTGTAACGTCAGTCTCTCACAACATCCCCAACCTGTCAACTTAAGAAAGAGAGATGTGATGGAACATTGTAAAATTTAACAAAGTTTAATTTTTCCACTTTTTAATATGAATTTGGATGATGGAAAATGTATGCGCATGAAAATCAACTACAGTGGATTATTCGTCATCCATCCATATGTACCGAAGGTTGATAAATGAGGTTTATGGGGTTATACATTTTGCATAGA
Source organism: Ormosia semicastrata (assembly GCA_029884595.1). Taxonomy (NCBI): domain Eukaryota; kingdom Viridiplantae; phylum Streptophyta; class Magnoliopsida; order Fabales; family Fabaceae; genus Ormosia; species Ormosia semicastrata. The sequence goes on from JAQQTO010000038.1 coordinate 15,046,146, forward strand.
AGAGTAATAAGAATATATACTCTAATATATTTTTTATATATTCTTTTTATTGAATTACATTATATATTAAAATATATATTTAAATTTAATTACATATTAATTAAATTAATTATATATTAATCAAATTAATTATATATTAATTAAAATTAAATTTATATTTTAATATATAACATAATTTAATAAAAAATATATTAAAAAATATACTCTTAACATTCTCCTTTTTATATGCCTGGTTACTGCAAATTCTTCTGTCTTCGTCCAATGATCTATAGAATATGACAAAGGGGGACCATTAATTGGGCAAACAATACCTAGCAACAGGGACGTACCCACGTTGTTGGATTCTGGGGCACATGTTTCCATTAAAAAAAATATATTCATTATTATATATGTAATATATTATTTTTATTTTTTATAAAATTAATTTTTTTTATCTAAATACAAAATTAATTAGATAAATTTTAATTTATTACATATAGATATATTTATATATATAACCATTAATTAATTTTAGATGATTTACCTGTAAATTCTTTGTAAATAAATTAGTGTTAATGCACATTAAAAATAATAATAATCATATTAATATTACATATATAAAAAACATAATAAATATCAAAAAATTTAAATAAAAGTTATTCAGAATTTACTCCTACTAATAAAAATTTTTGAATCCGTCGCTGTCTACCGAATAAAGTTCATGTTCTATAGCAATGGAGTACGTAGGGCTTGAGACTAATGAGAAGTTACTAGTTTCATTATTACAAAGTGGTGCATCATAGTACAGAAAAATTGAAATTAAGAAAAAAAAACGCTTTATGCTCATTTTTATTTGTCAAAGTAGGACAAATTTGTCTCCTTAATAGCTCAGATCAACGAGGGCACATATTAAATACGAATATAAATAAATAATAATAAAGGTAAATGGTGTTTCTTCGAAAAGTACTGATTTTTATTTTTGGGATAAATCCTACAAGTATCCTAAATAGGTAAATGTTATTAATATGTATACACCTCAAGTAAGGTTAGATGAATATTATAAGATAAACTTTTAAGAAAATATAGAAGATATAATTTAGGAAATATTATTAGGAGATAAGATTTTTCTAAAAAGTAACCTAAATGATCATGTAGGGAACGAATTTAGGGATATGCGGGTTTACAATACATGAGGTATGGTTTAGGAGTAGTTAACGCAGTGGATAAAATGATTCTAGATTTTTTGGTAGTTTTTGATTTTATAATAGCTAATACTTATTTTAGAAAGCGAGAAGAACATCTTATCACATACAGAAGCGGTGGTTTTTGCTCTCAAATTAATTTTTTTTAATAAGAAAATTTGATAGAAAGCTTTGCATGAATTACAAAGTCATCCCTGGAAAGAGCTTGACTACCTAACATAGGGTTTTGATTATGGATGTAGGGGTTAAGATGATAGTAAGGAGAAATTGTAGAGAAAGAGTCTCAATTAAGGATCAAATGATGGCAACTAAAGGGAGAAAATTAAATGTTCTTTCGAAGGAGGATTATGGAGGAAGAAATTTAGGAGGTATAAGGGAGTGTTAATGATATGTGAGACGAAATGACTAAAGGGATTAGGAAAGTAGGAAGGGACACTCGATGAATCAAGAGACTTTGGACCCAAGGATAAAGAATCTTGGTGGTAGGACACAAGTATATAAGATAATGTTAAGGTTAAAAGAGATTGTTACAAAGTTTGGCAAGTGTGTAAAAACGATGAAAATTAAGAAAAAATATAAGACAGCTAAAAAATATACTAAGAAGGCGGTGAGCGAGACAAAAGCTAAAGCGTTCAACGGGTTATATCAATCTTTGGGCACCAAAAAAGGAGAAAAGAATATTTACAAGCTTAATAAAAGTAGAGAAAGGAATATAAGAGACTTGGATTAAGTGAAATGCATTAAGGATGAAGAGGGTAAAGTCTTGGTTATGGAACAAGACATCAATGATAGATGAAAGTGTTATTTTCAAGTTATATAATGAGGGACATGAGATATTAAGAGACTCGGACATTCTAAACACTAAAGAGGATGACTAAAATAAAACCTTTTATCAAAGAATTTGGGAGTTTGAAGTAAAAGAAGCATTGGAAAGGATGGATAATGAAAAAGTGGTCGGACCGGATAATATACCTATTGAAGTATGGAAATGCCTAGAAGAGAAAGGTATAAATTGACTCACAAAGCTATTTAACGAGATACTGAGGTATAATAAAATGTCAAATGATTGGAGGAGAAGCATTTTAATCCCAATTTATAAGAACATGGGAGATATACTAAACTATGCAAATTACAGAGGAATAAAGCTCATGAGTCATACCGTGAAGTTATGGGAAAGAGTAATTGAATAGCGATTATGACAAGAGACTCATATTTCATAGAATCAATTTGGTTTTATGTCTGGGAGGTCAACCATAGAAGCAATCTATCTTTTACGAAGATTGATGAAGAGGTATCAGAGGAAGCAAAAAGAATTACAACATGATTTTCATTGATTTAGAAAAAGCCTACGATATGGTACCGAGAAAGGTCTTGTGGAAGGCTCTGGAGAAGAAAGGAGTTCGTATCGCTTATATTTGAACAATCCAAAATATATATAATGAGGTTAAAACTAATGTGAGAACATAGGGTTGGGTTACAGAAGATTTCCCTATAACTATAGGACTGCACCAAGGGTCAACTTTGAGTCTATATCTTTTTACCTTAGTCTTTGGATGTGCTTACTGCGCATATACAAGAGTCGGTGCCATAATGCATGCTTTTTGCAGATGATATAGTCTTAGTTAGAAATTCGATAGAGAAAACAAATGGGAAGCTAGAGCGATGAGGACAAGTTCTGGAAGAACATGGATTCCGTCTAAGTAAGAGTAAAAAGGAGTATATGAAATGTAAGTTCAATAAGAAGCGTGCTAATACTAGCTTAGTAGTGAAAATTGGAGATCATACAATACCACAAGTCACACGGTTTAGGTATCTTGGATCTATCATTCAAAATGACGGAGCGATAGAAGGAGATGTAAATCATAGGATTCAAGGTGAATGGATGAAATGAATGAATGTTTCAAGAGTTATTTATGATAGAAAAATGCCTCTCAAACTTAAGGGTAAAGTTTACCGCACAGCTATAAGACCCACGATGTTGTATGATACTGAATGTTGGGCGGTAAAAAGCTAGCAAGAGCATAAGATCAATGTCGCTGAGGTGAGAATGTTGCGCTGGATGTGTGACCATATGAGACAAGATAAGACTAGGATTGAATGCATTAGGAAGAAAGTAAGGATAACACCTATTGTGAAAAAGATAGAATAATCTCGCCTTAGGTAATTTGGATATATAAGGAGAAGACTCTTAGAAGTCATTGTAAGAAGAGTAGATCAAGTGGAGGATAGTCCAATAGTTAGAGGTAGAGGGAAACCAAGAAAGACTATAGGTGAAATGATTAAAAAAAATTAAATTTGAATGACATTTCTAAAAACTTGATTTATGATATGACACAATAACATCGTTTAATCCATGTAGTCGACTCAATCTAGTGGGAAAATGCTTGATTCGTGTTGTTGTATTCTAAATTTAAGTTCAATATCTCCTACCATGTGGTAAATGCAAAGTCATATTTAAAGGGTTGCAAATTTGACAATTTTGCAAGGAAATATGATTTAAAACATCATAATATTTCTATCTCATAATGTTTGTTTAGAAGCCATATTAAATACATACAAATTGCAAGAAAGACTTTGTGCATAAGAAAAAGGACATTTAGATAAATAGACCGAAGTTACAATTCTTTGATCAATGAAATGGACACAACATACAATTGAATGAATTGATAAAAATATTCAACACCTTAAAGAGAAAAGACGGAAAGGTATTAACAATTCAACCTAGTTGATAGCATTGCAAATCCTTCTTATTATCCCAGCTGACCCAGTTAAAGGTTCAATATCTCCCATCTTTATCATAGCAGCTGCAAAGTCAGACTTAAAGGTTGTAGGATTTTTGCTATATTCAGACACAATACTATCCGTAGATCCTCCACTAAATAGAACTTGATCTGATTGGAGAAGACCCTTCTTCTGAATTAAATTCTTGAAGTAGTTATTGTCAAAAGAATTGGGTGTGACCAAGTCTAGCGGTGCCAACTTCGTATCATTTTCAAGGTTCCTTAGGGATGGACAACCACGTTGACGAGTGCTAGCAAATCCAGCATCAATGTCACTGGCATTGTTGTATATCCTGCCACGAAATGTGGAGCATTGAGCTTGTCCGATTGTGTGGGCACCTACAAGCATTAAGTGAAAATATTTACTTTAATTGTCATACACTAAAAGCTTTTATAAATACATGAAATAAATGTTTTTAAATTTCCTAGGTTTAAGGATGTTAGCAGTCAATATGATTAACTAATTACCAGATAGAGTAACCATGTCTCTAACACTGAGCCCTTTCTTACTGAAACGAGAGATAAGAGTTTCAAGATCGTCTGTAAAAAGTGGAAGGTCACTATTAGCCAAATTTTTGCTTGCCGTGGTAGAATCTCTCCGTCCAAGCTTCACAGTCCATGATGGACCACCCACCTGATCAAGAAAAAAAAATGCATGATAAGTCTTACTATATATGCTTTTTCATGTAAAGTTATAATTAATATCAAGCATATGTAGGTTATTACGTATACTTACTGCGAATGATGCATCTCGTGCTGCTACTGCTACAATGTCTGCACATGACACAATTCCGGGGCATACCTTCTCTACCTCAGCTTTAGCTTGATCAATGATGCCGAATCCCCTTATTGACTTATCATTCTGAATTGCAGTCTTTTCGCTCTCGATAGAGGGGCTATCATCAAGCAAAATTGATCCATCACAACCCTGCAGATCAAATTAAGGCCACATTAGTTAGTTTAATAGTTGCTCAATATGATGATTAACTAGAAGTACTTATGGTTTTCTCAATCACCATAATTACTCATTTGTAGAACGCAATTTTTTGTGGTTAGTGAAATATATATACCTGTACAAAGCAGTCATGGAAATGGAGACGAATGAGAGAAGCAGCCATCCGGCGTTCCTTAGACACTGTCCTTCTGATCACAGTTCTAATTGTCCTAAGTGCATTGGGGCACGTATTGTCATAAAAAGTAGCAGAAAGTTGCGCATTGCATGCTGTGCCTAACAGCAACAGCATCAAAGCAAGAGTGGTGATATAAAATCGCCCAAATTCCATTATGGCTTAAGAATGATGTTTAAAGAATCTTGTAATCGAAGATTAATTTTGGCACACAGAAAGGAATGCTTCAAAACAAGCTAAGAGAATACTTGGTGTTGATGGTGCAACCTCAGAGTGCTCTCCTATATATATAAGAAAGAAAACCATATGTATTAGGAAGGTGCCTCGGTCGCTATTATCTGCTCCAGCGCGTTGTTGCCATGGATGGCGCGGTCGGAGTTGACCAGGTGACCAATTCTCTATATAGTCACTACGGCAATTTGTTAGATTAATTCAATTTGGCCCAAGTAAAATTTTATTTGTTCTTTGGATTCTTAGCATTAATTGATGTAGAAAAGTTTTCTTTCTTTTTGCCCATTTCTTTCTTTATTTTTTTTGGTACTTTGGAGGGCTCAAGGCCTTTTTGCCCATTTCTATCTATTTATGTGAATCATGATTACAGCTTGTTGCACTTCACGTGCCTTTCATTCATTACACTTTATTAGTCTATTAATAACGAACAATGCTATTTGGATCCTTTTTTTTAATATATTATTCTTACATTTTTTTAAATAATAAAATAAGAGAAACATATATTCTATGTTTTTTATATTAATCCAAACGAGTAAAAATAAAGATGTGAAAAAATTAGTTCTCATTATTAACATTGGTCAGCTTCGTTGAAAGAGACCTTGTTGGCTTGTTCTTGTGTTATGTTCTTGGGGTACCAAACTTGACCAAAACAAACTTGCAAATATTCACCTAAACTTCGTCAATTTCTTGCTTGGGTTTGGGTTTGGCCAAAATAGTATCCCAAGTGATATTTTGATTAGTCCGTTTCTCAGGTACGGGCGAAGCCAAGCTATTAATATGGACTAATAAAATTCAAATTAATTTTATCCTAAATTAATTTAATAAATATTTTGAAGATATATTGATTAAATATTAAACTTGTGATGCATATGAAAATTAAACCATATGCTAATCATTTTCACTGCCTTTTCACATTGTTTGGTCAACTCTTTTATTTGTTCTACAATTTTTTTCGGCAAACACAAGTTAAAATTTAAATGCATATACGTTGTAAAGCATGCTGTACTTACATAAGCCCTTCATAAGAAATTAAAGAAGTAAATTTTCATGACAATAAAAAAAAATAGTAGATAATATTTTACAAATTGGTTATAAAAAAAAACTATTGATATTGTTTTCCACCAATGATAGGAGTTTATTAATTATTATAAAATACATATAGAGGTAGCCAACATCCAAAGGCTAGGTCATACAAAACATATAAGCGTTATGATCTTAATCCTTTTCACTTGTAATTACTTATACTTACATTTAATCATGTATATACCGACAAGAACTAAAAAAAATTATTAATAATCTACGTTAACTTTATTTAGTAAGACCTATGTGTGTTCCTACTTTTGTTGATTAAAAAGACCAAGTCATTAAAAAAAAATCACTTATCACGATTATTAAAAGCTTTCGATTTTTTATTACAAAAGAGAATTTTGTTTTCATATCAAAAATTTATTATTTTGTTAAATCGGGGCAGGCATTCCGGTGAGGAGGTATCATTTCATACAATTACAAATTGAAAAGAAAAACCGAATCCATATCCATATGCAAAGTTTTCCCGTTCTGGTTTTGTCTTTCTTGTAATTTGGAGTTTCTAAATGGCTCAAGGGTGTAGCCGGTTTCTGGATACAAGAATTTGAAGTTTGAATAATAGGAGGGAAAGGATGCATGAGGCATAATGACTCATGAGGAACCTTCTCCCCAGTATAAGTTTATTGTCTCTACATTTCATATTTATGCTGTTTGCGATTGTTTCTTATACCCGAAGTCAGAACTAAATATATATAAATTGTGAATTTTGAAGGTTACTGAATATTGAATAACATTATTCTTTCCTATTCTGTGTACATTAGTCTATAGGGGAAACCATAATTATAGGTGAAATGCCGAATGCGTCCTACCCTCTATTCGTGTGTGACTGCCATTCTCCACTGATGGCTGTACATTATTATTGTCATTGGAAGTTTGTGAATCTCACGTCTGAAGGCATATTGCTGCCGTAGAACTGATGAGAGCAGCAGAAGACACACCATAATGATACTGTAGAATGCATCTCATTCAGAAAAGAAAAGCGATAGTTCCCAGCTACATGCCCAGGTCCTCTGGTAAGCTGATACGTAGAAAATACAGGCTGCACATCCAGCAATACTAATGAGATAAGTAAGAACTTACTAGCAGAAGACTGAAAGTAAGAGACATCATCTAGTTGTGAGGAGGAAAAGCATGCAGAACACCAGCCAAAGATTTTTTGTGGTATAATATGTTAAGAGAGCATAGGATGCTTAAGTTTAGAGGTGGATGTTACCAATAAATTTAGTTGCAGATGCTACACCCTTAAAGAAATTGTTAAGAGGAAATAGAAGAAGCGAGCAATTTTCAATTCCTAGCTAGTTCCTTTCTCTCTTCAGAACAAGTGTATTTTGCATTCTCACAACAAATAGTTTTGACCACTGCTACACAGAATCCGGGATACGAAAACAATTTTAGTTGTTATCTGACTCAGTCTCTGTCTCTCTCTCTCTCTCTCTCTCTGTGTGTGGCAATATCATGGTATTTAGCACAAGTGAAGGGTGATTAAATGCTTCATGGCCAAGTATTGCATCTTTCTGTCTGTCTCTCCCCCATAACATTTTTGTTTCCTCCCTTTGTAGCAAGCAATATTCATGTTACTATTTTCTAGATTCTAGTTAACATGCATATTAATTTTCTCACTTTAATAAATACTGACATGAAACAGGACACTAATTCATTAAATATTTACCAAAGTAACAATAAAAAACCAAACGATAGCATTAGCTCTTGAAATTGCTTTTTATTTGCATTAAGATTTTTCACCTTGCAGACATGAAAGCCATCCCACAAAAGACAGCCTTAACAGATTGCTTTTGTCCCGCATAATCAAAAGCCAACGGCAGCATTTCATGAAGGGTAAGAAAAGCCATAACTCCACCAACTGAAATCATAATAGAACAATCAACAAATATACATAACAAAGTGCCGAAAAACAAATTGTGATATTTAAAAATTTTATTAGTGCAAACCTGATCCAAGTAATCCCTCAAGAATCTCAGGATTTAAGCTGCTAGGGAATAGACAGGCTACAGTGAAAGAAGATAAATCATCATAGTAAGTTCAACTTTACTATCGCACACATATCCAAGATAGCCCGAGTGTTACAAAAAATGTATCTATATATTTAAAGCATAAAAGCCAACTATGAAGTTAGAGAGAAAGAGAATCAATGTGCAAGGTTGAAATAGGCATGCATCCCTCATCCGATCTTAATATTGAAGTATGTCCTCATGAATATTACGCTTCATCATTGTTATTATACCAAATTACTGCTAATTCTTGCTTTCTGTTTCTTTGAATATAAAAACAGACTCATATGGTGCGAAGCAACAAAAGCGGATGATATACCTATAATTATAACACCCAGGGGCTCAGCAAAGCCAGAAAGAGATGCCAATTTGAATGCTTCCCATTTACTAAGACACATCCACAAATGAAAAAAATTAGTTATAATTCACATTTATAGTTATTCGTATAACTCGGGTAACACAGCAACGCCAACTATAGATTTAAGATTAACAATTCCAGATGTTATTGTATAGCAAAAGAATGACATCAAGTATATCAAATTTGCAAATGTAAACATCCTTTACGTAGAATGTCATTAGCATCTAGTTTGATTTGAACTACATCAACATCCAAAAAGGCAAAACAAGGCTCAAATTTCTTTCTTTTGTTTTTTCGTTACTCTTTTTTTGGGCTAAAGAAAAAGTAACAAAAAAACCTCTACAGTAGCATTACGGCCCTAAAAGAAAAAGATTTTGCTTTACAGAATAGCTATGAGCACAGACCAACCTAGCCATCATCTCCATTGCTACCATCACATCTACTACTAGAAATGTAAAAAACCCTGAAAAGGTGATCACATACATCAGCTGCCGTTTACAGCACAAACTATTTAGATAACAGTTCCACTTTCACATTCTCAGAGCTACTGAGGATTTATTTCCCACAATCAGTCTGTTTATCTCATATATATCGTTGTTGAGTTCACTATTTCTTACTCTTATCTCAGAATGACTAGCAATCAACAATAAACTCTTTACTCTCCTATGAAGGTTCTTACCTCTGTGTCGCAAAATAAACAGGAAGTGCAACAGCAACACCCTGGAAAGCAGAAGATTGTTACAATTGTTAATGTGAAACTAAAAAATTACAATAAAAACAAACAAAATTAAACTAAAATATTGAGAGAAGGCATCAAATGCTATAAGGAGCAATAGTTTTCCTTCATTGCTAATTGCACCAAAATAGAATTATAGCATCCACTCTAAACAGGCTCTGCCACAAGATAAGAATTTATACCTCTGGGATATTGTGCAGAGCAATGGCCAATGCAAGGTTAAGACCAACTCGAAAGCCCTATTGAAAGGAGCATGACATAATCATCAAAGTGAAGTGACATTAATAACAATATTAGTGAGTATATAAGGAATACTTCACCAATTAATGATATAAGTTGTGGATCCATGTGTATGTCATTGTCAATAATATAACTAACTTCTCATTAAAAAATCCAACATTTTACCACCTAAAAATTTTGAAAGATGGGGTACCTTCATGGATCCAAGGAACACTGCCATTCCTTCTGGAAAATTATGTAAACTTATACCTGGGAGAAGGCCAAAATCAAAATTTTCAAATAAAACTAAAGAAATACTGAACAAAAGGGAAAATAGATGATGAGAAACAAACTTCTAATTCCTTCACTTTTTAATGAAAATGTTTATTTTAACTTTTGAATAGCTAAGCCCCTAGAAAATTCAAAATTTTAATTTTCTTCTTCCACTATTTTTCGTTTCATTTTTCCTCTCAAAAAGGAAATGACCAATTCTGCAAACATCAATAGTATGATGTGGCAAACAGAAGAACATACAACAGATAGCAACCGCAGTGACTAGTGAGCCAATTTGGTCTCTGAATAACTGAAGTGGCATTAATATGGCACTCCAGTACAGTGTAAGAAAAAGGTTAGTTAGGTCTGAAAAGTACTCATACAGTCATACATACCTATGGCTGTAATAATTCCACTGAATAAAACTTGACGGCGATGCTTTTTCATAATGTTCTTGTTTCTTTCATCCCCAACTGTCTATTTTCAAGCATGTCATCATATTATCAGAATTTGTATCTATATAGCAAATAACATAGCAGCTGCAATGCAATTTTGCAAATGCAAGAAAACAGACAAAACAGTCATTTGGCAGGAAAAAGCTCATTAAAACCTTTCTACTCTTCTCATCTGAAATGGGAACAACTGTTGGTTCTGGGATAAAATTGGAAACAACAGCAAAGAATATGACACCAGCAAAAAACTACATGAAAAAGAAGATAAAACTTTTTGGTCAGAACAAATATGAGGGAACATGCTATAAAAGAAAAACATAGCTGTTAGATGACTTGAATTATGCTGAAGACTAAAGAGCAGACCCTACCCAAAGATTGGCTTTCAGGAAGCCAAGTGAGTTCAAAGCATTATGAGCCAGATCGAAGAATGATATGCTCAGCATCAAACCAGCAGCAAAACCCTTCATGGAAGGAAATACTTTAAGAAAGCAGGCTTATTGCTAAAGTAAGCAAGTCAACAAATATAATAGACTTTATGTCACATTTCACAAAGATTCAAAATGAATCTATGCAGTCTCCAAAAAAGAAGAAGGAGGTTTTGACAGACGAAAACCACCTGTAACAGCCCAAGCACCTTCAAATTTGGAGCTTGACAAATGATTACAAGAAGTGCTCCTGTTCGACGTTGAGAAATTTTAGTCCAGCTGCATATAAAAACTCTATACGGGAAAATAATAAACGAAAATAATTTCGGGGAGCAAGCAAAGATATCAATTTCTTTCCTTGCAAAAGTAGAAATGAATAAGCAATTATAGAAAAAAACAATTAAGTATTATGGAAATTGCAACAAATGCATGAATAAGGACATCAAGTTATGCAGGATAGGAACAAAATGGTTGTGATAGAGAGAGAATAAAGGGAATTGTTTAAGTAAAGAGGAAACAGAAAATGTAAGAAAGTGTTTGGTTTGATAGAATAATTTATGTGAGTGAATTAAAGTTGAGGAGAAGAATGAAAGAGGAGGCTCAGGTACCGATGGAAGTGCTCAAGCCACCCACGGATGCAAGAGCAAGACCCAACATGAACTGATAATCCATGAGGATGATGACCCTGAATTGGAACACAAATTAGCAATAGCAAGCAAATCAAGTGAGAACAGAAAAATATTATTAGTAGAAATGGGAGATCAAATCATGGAATCGCTCACAATTCACAAACCAAATCAATTTTTGAAAAGCGGTTGATAAAGGAGGGAAGAAAGAGTGGACTATACGTGGACTCCACCTGGCCCAAGCAATATGGCTTATTTATATCTATAAAAGTTGCAGTTTTTAATATTATCTTATTTAATTGAAGCACTCGGTGGAGGGAAAACAGAGGGAGAGGGAATTTGAATATTCCCCAGTGGAACAAGAAACAAATTAAGAAAGAGATGGATTGTGTCATTGCTCCACGAAAAGCACTTTCTTTCTCTCCTCTTCCAATCTACACCTATCTCCTATCTCCTATTATATCCTTGCCTCCTCCTCAATCCTCAAATTATCTTTCTTCTTCAATCTCCACGCCCACAACTCACAACATGCATTTCTCGTTTCACTCATGCATTATTATATTTATAATATGTCAAAATTGAAAAGTTTAAACTTGAAAGATCAGATTCGGCCTACGTGTAACTACTTGCTTTCAAGGCCCAATTTTCTGGGCCTTGAGTCTCTCTCGGTTTTTATTTGGCTTCAATAATAATATTATTATTAATTTAAATTGTCAATATTTATTCGCTTCAACCCACTCGGATGAGGTAGATGATCCATTTAAAAAATTTAAAAGAAGATTTTTTTTTTTCTTAATTATATAAAGATAAAAAGAAAAAATAAATGAGTTACCTTAACCTTATACCTCTAAAAAATAAAAAAAAATTATATAAAAAATCAACAAATGCTATAAAAAATAATAAATAATAATGGTAAAAAATTACAAATCACATATCTAAAATATAATTTTTAAAAATAATCTAATTCTATTCAAACATAAATTATATAACATCAAGAAATTTTTATTTATAATATTATTTATCATTTTTTTTCAAGGCCTCAGCAGGCCAATTTCCGGCTTTTAACCTTGAGTCTCTCAAATTATCTGATTGGTTTTTAACTGGCTTCAATTAACCCGACAGGTTTAATTTGTTTTGTCAGCACTATTATTAATGGACCTCAAACTTGGAGAACTCATGTCAAATCAGAACGGGCCCAGTAATCGGGCCTCCACTCTACTGGTCACGTGAAACACATTTGCACTTTCTTTCTGTTTATTTTATAACTAGGATTTAGATTATCTCATATATGTCGTCAAATAAAGAAGAGAAATATACATAACAATTATAAAAAAAATTCATAAATTATAACTAAATTTATATTAATAAATACCTTACCTTTCTCTTCTACTAAACTAGTTAAGAAAAACATTAATACACATTTAGAATTTTTTTATTAATAAAATATAATAGAATAAATAGGAATAGATCAGAAAGAAAAAAAAAAAAAAAATATATTTATTATTATTTTTATTTAAAAAATTAATAATAATAATAATAAATTTCACATATTTTTTTTTTTTTATATTTTACAACTCTTAAATAAAAAAATTATTTTTTTTCTCCTCATTTTCTTTTCTTTCGCTCGTTGCGTATCATCCAAACAAACTGTAAGCGAAAGGATCCAAATCCGTTTTTCTTCACTTCCACTCTTCAGCAGAAGGGGAACATCTCAAAAGTTGGTGACTGGTGTTGCCGCGAAACTTCTCTTCTAAGTTCCATCCCCCCGTTTTCTGTTATGGCGGCGCAGCCTAATCCAAAACCCTAAACCCTCCCCACCCAATCTCCAATTTTCCTCCTTGGTCCTTAATTTCCGTCACTTTCCCGAGAAAATTCAAATGGCCTCCGGACTCGCTCTCAGATTCAGATCCCATCTCCGCCGCACCGCCTCACTCTTCCACTCCTCTCTCCGCCACACCCACATTAAACCCTCACCATTTGTCAATGCTTCCTTTTCCGATCTCCGTTCTATCCTCGGCGACTCCTCTCCCTCGTTCCTTTTCTCTCGCCAACGGTTCTTCTCCACGGCGCGGCGCCAGCCTCCGCCGCGGTCGAAGAAGAACGTGGACATCGGCGCGCGAGCCAGGCAGCTTCAGAATCGCCGTCTCTGGACCTATGCCCTCACCTTCGCCGGCATCGCCGGCTTCATCGTGATCGTGCTGAACAACTTCCAAGACCAGTTGGTGTTCTACGTGACCCCAACCGATGCTCTCGAGAAATACAACAGCAACCCGACGAAGACCAAGTTCCGGTTGGGTGGTTTGGTCCTCGAAGGCAGCGTGGTGCATCCGGCGTCATCTCCCGAGGTGGAATTCGTGATCACCGATCTGATCACCGATATTCTGGTCCGGTACGAGGGATCGTTGCCCGACTTGTTCCGCGAGGGGCACTCGGTGGTGGTGGAAGGGTTCGTGAAGCCCTTCACGGAGGAGATCAAGAAGGAAGTGTCGGCGAAGAGCGTGTCCGGGAAGGCGAGGAGTGGAGAGTGTTATTTCTCGGCCACAGAGGTACTTGCCAAGCACGACGAGAAGTATATGCCCAAAGAGGTTGCTGCGGCTATTGAGAAAAACAAGAAGATTATTGAGGCTGCCGGTGCGGCGGAGGAGGGAGGCAAGAGCTCCTAGATGGATGGTAATATTCAATTTTGAATTTTTTTTTGGACTAAATTAAAATGTGATGATTTTTGGAGGGATGTGGATTATTTAACAGTAGGCTGAGATTTTTTGTGATAATAATTAGGATGAACAACACATTGGTAAAGAAGATGGAAGGATAATGGAGAGACAAATTTGATTGTTTTTGAGGCACTATGTGTCTTGTTGTTGTAATGCATTATTATGCAATGATATTTCTTAATAAACGATTACATGGTTTTTAACCAATTGATAATGAGGTTTTTTAAACTTTTTTCTCAGAGTACTGTTATTTTTGCCATATGCCAACACAACTTATGTAAATTGCTAAACCCTCTAGCTTGCTATGTTAATCCTGTTGAGTCTGCATTGTTAAAACTGGCAATGTAATTGAACTCTCAAGCCTCACCTGTTACAGTGTTTGTATTCCAAGCAACCTTTAATAGTAAAACTGAAGTTAGTGTATCAGAATGTTTGTTACTTGCGATATTGTCTAAAATGCAAAATGTCAGAGTATCTAGTTACATAAGTCAAGGTATTGCAAAATGTCAGAGTATCTAGTTATATAAGTCAAGGTTGCCGGGACCTTGAACTTAGTTGGATGATTTTGATCTATTGGAAATTTGGAATCCATTGGGAGATTAACCCAAGTATGGTTTATGACGAAGTTTATTTATGGGCAACAGCCTGTGCTCAGATTTGCAGCTCTTAGGGTGTAATGCCAGAGAATATGGAGCTTTTACATTTTAGGATCTAGGTTGCTGCTGGAGTATATATAGAGAGGACAGTGCGTCCAGGTTGGGCAACATAACCTTTTTTTTCAATATGCAGTAGAAGGGGGTAAAGATATTAATGTGGCTAGGCTAAGTATTTGAGAACATTCACTTGAGATGTACTGCAGTATTGTTTTGGTTTTCCATCTTTTATTTTAAAAATGACTATTAACTATGATAAAAGAGAATAACGGTACCAAAAGATTTGGTCGTCGATGAATAGACAACCTTAAAACGGAGCATTTGTCTGGACAAAAGACAATGAATGGATGTAATTCTTTTTATTTTTTTATATTTTTTTTGGTTTATTTCTTGACTCTCTTCTAATCTCCACTCTCTAGTGCTTCATCAGCTCGTCTCTTTCTTAGTATTTTCCTTCCCCAAATGCAAAATGAGCATTCTTTCTTCTTCGTTCTCTACTTTTTAACATTGATAAAGCTACATGGTGGCTAGCAAAGAGGAAAAGAAGAGCAAAAGCATATCTGTGGCAACATTTCCGGAAACTTCTTTTGCTTTTCTCCAATTTATAGGATTAATAATTGCTTGTGATATGTATAGAGTTAGTAGGTTCCATCACTTAGTCGTTTTTGATAGAATGTTTTTGATAGAATACAATGATGTCATTTGATCCATATAGTCAATTTCATTTATTAAAAAAAAAAATTGTTGTTGTTGTTGATCCATCTCCTCAAAGGAGAGACCGAAAACTTAAGGTTCAATTACAGAAGAAAAACAGACAGAAAAGAAACAGTTAGTGGTTTGTGAAGTTACTGTGAATGCTCTTGATGTGTTGTTACATAATTATAATTTACCCAGTTTTCCTCTTCTAAATACTTATTAGGTTTATTACATTTGTCACCCTGTAAGAACACGTGTATGACTAGATAAGAAATATTTAAGGAAAGAAAATCAAGACTCAAATGATATATATTTATCTCATTTTCTATAGAATCCCACCCTAACCAATAATTAGGGAAGAAAAATAAAGATAATACAATAAAAATAATGCCAGCAATAGAACAAATAATTAATGTCGTAGCGGCCACTGGCCACATGCACTCACTAATCACTCATTAAAATAAATATTAAAAAAGTGTCTAAAAGAATATATTGTTAGTATTTTTTTTTTTAAATGAACAAATAAGAGAACAGAATCTGAAAAAGAAAAAAAAATCAATACAGCATTAGGAAAATTTAATGGAAGAGAAGGGCAAGGAGAGAGAGGAGCAGTGAGGAGCAAACAAATACTCCAGAATAAGTCACCAAAGATCCAGCTCCAGCGTCCATTGTGGGTCCTGGTGCTGGCACTTGAGGGAACTCGCCACCCTGCGCCCTCACCCCAGCAGCAAACAGAAGCCCCACCACGAAGACCATGAAGAAGTGAAGAACACTGCTCTGCTCTTGCTAATGTGTACCATTGTTCACAGACACAGAGAGAAGCAAAGAAAGACAATAGATACTTGGATAGCTGAAGATTAGAGAGGTGGTGGCGTGGATGAGTGTAAAGATTGCTTTACTATCTTGTGTTGTTGGGGAGAAACAAGACTTGCTGATTTATAGGCTCCAGTCCACATTATTTTGTAAATAATAATTCTTACAAAATGAATTAATGCTTTAAGTTTTTTATGGTTAACAATTAATGTTTTAAGTTAATCATACTAATTTGAGTTTAATATACGTTTAGACGGCAACGTCTCTCTGCTTTGAGTACTTTGATGGTTGGAATGGGACCCTCACACACACCAGACAGGTCATCTCCTTTTTATTTTGTTTCCTGCAGTGGTCCCTTCATGCAGGCTTCAAACAGCTATGCCTGGGGGTTAAGTTCTGGTGCGGTCCTTACATTTTAAAATAAGTTTTGGTTGCCATTCAAAAACATATAAACTGTTAACCAGATAAGTTTCAGGAAGATCCAGTGGTGTAGTCCTTCAAAAACATCTAAACTGTTTTGGGACTCCATAATTTTCCAATTTCAAATTATGAGGAAGGTTGGAAGGGTGGCTAATGGCCCATTGGCCAGGGTGGCCAATGTTAAGAGACTTACAATGATATGAACAAGAAACGAGGTGACAAATGTTAACGCTGTTTTTTTTTTTTTTTTTGTGGTGTGAATTAATGCTGTTTGATTGTATACGATACGACTATATATATACAGACAAATTAACATTATTTTATATATAAGATGTAAAGATGTCAAAAATATTATGTGGTTTAAAAGATTCTATAAAAATTAGTTTTTCGTTTTAATTTGACTTTTGGTTGTGCAAACAAAAGAGAAAGACAAATAATTGGGCAATTGTGCAAACTCTGATATGTTCAGTAAAATTTTAAGTGAAGTTTCGATATATCCAATACATTATGGAAAATATAACTGTACGAAAATTATATTTGTTAATAAACATAAAATAAAATTTAAGTCTATTTTTTATATCTATTATATTTATTTCATGTCATAATTTAATTAATAAAATAAATGTAATAAATATAAAAAATATACTTAAATTTTATCAATAAACATATTCAATCATGAATGGTGATTATTGGAAGAAGCACACGAATATTTATTTCTTTCTTTTTGGTTAATTTCATGATCATGTTGAAATAAATATTTAAATAAGATTTTTTAGATATATATATTAGAGTAATCAAATAAATTAATTTATGTTTTTCTCTGAATTAAAAGTTTTTACTTTATTTTTCTTAACATTAATGTTTTTTTAATTCAATTGACGGTATAATAGTGTTAATTTTGATTTGGAACAATAATTTTGATACAAATATTAAAATATGATACTAATTAAGAGGAACACTAGTGACAACTGTATTAATTATTGATCCAATCAATATACTAATTATAAACAGCTTAAAAAATGCTGGAAATGAATGTACACCCTTTCTCAATGCCAGGCCATACACGTAAAAGATGTCGTATATACCAATACCATAAACATATAATCCTCCACACTCTTTCTATATATATATATATATATATATCGGCCTCCACAAAACATCGTATTCCTCAGGATTGTATTGCAAAGCCGCAGAGGATATAGCTAGGCACCAGGCCACCAGTCAAAAGTCTCGTCCACCACCAAAGTCAAGTTCCGGTGACTTGCAGAGGATATATATGGAAATGAGGAAAATCTCTTGTGCTGTCCTCGTGGCTGCCACCTTCATGTCCGTGGCTTTGGCCACAGCCCAGGAGGCCCCAGCAGCAGCTCCTGGACCCTCCAGCGGCTCAAGCGCAACTATCCCCATTGTTGGAGCTTCATTCTTGTCCTTCTTCGCCTTTTGCTTGCACTAAATTTATAGGTCAAGGATGATATTGATTTACTTGTTCCTTTCATAGCTAATTATGCAAACATTTTGTTTGTAGGCAAAATGTTATTCTGCTCTTTATGTTAATGGATTTTATTTTCTATGGAGTAATGTACTAATTTTATCAAAAATGTTATTCTTAAATCACATTTCCATGCCTCTCACCCTTTACTAAAAAAGTGCAGATTGCTTACTTCTCTGTTTCAGAAAACATAGTTATATAAATTTGTGACTTTCCGACTTGCAAACTCTACCATGAAATGTATGAGGAAGAAATCTTCAACTTAAATCTTATTTATTTTGGTCTGTCTAATAAAATAGATGCAGATTTTACAGTCTTCCAAGGAGACCCTGAAAGCTGAAAAAAAAGCACTCTGCAACTCAAAACTAGAAAAGTCTAAGCTAACACGGGACATACCATTAATTGGTTGCGTAAAACTGTATGCGGTTTTCATGTTAGAATGTTTTCTCAATCTAGCAAATTCTAATGTTACACAGGAAGAGACTGTTTACCAACTGCGTTCTTCCCGTGTCTTGGCCCCTCATAAGTCATATCCCACCGCTTTATATTATATTCCGTGAACATGAAGTATGTGCCATAATACCCCTTTTTCCATATTAGATCCAAACTTTTGAGTAGTTTTAAAGTATATAAATATTTAATTTACAGTAGAAAACGGATTCATCTTAACAATTGAAGGGCAACTCCTTACCTCATATAGAAGGCTCCAAACGGAAGATTGTTCCAAATGGACCATTAGGATTATGACAAGTGTCTTAAGATAGGCTCACATCTTAAAGTTCTTTTAAAGCACAAACTTTCTTATATCCTATCCACGGACGTTCACTTATAAATAATAATATTAAAGATGTTGTTAAATACCTTTTCTTATTTTTAATTAAACTTAACACATAATAATTAAACTTAACACATAATATTGACTTCAGTGTTAGAATATTTTTATATGTATCTAACCTTCATTTTCAAGATTTAGTGTATTTAAAAAAGTTGTAAAAATTTAATTATACTTAATAATTTATTATTATATAATTTTTTTGTTATAATTAATTATAATCAATTTATTTTTATGTTTGGATGTATTAGCTGTAAAATAATTTTAAATTAATTTGATTTATTTAGATGATATAAAAAAGAATCACTTTTATGCATTAAATTATTAAAATAGGTATAACATAATTAAAAAAATTATTTGATTGATGACAAAATAATATTTACATATCAAAATATAAAAAATAATCTATAAGCTAAAATCATAAACTTCAATTTTAGCATTATGAAAATTAACTTTAAAAAACTTTTATTTTATATTAAATTTCATACAAAAATTAAAATTAATTTTGACAAATATGATTAAATACTATTACAACAACTTTTTTTCTCAAAAAAAACTAATCATAATCTAAAACAAATAGCAATAACCTAATTCTGACCCGAACAGTCCAAGAACTCCAAGATAGAACAAAAACCAACATCGAGTTATGAAAATGAATTTTCGTTCCATATTTAATTTTTTTTTAAAGTTCAATGTTTAAACTTACTTGTCATTTGTTATAAAAAAAATACATTTGTCAGTTTTAATTCATAAATATTTCAAAAACGTACTTTTAGAGTTATAAAATAATAAACAAGATTTGTCAATAAGGATGGTTTTAACATGTAGTATTAAACTATGTCGACAAAAAAGTCTTGAATTCACTAGTATATCATTTGTAAATACCACTGTAACTATTAGTTTTGAAACTTTTGGTATGTACTACCCTTGATATGAGACAATTTCTTCTCTCTTGAATTTTTTTAATCAACAAAAAATTAATAATAAATAAAATCTGCTTGGACTTCTATAGTTCTATTTTGTTATATTTCGTATATGATGAGAATAATACCAATGAGGAATTGGCTTCCCTTGTTTCAAATCCTTCTAAAGGGGACTTTGAAAAATAAAATAAAATCATGCTCCTCATTCATTGTTCTTTTGAAAATAACATGCTCCTACCTCATTGATAATCCGAATCGTAGCCAATCACAAATTCATTAGCAGGTTCATATACTTATTAACGTTCAAAATATCACTTATATCAATTTAGCAATGTTTAAGATATCAAGAGGTATGTAAAATATGTATGAAAACTATTTCTTAAGTAATAATTAAAAGGAATAATGAATGCACATAGATATAAAGAATACATATTATTTTTGCCATAATAAATTAATAATTATTATTATCACATAAAATGGAAAAAATTCCGGGTTGAGCGGTTATGTTGTTAAAATTTGGTTTCACGTATAATTTCCATAGTTCTTATTTCTTTCCTCTTGACAAACTCCACTTTTTTTAATAAAAAAAAATAGTGCTATTATACGCTTGACCGCAGAAATAGTAAAGTTTTCACAATTAATCCTGTTGATTTAATGGTATATAAGTATGTAATATGTGTAAATATGCGCATAGTTACTAGTTTAAATTTTAGTTATGTTAATTTTTTAAGATTAAATTATAAAAAATATTTTTATAAATATCTTAATCTTAATTTGAATGACTTGTCTTTCATCAAATCAAAAATATAAATTAGTCAAATTACACACAAATTAGTTTAAACATTACTTGATCGTAATATTAAAAAAAAAGATAAATTTCTCATAATTAAGAAAGTAAATTAATAAAAATAAAATTATCAATTAAAATATAGTCAAATAAATCTAAATCGAATTTAATTTTTATATTCACATAAATTTAACAAAATTTAATTTTTATATTCAAATAAAAATATAAAAATTATCAATTAAAAATATAGTCAAATAAATCTAAACCCAAGTTAATTTTTATATTTACATAATTTAAATAAAATTTAAAATCAAATTAAATTTCATTTTATCTTTTAAAATAAAAAAAAATATGATTACAAACATAATTTATATGAGCGTTGATTGTAGGATAAACCTGGAACCTTCTGCTGGAGCGTTTCACATAATTTAGATGAACGCAAAAAAGATTAGTTTCTAAAAGCAAAATGGTTAGAGCATAGTCTTGGTGATTTTCACTATGATTAACCTTCCACCTCAGCAAATAAATCTTCATTAATTAAGGTAATAATTTGAGCACCTAATAAAATATGAATATGCATTGGACCGTGTTAGCTTTATGCTCCCTGAAATGCAGAGTGAGGTAAACATTCCCAAGCTGGCAAAACCGTCAATAGTAATTGAGAAAGGGACAAAATTGGGAATGTCAGAGTAACACGCGCGCCCACTAATAACTTCCCACGTCGCCACAATTCAGTGAAACAGCGTTGGTTGGCACAGAACAGAGAAGCAGCAAAAAGCCCTTTTAAATATCAAACACTGACACACACACAAACGACGCATCCCTCTCACTTTCTCTCTCCTCACTTCTCACGGCTTTGCTTTCTCTCTCCTCCCTCGATCCCAAATTTACTAGGGTTAGGGTTTCCTCTTACCCTCATCTATTTGTTTTACTCGTTAATTCGTTATTGTCTTCGATCATTAATCATTCCTTTCCGTTTTGTTGTTTCATTCAGTGAATCCAGGATTCATATCCGATGCGATTCTGAGCTTATAGATCGACGTCAAGGTTTCATTTCGAATTTTTTTTCTTAATTTTTCCTGGCCAACAGGTTAGATTTTCGTTATGTCTTGTAATTTTCTTGTGAACGATGTGTTTTTGTCTAGTTTTAATTGTTCCCGTATTATGTGAAGGAATCTGAGTTCTAGTTGGGTGGAAAAAATATTAAGTTATATTTGCAGATATGGACAAAGGGTAGAGGTGTAGGGTATTTTTTTTCTCACAGGCCATGGTGGTGTGTTATTGAATTTATAATCAATTTATTAATTTTTTCAGTGCAGAGACTCAATTGTATGGTGTTTGAATTCTGTTCTGTTCTGGGCTATAGCTTCTGGACCTGTCTGTTCCTAATAATTGAGACTTGAATGCTTTTGGGGCTTACGATTGTATTTCTTTGTTTTTGTTTCTGAAGTTTTGATCAAAGACTTTTCTCTTGTTGGTCAATAGGTAGATGATGTGATGTTAAATGTTTTCATAATTCTTATAGTTATGGTTAGTTTTGATAAAGAAAATTTTCATGTTGGTCAATAGGACATATTTATATGCATGCATAATCTATTCTGGTAAATACAGATAAGGATGCTACTATTTTTAATTGTATATGACCTGGGAAGATTTGTGGTTTGATACATCAACTTAACAAGTGTATGAGCACTAGTTGAACTGAGGAATCATATATGCACTTGAAAAATAAAGCTGTGATGAACACTGGACTAGCTTCGAAAAGGCTTACTGGACTGCTCTCTATTATCTTATTACAATTTGAGCATCTGTAACCATCTTAATTTTTTAATCAGAAGTCAAATTGACTCAATTTATAATTGAGAAGAAATGCGATAGTATACATTGATATCTTTCATCTTGTGTGTGGTACATACTAATTGATATGGATTTGCCCCTTACCTATTTTACTACTGCGTGTTATGTCAATGTGCAATCCATAAGTGCGTAAAATTGTATCGATGCTTTAACCTTTTCTTTTACAACTGGGGGATAGGGTGGTGGGATTGTCTTAAATTAATTTTTTATAGGTGTAGGAAGGCATTCTGTGTGAGCTTCTAAAAAGTCCAAGTCATATAATGTTCCATAACTAATATTGTCACTTTGCTTGTTTGAAGTATACTGATCACACTTCTGTGCTCTTTTTTTATTCATTTTACCAGTTTGTGCTTGTGAATTAGACATGCTCATAAGTCTTACTCTTAACTTGTTTAATTGCTATTTTTGAAGAGTTTACTTTTTTTCTTTGGCTACAACTACATTTTGAAATTTGGGGGTTTATCTGTTTATGTAACCTTGCATATGCATGCTTAAAGAGAAGCAAGGCACTCCCTGTGTTATTTCCTTGTTTACGTGCACATGTTGGCTCAGAAGCTTGTTTTGGCAATATTTAGCACCAGGAAAAGGGTGTTCACATTCATGCTTTATATCAAATGTTTAATAATCATATTAGGCTACTGGGTATGCTCTAGAGTGGCATGTATTTCTTGTTAAATAAGTGATGACTTGATCTTAGATATTATTTATTGGAATACCTTTGGTGCAGGAGAGTTGAAAAAGATGGACCATGACAAGACTGGATGCCAAGCTCCCCCAGAAGGTCCTATATTGTGCATTAACAACTGTGGATTTTTTGGAAGTGCAGCTACCATGAACATGTGTTCTAAGTGCCACAAAGACATGATGCTGAAAGACGAACAGGCCAAGCTTGCAGCATCCTCCATTGGGAATATTATGAATGGGTCATCAAGCAGCAATGGAAATGAACCTGTTGTTGCTGCCAATGTGGATATCCCAGTCAATTCTGTAGAGCCTAAAACTATCTCTGTGCAACCTTTATTTGCTCCAGGTTCAGAGGAGAGTGGTGAGGCAAAGCCGAAGGATGGTCCAAAACGTTGCAGTAGCTGCAATAAGCGGGTTGGTTTGACAGGGTTTAATTGTCGATGTGGTAACCTTTTCTGTGCTGTACATCGCTACTCAGACAAGCATAATTGCCCATTTGATTACCGTACTGCTGCAAGGGATGCCATAGCTAAAGCAAACCCAGTTGTCAAGGCTGAGAAGCTTGATAAGATCTAAGATTTGGTGTCTTGAAGTTTCATGCCCTGAGATGAAATGCTCAATTTGATCATGAAATGACCCAAGTTTCCTGCATATTTTAATGGTGTTCTTATTGTATTGTTATATGTGGTGGGGGACTTGGAGTTATAGAACATCTCTGCAGTTTGAAGGACTATTTCATGTGATTGGCGAAACTATATATGTTGGCCCCAGTGTTAAAGTTTTTAAATCTGTGCTGGTTTGGTGGAAGTTGGTGTTGTTAGCTTTGTAATGCATCAATTCTGTTTCAGAATGGTTTGTGCAATTTACAGATGATTTCAAGAGCATCCATGGACATGTGGTTAGATTGTAATTATTGTGGGCTATCTATGAATTTCTCTCGGTAACCGTATATTGTAATCGTTTGGGCTTTTTCATATATTAGATGGGCTAAAAGTATCTTCCATTCAAGTACAGAATAAATAAAAAAAGTTGGGTATATATTGAGAATTTGAGAAATCAATGTTAGAATTGGTATGAGGCTTCAGTTCAAGTATATTTTGGGACAGAGTGAACTCGTGATTAGTACGTATGAAATTAATGCGTTAACAGGGTTAAACTTTCACAGCCAAAAATGGTTTGCTCAACTTCTTTCTATCAGCTTCTGAGACTTGATACTCCATCCAAACCCAAGGTTTAACTTCGAACTTTCACATTGAACAGAATATAAAAGCGTCTACATGAAGGGGGAAAAGGAAAAATGGTGCAGGTGGATAGTTATATCCATCCTTCCCAAGAAGAAGCTCGCAAAAATAAAATAAAATAAAAAGGAACTTTGGCCAATACTGGATAAAGTCCCGGTAAGAATATGAGTATAGGACGAATCGGGATTGGCGTGAGATTTTAGCTATCAGAATCTCACCACTAAAGCTCATGCTCACAACCTGGAAGCTGGATATGGTTTGAAATAGTTTTGATGGCAGCAAAACTCCCAATAAGCTAACTCCATCAAATGGATTGCTTACTGGAACAATTTAACTCTGAACTTCAGCATTCACAGGTTGTCAGTGTTCACATGAAAAACCAACACTCGATGTCAATGGTATGGATTATGAAAGTTTTCAAGTACCGTGTCATAAAAACAAAACAACAAATCAACACAAAATTATCGAGGAATCTATGGAAAAATAACTCCTTATTTCTAAACTCCAGCAGTCTGGGGCAAAAAAAGCCATAATGCTTTAAAAGGAAAATTATTATGACAAACATGAACAACTGAGTCATGTCCCAGAGTTACTCCTAGTGACTGATCAAGATTCAGATAGAAAAGGTTTTATAACAAACAATAACAACAGAGTCATGTACCAAATCACTCTCAAAGCATGTTCAAGATTCAGATAGGAAAAAAATTGTGACAAACATGAATAGGAGTCATGTCTCAAAGTCATCAAGATTCTACAGAAAAAATTTACAGATCCTCTCCACAAACTCTGTTTTGAAGAATTTCTCAGAACAAGGATGCCAAAGGCTTAACGCTGGATGCGGGTCTCCTTATTGCAAATTTGGACTCACTTGGAGGAAGTGTTTTTGCTATTCATTTGTGTCTATTATCACTTTTATTTTATAAACTTTTTATTAAATAATTTTTAATTTATTTTGATCAAATAATTTAAATCAAATCATTTAATAAAAAATTAATAAAATAAACATAACAAAAAATACAAACGAATGATAATAAATACTCCACACTAGAAATACATAGTCAAGTCAACACATGAAAATGTGTTTTATCTAAATATATTTGTGTAGGGGCAATTTTACTCACGTAGTAAACAATCATATGTACAAGATACCTTCCCCGACCTACCAAATAACCTATAATTGTATGTACACAAATATAATATATCATTTTTATACATAAAAAATAAAAAATTAAAGAAAAAAATAAATCTTATTAAATCAACTCATCACAAAACATCATTCTCTTTTTCTAATTTTTTATAAATATATAAAAATAATATATTATATTTATGTGTAACTAATAATTTCTCATTAATCCATCAAGTTTGTAGTAACTGGTGTTTTACTTTGAGGAATTATTCATTCCCTTTACATACAAATAGTGGGTCAGAGTGTCAGACCATAATTTGACAAATCGTGGGTCAGAATTTACATGAGCTTGGCCCATAGAGAAGCCTGGAGGACTCATTACTTGTGTGTTTTGGCATATCTGTAGCTCAGCCCTACTCACATTATTTGCCAAGGTAATCCACAAATAAAAAGAATTAAAATACAAATAATAA
Organism: Ormosia semicastrata; assembly: GCA_029884595.1. Classification (NCBI taxonomy): domain Eukaryota; kingdom Viridiplantae; phylum Streptophyta; class Magnoliopsida; order Fabales; family Fabaceae; genus Ormosia; species Ormosia semicastrata. Next base: position 15,072,357 of record JAQQTO010000038.1, read on the forward strand.
TAATAATAATAATAATAATAATAATAATAATAATAATAATAAAGAGTTGTCTTGTGTTAATAGCTCAATTGAAAGTAGTAAAATTCGATATTCACAAATACTCTTCATCCCAATTTCTTTTCTCTTATTTTCCTACCCCTCTCTCAGATTCTATTAAGAGGTCATCTAAAAATATTTCTAAGAAGACCCTCCACCATGAACATATTAAGAAATTAAAAATTAAAAATATTAAGTAAAAAATACAAATTCTTAATACATTAAAAATATAAAATATATTTACTATTTTTCTTAAATAATTTAGATAAATAATCAATCCTATTTTAATTTCTTAACATACCTTAAAGGTATGCATTAAGAAAACTTAAAATGAAATTAATTATAAAAAAAATTAACCTCACATTTGCAGTCAAATTGTAGCCTAAGGAAAACGAATGGGCATGCCCCTAAAAAGTTTTGGAATCGAAGGGAAATTCTTACTTAAACTATAGATATCATAATTAGATGTATCAGATTAATTAAAATTTAGTATTTTTATTAATTTTTGTAAAATTAATTATGTAACACAATTATTCATAAAAATATTTAATCATGATTGACCTGATGCATCTAATTAGGTGTCCATACTTTATGTAAAAATTTCTCGGAATCGAAATTGCTGTTCTTGCATATTACTTGGCATTCAACTAGGGAACAAGAGAAATGGATACTCCTTGTTGGTATGAAAATCAAACTTAAAAACCTCTTATGTATCTCGGCAACGTTTCCCATATACTCCACACTATGATAGCCATTGATTAAATATTAAAAAAAAAAGAATAGTTGAGATCTTTCAAGGGCTACTTCTTCATCAAATCACCATCAACCCCCTAAAACCATTGCACCACTGGAAAACTCCATGGCCAAACCAGTCATCATCCTCCACCTTCAGTGCCCAACCCCCGCCACTCATCCTCCACCTTCACCAGCCATCATCCTCCACCACACCACCAAAAACCTTCATGTTCAAGTTCAAACATGCCGATCTGGGTACATCGACAACGAAGGGGCAAGAAGCAGTGACTCAGGCAGGTTGAGGCTGGGTTTTGACCTGGACTGCGCGGTGGAGCTCGCGGGGATGCTGATCTAGGCAGATCGACGATGAGGGTTGGCGGCATGGCTGTGAGCGGCAGGTTGCGAGGTGATGGTGATGGCGTTGGTTCGATGGAGGTAGGGGACGGTTCTGGAAAGCGACGGCGGCACGGTGGTTTTCGAGGTTGAGACGGCGACTGCGACGGCGGCGGAGCTCTCATATCCGTCCTAGGTGGCGATACCGCGAGGTTGGATTGGTTTTCTGGGGAGGAAGAGAGGGAGAGGAGGGATGCCATGGACAGGATGAAAAAGGTGGATGGGTGGTTTTCTGGGAATGAGAGAAGCGGTTTTCCGGGAAAGAGAGCTGGGTGGTTTTATAGGGTAGGTGGAACTGAGTATCACCGGTGAAAAAGTACCATACTCCTCGCATTTTGTTGAGTATGGGAAACGCTTCCACGTCTCTCACTTAACGGTTCTCAACTATAAGATATTTGTTTTGAATTGTTTTTATTTATTATGCTTTGAACAGTCTATTTTGAAACTATGAACTACAAATCAACATTGATAATTCTTTGGTGGCACACATGCCTCGATCAAGAGAATTGTTTGATTACATTACCCAATCTATCTTATGGGACCGTATAATCTTAACTTTAGGTTATATGATCTTAACTATATCACTTGATTGTGGCATGTGTGCTAATTGTGGTAACAAAGAATTATCCATCAATACTACTAGAGACAGAATTATTTAGAGATGGAATTAGAAATAAAAATTGATTCATCTCTAAAAATGATGTCTCTAATTATTAAAAATAAAAAATTTAATTTTGTCTCTAAATTAGAGATAGTTTTTTTTTTTTTAAATTTTAAAATTCTATTAATATTTAGTTACCAAGATTTGTCTCCATTCTTTAATTAGAGATGAAAAAATTTTGTCTCTAAATTAGACACGAATTTTTTTCGTCTCTAAATCTATCTCTAATATTTTAAAATATATTTAAAAAAATTAGGCATTTAGTTGAGATTTGCCCCAACTAGACGCATTCATTTTATAAAAAAAAATCTATTTTCCTATACACATAATTATCTAAAATCAAAATTTACCAAAAATTATAATAAATGAACAAAATCAAATAGTCAATCATCCAAAAAAGGGTCAAAATCAAGTATCCCCCTCCTCCCTAAATACAATGCTGTGAGTGAGACTATAGAGTGCATTATACACTTAGATACAACATAAATTTGAACCCACAAAAAAAAATGAGTTGAAATAGAAGTTATTAGTTGTAACAAAAAAAAAATTAAAAGAACCTCTTCTTTCTTACTCTTGCCTCTTGTGAAAACCTTGTATCTCCCAAAGAAGAGTAGTCCTCAGTCAGTTTAAAAGACAATTATAGACTGCAAGCACATAACAATCAGACAAAAGAATATTCATACACATAGCAACCACAACACTTAGACTAAATCAGATACAGCAATATATAAGTCCAATTAATTTTCATTGATAAAGGCTCTTGACAATTGCATAGAAAAATCATAAATAAATGATCAAATTATATTAAATCGCTAACCATAAAGATCATACTTTTTCAACCCAGGAAACAGACAAAGAAGAAACTGAGGAGCCCCAAGAAGTTTAGACTAAATGTTCTCAAACATCTTCTCCACTCTAACCATAGGTGGGACACGCCTAAACTGACAATTTTCTTTGAATACATCAAAAGGGAGGTCTATCAGCTGCCAAAAGCAAATAAAACAGAATATTAAGGTAGTTGCTATTTTTTACTTCAATCAATGCAGTTATGGAACTCACAATTCCTTTCATTTCTCCACATTTAATTAGATCCCTCACAAGCCCTTGAACATCACAGCATGCAGAAAAGTTAACCACAACCTATCTGTCTATCTTTGTCGGCTGCACTATTTTCTGGAGAAGCAATTAAGTCGTTAAAAACTCCAAATCAATGTTGTTTTGTTTTTGTTGAACTATATCAAAATGTAGCTAATAGAAACTGTGTAGAAATTACCATAAGTAATCGAGACTTCTAAAAATCATTAAAAGGCAATATAGAAATTCTTAATTAGAGACTAGATATGTTTACTGGGTTGAGGCATACCTTATATAAATAAAACTTTACATCCCCTATGCTAACAATGATATCTGATGCCAACTCACTTGCCACATACCTACACATGAAACAGATCTTGTAAAAACTGTCTGAAAAGAGTGTACGTAAAATGAAAAATAGACATAAAAAGAAGGCAGAATTCAAGTTTGGTGACTAGGTCAAGAAAAATATAATTGATAATCTAAAACTTTTACTAGTTCTTAAATTTCTTCTAAACACTAAAAATGTCTTACTTAACATTACAAGTGGATAAATTATATTCAGTTAGGAGTAATTCTTAAATAGGCACGGTCTATCATAGGCACTCAAATTATTATTTGACATGTGTAAGGTAGTAGGGACCATTATAAAATTACATCAATCTTTAACAATACTTTTACTCATGTCAAATAATGATTTGAGTGCCTAAATAATGACGTGGTAGACCGTGTCTACCTAAGAATTTTTCATTCAGTTAGTGGCTTGTGCGGGTGAAAAAGAAAAGGAAGAGAAAAAGTGGTAGGAAAATTATGAGTTTTGATGTTCAAATTCTAGGTTGGACATGACTGAAATCTTATTGTAAGAAGTTTTACATGAACCATAATTTTCACACTAAAACCTTTGTTTCTAAAGAGGATATCCAACTAATAACAATGACTTCCAAATTCTTGCTTTCCATATGGATTCAGCAATAAGCTATTTAGCTTCATTCCTTGAGTTACTGATGTCTTAGTGCAAAGAATCAGAACTTCAGCCAAGTTAGGATATTTTTTTGTATAACTTGGTGAAGTTATGTAGCAAAAGATGTTGTGTACATAAAAGTGAAAGTTCTTAGGATGTAAGAGTAACCAAAAGTGATATTGGAAATTAGGATAGACAGCAAAACACTGTAATACTAATATATTCTACATATGTTAATGCCACTGCCCAAGAATACAACTCTAAAAAACATAGAAAATGCAAGTAGATCTTATGTTCTTTTACATTAGTCATTTGAAAACATAGTAATATTTTGAATAAATAATGGATGAATACCCGTGTATAACTGACAATTCACTTTCAAAACAATAGTTAAGCATTAGGAGCAAAATTTATGACAATAAATAGAAGGACAAATTTTAAGCATGATTAATTTTCATTATGAACAGACTAGTCCTGCCTAGGGTGGCAAGATGTGCAACCATAAAAGGAAGGCTATAGGCCAATAGCTATTAGGGGCAGGCCGGCCACAATGATGATTATTATTCATATCTTTAACATGCTACATTTTCTAGAATTTATCTTTGTATACTCTTTCATTTATATCAAGCATTATAATCACCAATAGCCACCATGGAAGGTGGAAACCATTCAGAAATAAGAGAAGGAAAAAAAATTAAAGTTATTGTCACCAACCAAACAAAAGGAATGAAGAAGAAAAAGGAACGAAATAGAAAACCCTTTCCTTTATAACCAAAAAGTACTTCCAAGAATAGAGTATATACAGTTGAAACAAAGACTAATAGGAACTATGGAAATTCTTTTAATTACCAAACCAAAAAGAAAAACTAACATGAACTAATTAATGAGAATGTTGAGAGAACGAAAATCAAGTTTGTATAAATTTTATTTTATTTTTTAGAACAACAACACCACATCAACAAATGTAATTCACATTGTAGCTAAAAAAATCAGCAAACTAACAAAAAACAACAATGTGTAAATTAAAGAAAACGTATAATCTCACCTAACATTGTTCCCATCAGTCTGAAAGGTATCTAGCTTGGAACCAAGTTTCATAAATCAACAACCTCAAAGGTTGATTCAAACAACGAATCAACAAAAATTGGAGAGAGAAAAATATTAATTCAAAGGAAAAAGAAAAATGAACAGCAAAAACACATATCGATTCACCAAAATCACATGGGATTAGTGGCTTAAGGAAGAGATTTAGCAGATTCGTCACGAGTTTTGGTGGTCACTAGTCAAGTTTGTCACGACTCGTGAGTTCTGGTGGGTGGTCGCGAGTTTTGGTGGTGGACAAGGTAGTGGGTGGTCGCAAGTTCTAGTATGGGAGGTGTTTGAAACAGTGAAAAAAATGGGTATGGAGGAAGGAACAAGGTAGAAGACCAAGAAATGGTGAGAAAATGGTGGCCGGCGACAAGGCTGAGAAAGGTGGTGCACGGTTGGGTGAGATGGCTAAGTGCGAGGCTGGGTGAAAGGGAAACGAAGGTTTTGGTCGAATTTTGGAACAAGGGTTTCTGAAAACAAGTTTTAATTTTGATGACATTAGAGACGAAAATACATTCAGTCTCTATCTTTTACAAAAAAAAAATATTAATTAAGTTATATAAATTAATTAGAGAGGAATAGACACATAATAAGAGACGAAAAATTCAGAGAAGGGTAAATTCAATCTCTAAATTCCGTCTCTAAATATATTTATTTTTTTAAAACGGCACATTGACCAATTTGAGATGGCATTAGAGACAAAAAAAATCTAAGACGGATAAATTCTGTCTCTAAGCATATTTGGTTTTTCATTAACTAATTAGAAATGAAATTAGAGACGAAAAATTCTAAAATAGAATCTAAATTTCGACACTAAATTTTAAATTTTATTTTTCATCTCTAAATCATCAAATTCATCTCTGTTTATGTCTCTTATAGAGACAAAATTATTTGTCTCTAAATTTCGTCTCTAAATCAGAAATTTCTAATAATGCAACATTAATTTGATTTGGGGATTATATTTGTTGCACAACACTTTGTTCACATCACTTCTAACCATGGTGTTTGTGCATATATCTATATATATATAAACACATCACTTTTATACTATTTATTATATCATTTATTATATTATTTTTTTCTCATCATTTTTTCTCACTTAATTACAATCATAAAAAAAATAGTAAAAAGTATAATAAGAAAAAAGTGTGGTAACATAAACATTTTCCATATATAAAAGCAACACAATCAAAACCATTCATTTGAGATTTAAAAAAAAAAAATCAAAATCATACAATTGACACTTCGTACGTAAAACCTAAATGGAAACTATATATTCAAAAAAATCCGAATGTAGCAAAAGCAAACACTCTAGCGCCAACCTTTATCACATTAAATTTTAATAAGAATTTTTATGAAAAATAAAATAAAAATTAAAACACATAATTTTGGATAGCTTTTTCTTTGAAAAAAAAATTGGTTTCACAATTATACGTAAAATAAAAAATTAAATGTACCCTAGATATACATGTTGTTATTTGTTAATTACTCCAACTCCAACATCTTTTTTTATAGAATACGTTGCATAAGAAAGTATATAGAAGGTCTGTGCTTCAATAACTTACGTAAATCAAACAAAAGCCTTAAGAACATTCAGCATAAGTACAGAGACATAATAATAGACGGTCTTGCAATCTAGCATTGCATTAAAAATCAACAGCTATTTTTCATTTTCAATTGCAGGAATAATTAAAAAAGAAAAAAGAAAAGAACAATAAAATTATGTGGTAACTCGTAGTGCCATACACGTTAGCATCTCTTCTCACAGTCATTCCACATTGTAAACACACCAGCAGTTGATGCCTGCATGGACTCAGCCGCCGCCGACCAGCCGCCATAACCGCCGGAATGCATGTCATAATCAACCTTAACCAGCCCAAGTTCCTCCGCTGATCGCACTGCGTTAACATTCCCAATAAACCCTCCACTATAACTTCCACTAGACACACCAACATTATTATTATTCTCCATCACAGATGATGAAGAAGAAGCCCCCATGTTCATCATTCCCTGAAGCAAAGCCGGGTGGTTCTGAAGGTAACTGTTGTAAAACTGAGCATTCTGAGCTGATTGGTGAATGTAAGAAGAAGAACCACTCTGCTGATGGTGCAACTGAAGCTGTGTTTGGATATAACTCTGATGTAGTGACGAAGGGTACTCTTGAGAAAACTGAGACATATCATGGTTTTGTAGGGTTAGCAAAGGTTGAGGTTGTTCAAACTGATGCTGCTGCATTTGAGGGTAAGCTTGTAGTCTGCTAGAACTTGAGGTTCCATATTGAAAGCTTGAGCCAAGTGCAATCATCTCTTCACGCTTCCTTGAAGATTCCAGAGCTTGAGCTTCCTTTAGTCGTTTAGCAGCACCTCCTCCAATTGGTAGAGTGTTGCTTTCAAGAATGGCTTTCACATCGTAACGACTCATGTCAAAGTTTGTGACAGCGTTAAGACCTCTGAACTTTATAGCAGCTATGTCATAAGCTTCAGCAGCCTCTTCCTCAGTACCTGTAATAAGTTGGATTCAAAGTTAATGTGTGTTATTTCACAGTTCAGTTGATGGTTTGAATTCCAATATAGTGTGAATTTCTGTGCATGGAGCTGAAATATTTGGCTTACTGAAAGTTCCCAAGTAAAGATCTTTGTTTCCAGCGACTCTTCCAATCCTCGCTTGCCATCTCCCGTGTTGGTGATGCCTGATCAAAAGAATAATATTAATATTCTACTAAGAAAAAGTATATAAAGAAGGAGAGCGAATACATAGGATGGGAACCAATTTGGCACCTTGTAACTCCTCGATACATTGATGCACCCCTCGAGAATCCACTGCTTTTCCTGCAATTTATCAGCAAGAGAAGAACTTGAACAATGAGCCAACGCAATACGTTTAATATATCCTAGACTATTTAATATTTGTACCCAAAAAACTGACTACTTAATTTACAAATCTGATTCTTCTGATTCTGATAACTATTATTGCACTATATATTATAATGCTTTGTACATACTATCCATCAATTAAGAAAAAAACTTAGCTCCAACCGTTCTTTCCAACTTCTTTAACAACTTTTCATTTGTTACTTTCAACTTAACTTAATTGAGTTAATGAACATATAAAGAACTAATTCTTCTAATTCTGATAACCATTATTGCACTATAGATTAGAATGCTTTGTACATACTATTCTTTAATTAAGAAAAAAACTTGGCTCCAATTATTTTTCTCCAACTATTCCCTTCAACCTCTTGAATCACTCTTCATTTATTAATTTAGGAAAAAACTTGGCTCCAATCATTTTTCTCCAACAAATCCCTTCAACTCACTCATCATAAAAAATTAATCACTCTTCATTTTTTTACTTCTAACCTACTTAATTTCTTGAATTTAACCTAAACTTAATTGAATTAATAAACATATGAAAGAAATTAGAGAAAAGTGTTAGAGTCAAGTTTTGTTTAAATCACCTTCTTATGGCGGCCACAAATTCTTGTCTTGTCATATGCTTCATTTCATCCAGTTCCTTTTCATAATTGCTGATCTGTAAAATGACATGAAATCAACAATAGTTCAGTATTAGCCATATTCTTGGAAGTGTGGAGAAACTAGAGTCATTAACTTACTGGAAAGTTACTACTGGTGGATGTTCCCCAGTACTTCAGTGCAGCCAAATCATAGGCCCTAGCTGCTTTCTCTTCTTTGTCATATCCACCTGCCATTAAAAAGACAATATATTTTGTGGTTTAATTCTCTATCACTAGTAACCCAAAAAAACAAAAAAAGGGATTGGAAAATAATCTAAAAGAGAGACACTAACCCAAATAGACTGAAGGAAAGTTGAGAAGAAACAGAAGCAAAACAAGAGAAGAAATGTGTTAATAATAAAACTTCAAAATAATATTATCCGAAAATAAAAAACTTCAAAATAGTTAATGAATTAATTCTGACATAAAAGAAAAGAAGAATAAAACCCTACAAGCAGTTAATTTGAAGTTTATACCTTGGCGACCTTTTCTTGATTGTCCTTCCCTTCTACAGCTATTATCCCAAAGGTGAGCTTCATACCTTCCAGTCCATCGATGCCTATATTTTTTTTACAAGATAAGAGAAAAAATAAAACAACCCCGAGTAATAATTAAATAGATTCAATTAAGCATATAGTGACAATCCCACCTTGTTACACCACGATATATTGATGTTCTCTGCCCAAAGGTATCCAAAGTTCTTCTAGCCGGTGCAGCTTCAACAGTAGTGTTTGTACTATTGTCACCGCTGGTTTCACATGTTGAATCCTTACCACTTCCCATGGATAATGTCAACGACTGCAAATTACTATTAGCATTTTCTTGACACTCATAGTTGCCAGATGTGGCAACCACCGAGTTTTGCATCGGCATGAGACTGTTATTTGTGAACAGGTAATCTGAACCATTTGACTGAATCTCATTAAAAGCAGCAAGATCTGACTGATTTTCACACTTGCTCACACCAAGAAAATCTGCAACCTTTGGACCTTCGTTGCTGCTGTGAGTATTAATCAAATTCCAATCTGTTGAATTAAATTACCACCCAAGATAGATAAGAAGGAATAGATAGCCAGCCAACTTAATACAACATGAGACGGAGAGAGAATAGTATACCATGATTTTGGAAAGGGTTTTCCATGTTCTCGTTCACTAACCCAAGAGAAAATTGATGATATTGAGTAGCTTGGAGATCATGAGCTGGTAAGGAAGAATGAGTAGGAGAAAGGGGGAAGGGAAGCCAGTTGTTTGAGTTCATTGAGCCCTTACAAATCAAGAAACACCTGCACCTAAAACAGAGATAGAATGAGAACAGATAAATATAGAGAAAAAAAATTTGTAGGGGAAGAGAATGAAAAAATCAGTAATGGCAAGATAGAAACATATAGGTTTACCCAGGGTTCTAGCAAGGGTTTAAACCAATAAACACTTTGTATCTTTTCCACCCTTTGTACTTTCAACTTTCCAGCTAAAGATAAGATAAAAGGGGAAGAAGAGGGGCTAAAAAGAGTACATTTTGAGGAAACCACTATTTAAAGTGCTTCCCCTCCCCCTCTTCCACTTTCTGTTTCCTACTACTCTATCTTATAAGTTGATAAAAAGGAAATGTTAATCATACACCAATTTTTTTTTTACACACTTTATACTTTACTTTTATTAATAAAAAGAAATAAAAAGTATATTAAAAAATGTGATTATCTTGATTTATTATTTAAAAATAATAGTGTAAAAAAATATAATGAAAATGATGTATGAAAATGTTAACATTCAACAAAACTAAAATAATATGTAACTGTCTCACTCCTTTAGCGAAAGCCGATTTTGTAGAGTCTGACACTTTCCAGCGGCTTCCAACACTAGAAAACAAATTTAAAATACAATGATTATTAAATAATATTATCAGTTTACGTATATTACTGGGGACACGAGTGTGTTACTAAACTATTACTTCATCTCCTTCAGTCTTTGTACAGAGACAAAACCAGCATTCCAACTGCAAAAATACAATCCCATATACCTCTCTTTCTCTCTCACTGACCACTTGGTTTATTGGAACTCTCGTCCTCGTTCAGTGAAAACAATGACTCCCGAAAGCCCAGCATTCCCACACGCTGCAAAACATCTGAGTCTCAAATTCGACGTCTCTACGTAGAAGTTAGACTACCGACCCCTCTCTCTTTATTCCACTTAAATATATAGTGAACGAAACTTAGACCGTACTAGAGCTTAAATATAATAGACCTGTGATGACCAAAGTAGATTTTTATGAATCGATCATATAAGTCTAACATTTATGTTAGGTAGGCTCATATTGAAATATCAGTCTCATAAAAGTTTAAGTCGACTTGATCAAAATTTTACTTACAATATCCGATTGACCTATATCTAAATAAGTAATAATTCGAGAAATATGTATTAAATATGATTCATCAATGGTCATTGGCCGTTCAGCTCTATCATGACCAACAGTCATTAACGTCTTTGCGTTATAATGACTATACATAATGCTCAGAATCATAAATGACCTGAACAAAAAGTATATGAAGAGTCGATTTTCTGGAACCCTATATAAACAAGCATGTCAATATAGACTAAGCATGTTTCATCTTTAACTCAGACACTCTAGTCAACCTGTTTTGTGTATAATCTTACTAATTTTTTAATCTGCCTAAGTTAAATTTTGCCTAAAAGATCCGATTGACCTATATCCGAATGAGTAACAACTCGATAAATACGTACTGAATACGATTCACCAATGGTCATTGGCCGTTCAGCTCTATCATGACCAACAGTCATTAACATCTTTGCGTTATAATGACTATACATAATGATCAGAATCATAAATGACTTGGACAAAAAGTATATGAAGAGTCGATCTTCTGGAGCTCTATATAAACAAACATGTCAATATAGACTAATCATGTTTCTTCTTTAACTCAAACACTCTAGTCAACCTGCTTTGCGTACAATCTTACTAATTTTTTAACCTGCCTAGGTTATTTTTAGCCTTGCTGTTAACGTTTTTGCGTCATAATAACTATACATAACGATCAGAATTTTAAATGTCCTGAACGAAAAATTATTGGAGAGTCAATTTTCTGAAATCTTATATAAATAGACATGTCAGCACAAACTAAATATGTTTCATCTTTTACTCAAACGCTTTAGCCAACCTACTTAATTTGTATACAATCTTATCAATTTCTTAATCTGCCTAAATTCTTTTTGACCTTATTGTTGCCTTTCCTGTAAGTCTCAAGTGAGTCCCTTCTATCTACCGACCCTACCAATCTAGATCTCAATTAGAATCCGAAACAAAGCAGGAATAAAGATCTGAAATGAGATTAAAGAACGCAAGAAGATAGAGAAGATCACCAATATAAGGTATATAATATAATTTAACAAAGAAAACCCAATTTGTAGATCCCCGAGTCCTGCATGTGTTAAAGATGCATGGGTTCGGTCATTCAGTATTATACGAGAAAAAACCCGACATATTAAAAATTAAAAGTACCGAAATAAAGAGTGAGAATCACTTCTGTTCAAAATGAGACCAATCTGTGTTCATTATTATAATTATTTAATTAAAGTGATTCAATTGAACAGTAATTATGAAATATTATACAAGGGTTTCATTTGTTACCCCAAGTAGAAATCTGTTGACCACCTTCTCGGTTTCTTCACCCGTCAAAAGGCCACTGGCTTGAAATAGGCTAAAATTAAAATAAAATAAATTAAACAAAGGCTTTTCAGTATCAGGTTGGTGTCCTACAACACTAGAAGCTTGTATTCTGCTTTGGATAAGGTTCATCCTATAAAATCCATATCAAGAATATACAAATTAATTTAAAGATCTTGTTAACCATCACCTATGCACGGTGACTTAATTTGACCGCTCTTAGCATTCTTGACCTAATGCATCTTCATCTACCCGAAATGATTACATAACATAGCACTAATGTCATATTTTATGGAAAGTATAAAAGTAATTGCTCAATAATTTATAGAAAATTTAACTAGTAGAGATATATAGGGGGACAAATCAAGTTACTGGCTAGGCAAAGCTTGGATCTCGTAATATACCGCAATTACAGCACAAGACACACACACACATATCTTTTATGAACAATATTTTAGAAAATTAAGTACAACGTAATATATACAGTATACTTGTAAACGCAAACAATAATTTTATATCAGATAATTTTACTAAGCCCTTTTATTATAATTTGGTAAATAGGAAGCAAAAATGCTACATATATGAATATTGCATCTAATAACATATATTGAGAAGGGTAAAATTACAAAGCTACAATAATATTATCCATTCATACGTGAACTACTACTTGTGAGGCTGTTCTTAAATGTGTACTGAAGAAGAAAAAGTAGAAATACTGTGATACGATTTATAAATTTCATATGCTGTGATCAAGATGAATATATCACATTCATGTCACGCACATATATCCTACAATTATAAAATGTTTTGCTGAGGAGATGAATAAAAGCGCCGTATGCAATTTTTTTATATACATACATTGTCAACTTAACATGCATGCAACTTTCAGAGTATATAAACTCTAATCAGTTAGTCAGTGCAAGAGCGAGGGAATCCATGCATGTTTCTATTTACAAAACTTTAATTTCTACAAAAATGAGAAGTGCAGTACTTTACTAATTAATATAAGTGATTAGAATTTAGAAACCTTGCACCAACCAACCCAATTAACTCATTAGACATGGGATGAATTGGAAGAATCTAAACTAAGAAAAGACAACTACTATAGCAAACTAATTAATCTAATAGCGATATTACCAACAATGACAAGTGAGTAACACTGACAGTAAGCAATAAACAATTCCAAATACCTGCCACTGTTAATGATGCACTGTTTCCGCCAAATTCTTGTATATAAACAAATAGCTATTTTGACTGAAGTGCACCACAATAAGGGAGCAAAACCCCACGTCTCTCGCTGTGTTCGATTCCACCTTTCTATTTTTCTATCTCTACAAATTAGAACTAGAACAAGAAATTCCAAACGGTGAAAACCCTCATCAATCCAAACGTCAAAACCCTTTTGTCCATATGCCTAAATTAAGTAATCTTTAAAAATTTCACATCAAGAAGAAGAATTACACTGGAGTTTAGAAGAAGAAACGGGAGGAGTAGATATCAAATTGAAAATGGAACTCAAAAGAAAAGAAGTGCATGCATGAAGAATCTATTTCTCTCAGTGTGTTGAGTTTCTTGGAAAATGTGGGAGATGAAGAGAATAAATAGTGTTTAGCGAATAGAAGAAGGGAGGGGGGAGGGGGGGTTGCGTGTTGGCTTGCCGCTGATTCGCCATCGGCCAATTACAGTCAACCCCATTTAATCAGGTTGTCACGCCGTTTCAGGTTCTGAGGCCAAATTCAGAGTCAGGGGAATGTGACTGACACGTGTCTGTTATCGTTTCCTGCTTCGGTTTCTCTTTGTCTTTGGCCTTTCGCTTTCAAACTTTGCAGCCAAAAGGGCCAATTATCCGGTTTGCATGCCTGCGCTAAAAAACACAAGTAGCTAAGGAACTTTGACCACGCTCCCACCATCCTACCCAAAATTATCCTTCATTATTACCACAATATTATTTTATATCCTGAAAAATGCTTTAAGAAACATATGAAATTACATTTTTGAAATATGATGGAATTAGAGTGTAAATAGAAAAAAAAATCAATTATAATCAAATAATAAAATTGTAAAATTATATAATGAAAATGTAGGCAATTGTATATAGATAATTGTACTTATGTGTATCTTTGATGCTCCCTTCAAGTTCACAATAATATATAGGTTCAGAAAACTAGTAAGATTGTTTGATTTGTTTAAATTCGTACTTCAAGGATTTGAGTTCCAATTAATAAGTCATTTTATTTAAAACTTTAATAAGGTTTTAGACCTCATTTGTAAGAGAAAAAGAATTACTACAATAAGTTCATTGAAGGAGGACATGTGGGTAATTGCATCAAGGGTTGGAGGGCATTTAGGGAAAACGGAGCTCACGAGGATCCAGAGAAAAATTTGAGAATTTCCAAGAGATGGGAGGAAATGCCGGGAAAGTGCTCGTGTCGCCTCGAAATGAAGCACTCGAAAAGGTTGATGTGTTATGTTTGGTGGGAGAGCCCCCTCTGCTCTGCATGATCTTTGAACCCTAACCCTTAGCTAGGTTTAGGTTTGTTTTCTAAAGCACGATCGAGTGCTGTGGTTACAAACAAAAACAAAAGCGACATAAAAAATATTCCTCCCTACGTAAGCAAGGACCCATTATGCATGTATTCCTGGGATTCGAAAAACAGATCGAAGTTATGTTTAGATGCTTTTCACAATTGGGATTTGTTTGAATATTGCGATGGTCGAATGATCTGCAATGTAAGTGGTGTATTTATTTGTTATACATTTGTGTGTGTGCTCTCTTGGAGTGCACAGAAATTATAAGTGCGACTTCGTTTCTGAATTTAATCAGAAGGGGAAAGAAGAACAAAGAAATACACTCAGTTGTTTCATGTATTAAATATACATAATGATGGCGATTCGGTCAAATATATATATATGATGAGGTATTCCATGATATTTTCTGATTGCTAAAGCTATCCCAATTTTTTTTTTTTTGCGAATTATTCCATGTTTATATTTAAATTTACATTTACATATATAGGTAAAACTAAATATCCAATATGATTCTCATAAGTTTAAAATTTAGCTTTTATGTTTATAAAAAAATTGCTTTTATGTTAAAAAAAGTTTAAAATTTAGCTTTAACATACCATAACCTTAATTTTCTTTAGGATTAATTTGTCGTTAGGTTAATAATTAGAATATTAAGAATATAAGAAGAAAACAAAATCAACATTTCAAAATTTAGATTTTCTAGTAGTTGAATTTGGATTCGGATAAAAAAATGAAAAGTATTGCAGGTTTCAACTTGTGAGTATTGAGTAGAGTGTAATTTACACTACCCATCGCTACCTCTATCCTAAAATTTATGTACCATTTTCGTTTGACAAAACCAAATCTACATAACCTAATTGTCTTATGATTTAAATCATGAAATTTACTTTGAAAGTGCCATTATAAGTCATTATTGAGACTCATGACATATGTTAACGTTAGAATGTGACAACTTTTCCTCTTTTTCTAAACTTACGAAGACAAAATAAGAAAAAAAATCATGAAATTTACTATTTTACACAAACGATCTACTATTTTAATTAACAATTTTATATAGAAAAACAAGTGTGTGTCTATATATATATATATATATATATATATATTTTTTGCATAATCTTGTTAGCAAACAAGGTTTATCAAGCAAATCATTGTAAAGTGATGTGCAAAAGTTTTAGGTGGTGTATTAAAACCAGTTCAGAATTTTATTCATGGCCCAAGGCCCTTGCCTAGTCAGAAATTTTGCTTGGAGCATATAGCTTCAAAAACGAAAGAGTGAAGGCCACCAGATAAAGCCCAAAATTCTATCCAAAAAACCTCGTTGGCAGGCTGCACAATTGTTGGGGGAAACTACGGGCCGTTGCTCACATCTGAAATGCAGTTAGCCCAAAATAGAAATATATAATTAAAAGACGCTGAAAGCCTGAAACTGGCACTAGTTTTTTTAAATAATAAAAAATATTGGCAGAACAATAAATATTAGTAAATTGATTTTCCATAATAATACAAATTATTTACACCAGGATACAGGGAATAGAAGAGAACATTATAAGAAAAAAAATCCAATAAAGACATAATTGATTGAAAAAATTATCTAATTAATCTGTTGAAAGTGTTGCTGTTTGATTATTTTCCTTTCGTAATATAATTCGTATAATTTGTTTTTGGTAAGGATAATTCATATAATTCATATAAAATATTTTGATAAATAATACTGTTTTATATTTATAAAATCAACAATAGAGTACTTAAAAAAGTTGTGGCTTTTGAGTAACGGTCACTTAAAACTAGCATGACTTTTTTACAAATTAAGGATATGTTTAAAAAAAGGAAAATGATTGAAACATATCAATTTTAAGCCATATTTTTTCACATTATTTTATATGGTAGAATTAGAATAAAATTGTATAAAAAAGGTGAGATTAGATATAATTAAATAATAAAAATTATATAAATATGAGATAATATGAATATATATATATATATATATATATATATGTATAATTAGTATTATTCTTAAAAAAATAACAAACGGAGAGGGAGATAAAGAATGAAATAGCAAAACTTAAAATGACAGTGTAAAGTAAAACCATTTTCCTGCAGAAATTATGTGCCTTGGACTCGAAAGAATTATCAACGGGGAAGCCTATCTTATCCTTATGTGTATATCTATTTCTAGACACTTATTACTCGGGACTCGTGAGTCGAAGTATTCATTAATTTTAATACTTTTTAAATAATATTTTATTTGATGGGAATAAAAATACAAGGGTTGCCCTTCCGCAAAAGAAAGTGAAAAAATGTGTCATTCTCATCTTATCCTCCTTTGCTTCCACTCCATGTCCATGGCTAGCTTTAGAGAAAACGTACTCTTAATATTAAAACCATATTATTGTCAAATCAACAACTTTTCGTGATAATGCAGTATAACTTCTAGTTTTCATAATTAGCGAAAGCAAAAAAGAAAAAATATGAGAAAATAAATTATATACTATATATCATATAATACATGTAGCCTCATTATGGTCCTTGCCATTTGCAATCTCCTCAACCACTTCGCAATGATAGTATACTTGAAATTTGTTTATGCCATCAATGCCAACAATAATAACAATAATAATGAAGAGCCCCAACCCAGAAGAATAAAAAAAAGCTGAATACAATACAAGATGGGAAATCAAAACTTCAACCATTTGCGATTGTGCTATGGCAACATAAAGCAGGTGCAAAGGTTTTTATCTTCTCCATCATGAAAATGCAGCTGAGGCTTCCAGGTGGATGCAACCATCACTCATAAAAATGCATATCAATATGATGCGCAAAAATAGCTGAGTTCTATTATTCCTTTTCTTTTTCTGACAAATGATAGAGAACAGGCCCACGAAATGGTCTTGTTAAATCAGAATTTCATCCAAATGTCATAATTGAGAATTGTGATGAAAAACCTAGGGGTTAACTTTATGAAAGAAAAATAAAAAGTTAGATGGACTAAAGGTTCAATGATATACTCCGTGTGCAACTCTTATGAAAATATGAAAATAACAGAGTAATAATATAGCCTATAATCGATATTGAGTCATTGATGTGGGCCCCATGGAGATTAAAATGGTACACCCCACATCGACCACCATATCGAAAGTCATGTATATATATAGGGATGATAAAATATTTTTATATTTGAAGATATTTGCGGAGACGTTTTATTTGAATATTTGAATTTGAAAAAAAAATTCTGTCAGGAGGGATCATATCTCTTATTCTGCGAGATCATTATATTCAAAAAAATTATTAAATTATTATTATTATTTATATTATATATATATATATATACTTTTTTAATAATTTTTATTTATATTATTTTTATATTAATTTAAAATTTTAAAAAAATAAAAATATATTACTTCGTAATAATTTATTATTTTAATTTATTGATATTATTGACTTAAATTAAAATTACTTATAACTTTATATTCTTTTAAATTTTTTAAATTTTTAAAATAATATTAAGTTCCTTAAAAGTCCTTACCTTTCTGTGAGAAATGAGGACGGAAAATTTTTTTCTCCAAAACAAAAATTGGGAGTGGGGATTGAAGAAAATAAGAGAGGCGGAAAACTTTCTACCTCTATCTCACACAAGTGTCATCCCTAATCATGTACCAAGCTAAATTGCTAAAGTAAAGTAAATGCGTAATCCCCAAATTAACCACTGTCAAAGTGTCGGCTCTTTACAAGTTATCTTATTAAACAAGTTGTAGGAGAAATCAAATCCTCTTCTTCAAAGATCTAATTAATTAAATGTATATTACATTCATCACTAAAGATTGTGGAATGTGGATGACTATACATGCATGAATGGTTGTCCTATATATCTCGAATAGACGTGTATGAACACAAAACAACCAAGCAAAGCAAGCAAAAGCATTACGCTTAATGGAGGCTTAATTATTTATATATAAAAAAAATGCTCAATTAAGCTTGCTTTATCGGAAGAAAAGTAGAAGAAAATTGCAAACACGACGTTGATTGATACACAGGAAGGAATAACGAAGCACTCTCTCACCTAAAGACCAGAAGTTTTTCTAATCATCATGTAAATCTATTTTAAATTGTATTTCGGTATTTCCCATTAACTCATCCAAAAAAAATTAAATTCCTAAAGAAAGGAATTCTTTTGGATGGTGGGATCATGGCCGACAAGGGCATCGACAAAGTGTAAAGAGCTTTTTCCCTTTAAAGTACATATGTTCCTAACTTTGGCATGGGTGGAGGAATATAATTACTACTAGTACATTTGTTTTTTCTTTTTTCTTTTTTTCTTACTTGAACTTAGGTGGAACGTGGAAGCTTATATTTTCTCCCACCAAATGATGACCGACAGGAACGCATATGGTGAAACTTCAAAGGTAATGTAAAGTCATATTTTAAAATTTGGAGTGGGGTTATTGTGTCTCCAACATTAGCTCAAAAGATAGGCCAAAAATAAAATAGCATACAAAGATCTCGTGTAACCTAAAGTTGTATTATATGGGGTTTAAGATGTGGGGTTCTTTTCCAAAGAGCTATTGCCCTTGGTTGCATATATATGTGGTACCAAAATCTTTACATAGCCTTTTTTCTTATCTCACTCATATAGACATATTTTTTTGGTTCGTTTTTTGTGTTCTTTGTGGTATTTCCTTGGTTTTCAGCAATAAATAGCAATTGGCTAATTGCTAGTAGGACTAAGCTGCCGATAAATTGCCCTACAGCATCACATGACAACTTGCTTAACTTTCTGATAAACAAACGAAAAGTTACCTGCTTTACTTTAATTTAGCCCATTAGCGCGGCTTTACATTAAGAAAAATTCAAAGAATTATGCTGAGTGAATGTGCAGGACGATTGTTTTCCAAGTGAAGGCTTGCTGTTGGGAATGGTATCATAAGCTTTGCAAAACTCTTTTTATCCCTTTTTTTTTTTAAATTTGGGATATGAAAAACATTGCTAAATTAAGGATTAACCATAAGGAAAACCGGTTCACCGTTTGCGAATAATTACACCAGCAATCGGATTATATGAAACCTTTTAGCCTCAATTTTTTTCAGTAGTCGCGATCAATCATGAACTTGGTTATTGCAAAATAAATTTAGAGGCAATTGTCAACCCCCCCCCCCCAAAAAAAAAGTTAGAGTCACTTTATTAACTTAGTGTTAGTATTAAAATAAATCTTTTGATTCACAAAAGAATAATCGAGATTCTTATGCATAGTCAATTGGATAAGTTTTCTAATTAACTAAATGTTAGAAATAGAAAAACAATTATACAAGAAAAGTCTAGAGAATGTTTCTGTAATATGTATTGTTGAATAATCTCTAAATTATATCTGAATTAATCAATGTGTACAAGAGGATTCCTATTTATTGGAGAGAGAGTCTATATAAAGCAGAAAATACAATCAAATATAATTAAAATAGTATCTCTAATTATATAAAAATCAGACCCCTAAGATAATACAAAATTAAGTTTAATTTAATTCTGAGATATGTTCTCAATATTATAACATTCCCCCTCAAGCTACTAAACTTTAACTTGTTACAATTAGACACATGAAAATAAAATAAATTAAAAATAATCTAAAAACACAACGTCGATATCTTAGAGAAGCCAACAAGTTCAAACTGCATTTGGAATGAAACCATTTGCATCTAAAAAAATTTACAATGGGAACGAGGTCTGAAATGGAGTCTATCATCAGAACAGAGTCTAGAATTCATGATAAAATCTAAAACGGAGTCTAAAATTTAGGATAGAATCTGAAACAAAGTTTAGCATCAGAACGGAGTCTAAATATAAGACGGAGTCTGAAATTTATGATGGAGTCTAAAACGAAGTCTGCAATCTAAGACGGAATCTGAAACTGTGTTTAGAATCTAGGACGGTGGTTGTGGCAATTAAGTCTGGAACAAAATGAAGGAAAAACAGTGACGGTGGGTGAAAAAATTGGATCGGGGTAGACAAAGAAGAGGAGAATAACAAAACTAAATTTGTATTTGATGGTGATTAGTAACGATTCTAATGAGTTCCACGAACTCTACATAACAAAAAAGGAGAAATTTTTCTCAAGGTAGATACCATGTCTCTGATACCATGTTAGAAATAGAGAAATAGAGATACAAGAAAAGTCTAAAGAAGGTTTCTGTAATATGTATTTCTGAATAATCTCTTAATTATATATGAATTAATCAGCGTATACAAGAAGATTCCTTATTTATAAGAGAGAAGGTCTATATAAAGAAGGAAATACACAAATATAATTAAAATAGTATATCTAATTATGTAAAAATCATATTCTTAAAATAACACAAAATCAAACATAATTTAATTACGAGATATGTTCTAGATATTCTAACACTAACAAATCAAAAGTTTCGACTAAAGAAGTTGAAGATAATCATTTCAATTGATAAGTTCTCGATTGAAATTCTACGAAGGCTCAATAGATATAAAAAGCAACAAGTCACATGATCAAGACATCAAAAGTTTATTAAGGGAGCAAAGAGAGGAATTCGACAAATGACAAGAGACTTCAATAAAGCGCTAGAAGAAAATCAACAAAGTCTATCATTCGAAGATCGAAGAAAGAGCTGACATTAACGCTTACACTACAACAATTTTTACTTTAGGCAACACTATTTTTAGCAACGCTTCAAAAGCGTTCTCTAAAGTTGTATAGGCAACGCTTTTTGAAAGTTGCTATTAATTCATAATATAGGCAACATCTTTTAAGATTAACGTTTTGAAAATTGCTTAGATAAGAAATGTCTTGTTAACGCTTTTTGGGTGTTCTTTAAATTTAATCATGTTTAGTTAGAAAAGAAATTTATACAACCTTTAAGTAAACGTTACAGAAACATAATGAAGACATTTAAAGTTGTTCCCAATTATATTGCTTTTTTTTTTTAAAATATTAATTAAGACTATTCTAATACGAGATTACCGAGGATCAAATGGTCATTGAAAGAACTTCTTCACTCCAAACTGTTTTGTTCTTCTGTAACTCTCCACATTGATGAAGACGAAAAGCAACCTTTTACATTTCTACAAATTCGGTCAAAGAACGAGTCCTCTCTAATTCATTCAATTTCTTTTAACCCCGATTTTTTTCCCAAACCCTAACCCCTTTCTTTAAATTCCAACACTCTTTTCGCTACGCGAGCATCCTTGTTTCTATATGCTTTCTTTCCCCGTTTTCTTTACTTGATTGTCAATTTCGCCATGGCCGACTCCATCAATTTGCTACCCCAAGGTAGATCCTTTGAAGCCCTCTCCTTCGCTAACCTTTACACCAGCATTCGTCTCCAAAATCTTTTCTTTTCAGCGTCATAACAAATGGGCACATTTGATTCTTGTTTCACTAAAATCGGCTTAACTTTTTTATTCTAACACACCAATGGTTTAATTTTCTATTATTCTAAACGACTACCGGTACATTGGAAAAGTGGAGGAAGGCAATGCTTTTCGTTCGGCCTCATTTATGGAAGCATTAAGCTCAAGTTCCTCAAGGTATTCTAACTAATGCTTTTCCTATTGTAATGAATCAATGATCGATTAACAAAATTCATCTATTTTAGTTGTCACAGAGAATTATTAGAAATCAATTTTGATCACTCGCATTGTTTATCACTACAATCATTTTAACTCTAAATATTCAGTTGAGTTATGATAATGTTGGGCATATATTCACTTGTGATTCAACTTGGCTACCATATAACTCCAATTTGATTGCTAATGATTTTGGTTATTATTCGATAGAAGCATACAACCAGGTTGATTGCCTTTGCTATTTTTTTCAAGCTTGGTGTGTCAAATGCTAAGATGGTTGATGTACCAAATCAAAAAGGATTTGAGATTGAACAAAACAAATTTAAAATTGTTAGTTTGATGAGTAAAAGATTTTTAGTACGAACATCAAAGATTCGTCTCTGGCTAAATCTTCATATTACCTTGAATTAAGATATATATAGTTTTGTGCAAAATGATCTTATATATATGCTATATATATTATTGGATTGATAGGCATTACACAATAATAGATCTTCAATACAACGTGATTAGCACTAAATCTTGGTTATATGGTTGCTAATATTTTTCCTAAATTGAATTAATTATGCTATGTCAAGTCAAAATGAGGAAAATGTTGCCTTCTCTTAGTATCGGAAGGTCCTTTAATGAGCCTTAGGAAATTTAGATCAAAGGTATTCACTTGTATTAAAATTTCTAACATGTTTATTTAATTGCAATACAAAATGAAGATCTAAGGTTGTCAAATTTTCCTAAAAGATTCTTTGGTTGAAATCTCATGATATCTATGTGGAGATGTATATTCTCTAGGTTCTTCAATTTTCTTTGGATTTCGGTATGTGTTTTTGAATAAGAATATTAAGCATCCGTAAAATAATAACATGAAATTATTTTTCATAGTCAATTTTCTTCTACAAAAAAGATTTCAAATACTCCTCACTATCACGAAATCCTTTGATTATGTAGTCTTATTTTAATTTTCTTTTCTTATATTAACAATACTATTTTTTATAGTTTTGGGCGAGAAAAACTAGGACATATTTAAAATGAATTTTATTTTCATCCTTATTTTTATAACAAGGGATAAATGCATAGAAATAGGTCTATTTTTTTTGTAATATTATTTCAAGTTTATTAATAAAACTTTAGGAAATTGATTCCATTTATTTATTGATTTTTGAAAACAAGGAGGATGTCATGCTTCCCATGGCCGACATTGTAACCCCAAATATAAAAGAGGCATCAGTTTTACTTAATAACGTGCCATTGAAATCAGTTTCGATATGCGTCATATAAAAAATTGATACGTGATTTGGGAAGGTTCGTTTATTGTTTAGTATATTTGAATTTTTTGTTCCAATCTATCTAAATCATGTCTTAAAACTATTATAATTATTTGTCTCATTGTTATTAATAGTTATTTGTCTTTTCTTTAAGAAACTTATGGAAATATCATTTAAGTTTCTTTTTAAGCAGAACTTTGCTGCATGAGTAGTAAACTTTCAATGTTAAAAGCTTTACAAGATATGAAGTGGAGACCTTTTAAAATTTTATTTCACGTTTTGACAAAGTTCAAACTAGTAGAAAATAATATCACTAATTGCAATAGCAGTACTGATAGATCAAATATTTAAAAATGATAAATTGGTATATTAGTCTCTTACTATGCTTAGAACTATATAGTGAAACAAACTTCTAAAATCAGAATAACATAGGAGAAATTGTATGTATAACATATACTTTTGGAGCTGAGATATGTATAATTGAATATCTAATATGGCCCTGAGGGCCCGAGCTTGATAGTTTTGGGTGAGAACACATTCCGTATGTATCATAGTCATTCTTATTTTATATCAACCTACACAATGTTGATTGTTGAATAGTTTCCTAAAGCAATGAAGCCCAATAATTGAATTTTGCTTTATTCTAGAGAAATTCGATAGTGTTCTATATGTAAGTGTGTTTGGCTTCATCACTAATAAGGTCACAAAATTAAATCTAAAACTACTCTAACTTAAGAGTAGTGTGCTTTTACGGATAATTAATTTTCATTGCAGGAATGTACTTGTCAAAGGTGGTGACCTCCCTGATTCATTAGATGCTATTGATGTATTCTTCGATGGTAAGGTTCAAGTTTTTGATTCTATAACATATAATGGCCAAAAAAATAAAAAATAAAAATTATGGGACACAACAACTTGTATCCTTTACTTTTTGGTATGCACCCGTATCAGCACATTTATCTTGAAAACTTGTTTAGAGTCTTTATTATTTTTCTGTTACCTTCTTCTTTCATCCAGAATGATGAAAATGCAAATGTTGTTTCTTCAACTATGACGACCGGTTCTTTGTAAGCTTTCTAACCTCTTTTGTGACTAAAATTCCTACAAGAGTATATCATAATTCAGCTTCATGAGGCTCGTCTTAAAGTTTATTAGAAACATAGGTAGTGTCTGCACTTCCCACACGGGACTTTGTAAAATTTATACTCATGTAAACAAATACTATTGAAGGCCAAAAAAAAAAAAGAATATTATTACACTACATTTTCAATTTTTAGAAAACCAATATATTTATCAATTATTAGACTATTTGACTTGAGCTGAGGAAATGTTCTCTTTCACACTTGTTCTAACTTTTGAACGAACCAATTATAAACACCCTCATCGGTTTTAAAAGCTTAACCTTTGAAGCTTCATGCATATATATGCCACAAAGTGGTGGTTGTGGTGACCAAAGCAAACTTTCCCTCCAAATATGAAAACGTGTGCTTTGGTTTTGTGTATGTGCAATACGAGAGATGGATTGTGCTTTAGCTGTATGGACTTCC
The DNA here is from genome assembly GCA_029884595.1 of Ormosia semicastrata. NCBI lineage: Eukaryota > Viridiplantae > Streptophyta > Magnoliopsida > Fabales > Fabaceae > Ormosia > Ormosia semicastrata. The sequence goes on from JAQQTO010000038.1 coordinate 15,097,415, forward strand.
TTTTTCTTAATCTATATGAAATTATGAATATGTGTATGTAGATTATTAGCATAGAGATGTGAATCTACCAAAGTGTAAGATGTGCATGTGTATGTGTTGACACTTCAGTTACCATGAATTTTGAAAGAGGAATTATAGATTCATGTATTGTATATCTTTAATTGTTTGTATGATGTTGATTAAAATTAGGATAGCCTTGGAGCTCAAATTGTTAAAAAAGATGAACATATCAGACAAAAACATTAAGATGCAAGTAAAACAATCAAATAGAGAAAATTACATATACTACCCTTTATACTTAAGCTTATTTGAATAAATTGTGATGAATAAATTATGCTCATTTAAATGTAAAAGCATTGCTTATAGTCTTTTGGCAATGCTTTGAAAATACACACACAAAACATTAATATGGCATTTTGGCATTGGACGTTTGTTAAACGTTGCCTAAAGATATAAATATAGGCAACGTTTAACAAACGTTGCCTAAAGTTATAAATATAGGCAACGTATGTTAAACATTGCCTAAAGTTATAAATATAGGCAACGTTTGTTAAACGTTGCCTAAAGTTATAAATATAGACAACATTTTGTAAACGTTGCCTAAAGCTAATGAACAGGCAACCTTATAAAAGCGTTGCCTGCTTATGAAGCAACTTTGAAAAACGTTGCCAAAGTGTGGAAGAATATGCAACACTTTATTAAAAAACGTTGATTTCCTTAGGTTTTAGGCAACGCCCTAATTAAAGGCACGGCCTAGACCAATTAAAATCCCCCGGAAGCGTTGCCTTAGAGTTTAGGCAACGATTTTGGTTCTATGGCAACGTTTTTTAGCCCTTGCCAAAGGGCGAAAATGTTGTAGTGTTAACAAAATTCAAGATTGCAAATAAGACTTTCGAGTAAAGGGCAAGTTTGAAGTACTAATGTAATTGAATTCAAATTTAAAAATTCAAATGATAGCAGTTCGAATTTGAATTTAAGAAGTTATTAGCAGTTAAGTTTGTAATTCTTAGATAAGACAATCATTACTGTTAAATCTAGGAAGTTATTTTAGATGAAGACATTTGTTATGGTCTTGTTAGAATAATAGTTACTACCCTTGTTTATAAATACAAAAGAAAGTGAAGACATTTAGGAGGTTGGAAACACTTTGCACACTTTTTTTCACATATCCTATCAAGTTATTCTAATACAAAAGGATCAAAGGAGAATTAGAGAAGTATGTCTTCCAAACTGTTTTGTTTTTTTGTAATATTTACATTTTAATGCAAGTTTAAAGCAATTCTTTTTACATTTCTACAAATTCTTTCCATATATTGATCGAGTAATTCTCTAATTCATTTGATTTCTTTTAATTATTTTTAGTCACAATACTTTTCTTTACTTACTTTCTTTAAATTTCAGTCAAGTTTACTTTTATGCAAGTTTTATTGCCAGTTGTTTCTATATGCTTTCTTTATTTGTTTTTCTTTACTTGATTGTCAATTTCGATTACATTTGCTATTTCATTTTCGTTTATTGCTTTCATTTCGTTTTACTTGTTTTTTATAGCATTTCTTGTATGCTTTCTTTTCTTTTCAATCTTTACACAATTATTGCTTATCATTGTTTTGTTTCACTAAAATTACACACTTTTGTTATCCAAATCAAGAATATATTTTGATATTCAAAATTCGCTAACTACCAAGAACTTGAAAGTCCTTGAGAGGAAGACAATCCTTTTCCAAAGTGATAACATAAATCAAATTTATCTTTGACAAAATTTCTAGTAAACACTTAGTATTGTAAATATAAATTCATAAATAAAATCTTTATACATTTTATATAAAACTCATGATAAATTAGAAATAAGTTAATTAATTTATTAAATTGTTAATGAACATCTCATAGCCTGCTTGTTTTAAGTTAGTTTATATTGATTCAATGATTAAATGCGGCTAATTATAATAAGAATATATACTAGTGATTGATCATTTTATTCAAGAAGATAAAAGGTATTTAATCAATTAGGCTAAGAAAGCTTAGAATGTAGAATGCTAAGAGCCTATCCTACCAAATCAAATAATGCTCCATGGAATTAATATATTATAATCATGCACTACCTGTTGTATATATATCCTAAATCCTTATTCAGTACAACATCAAAGATTCGTGACATATATATATATATTAGATTTATAGGCATTACACAATAATAGATTCATCAATCCCACAAGATTTACACGTGATTAGCACTAATAACTATGAAAAGTATATATCACAAACAGATTGAGAAGCTGATATATAAATTGATATATAAAATAAATATAAGTAAATGAGGAAAATAATACTATATATGATAGGAACCAGGAAGTGTAATGGGTATAAGAAGTGTCTTCATGTTGATTAGTTAGATAATTAATTAACTAATTTATTAATTAATTATCATTTTTGTATTTAATTCGTTATACAAAATAAGATCTAAGGTTACAAATAACCCTAAAAGATTAATTTGAAAAAAATCTAAAATATCATGTGACTAGAGAAATATTCTCTAGATTTAGATACTCAATTTTCTTGATATTCATATCAATAAATAAGTAATAATAAGTATTAAAATAATAACATATGATTTATCAAGTCAATTTTTACATTGTAGTTAAAAAAGTCAATTTCTACACAACTCAACTAATTTATTTTGATTTTTTTTTATATTAACAATACTTTTTTTTATAAAATAAATATATTTTTCATTAAATATAAATACATTTTTTATAGTACACAAATCACGTATCTGTTTATAAAGTTTACACGAAGAAAGGATAAAATTTAGGTCTATTTTTTTATGTTCATTACACCTATTTCACTAATTAAGTTGTGATATGTGTTCATTAATGTTCTCTCTCTTATTCTTTTTAAAAACAAATGTACACATGTCATAACTTGATTGGTGGAATAGATGTAATGAATATAAGAAAATAGATCTAAGTTTTGTTCACGAAGAAACATATAAAAAAATATACATATTTAATGAGAAGAGTGTTTATTGTAAGAGATAAAAGCAGTAAATTTTGACCATACAATTATACATTAATGGTCAAGATTAAAAGTTACTTAAATGTCATGTGACTACTAAAAAAAATTACATGTATTTATGTTCTAATCTTGACCATTCATATAAGATATAATGGTTAAGATTCACTCATCTTACATCTTACAATAAATATTATTCTTATCAAATACGCTCCCTGTATATATATGTCGGGCATATTTAGTGAGAGAGGTTTTTGTTACGAGAGAAGTAAATTTTGATCATATAATCATACATGGATGGTCAAGATTAAAAGTTACTTAAATGTCATATAATCACTTAAAAAAATCACATATATTTATGTTATAATCTTGACAATTTATGTAAGATTTAATAATTAAGATTCACTCATCTCACCTCTTACAATAAATATTTATCTCATTAAATATAATATATATATATATATATATATATATATATATATATATATATATATAATAAAAACAATCTACCAACAATGGTTAAACGAGGAGATAAGCGAATCACCCTTTCAAAAAAAAAAATGAATAACCACTTATTAGAAGAATCTCTTGATTAATAATCAGTCGTAACCATGTCCTTCTGAATGATTGGATTTCATAAAATTATGTCTGTCTACTCACAACGGATGGTTCAAGATAACATAAATTCTACGGTTGAAAAGCTTATACAATATTATTAGATTTTAACTCGCAAAAAAAGCACTAATTTAGAAAGCAACGGGACAACTTCAGTACTCCAAAACAAGTATTACTTTCACGGCTATTTCTAATATACATCTTACTATGCAGGGTGTATGGTGCATCTTATGCATCTCAATTATTGATTGTGTTAAAAATTACATTAATGACTATGATCAACAACCTGTAACTTGTTGCACTATTTACTATTCACTATTAGTGTTCATTAGTACTGTTTATACCAGAAAATCTACTATTCACATTGAAAAAATTATTGTTCATTCCAAAAAAATTACTGTTCATGCTAAAAAATACTATTCATACCAGAAAAGTTACTGCTCATGTTGAAAAATTTACTGTTTATGCCAGAGTTACTATTCACACATTTACTATTTTATTTTTAAGTTACATAGTTATATAAAAAATTATCGTTAAACTGTACTAGTTTTTATATTTTTTCATAAATAATTGTGTATATTAAAAATTTTACAAATTTTATTATATGTGAATATTATCGTTAAAATTTATAAAATTTTCAAGATATATCTGATTATTTATGAAAAGATTTATTGATATAATTTTAACTGATTTTTTATTTAAAAATATAAAAATTGACTAAAAAAATATAATTTTAACTAATATTATTTATAGAATTGTGTAATTTTAAAAAATATAAACAGTAATTAACCGAAGTGGGTGGCAATAATAAACAATAATTTTTTTGACGGTGGTGGCTGTAAAAAAAACAAGCTGAAAAAAAAATACAATCTAAAAAAAAACTTATTATTATAAGTAAAAATTTAAATATATGATACATCCAAACTTGACAATGTGCATAGTAGCACCCGCGTACTTTCACGCACAAACATATAACAAAACCTCCTAAGAACTCTCTATGTATATATATTTCTCTTTCTCTTTTATTAAAAGGGTGTAGGGTGTAGTTCTTGGTCCTCTTACATTCTGTTTTTGTAATGCTTCCGGCCTTTCCCGTACGCCCGTACCCAGTAATGCAAAGATCCAAAAATGGCCTCACAATCTTAAATTTATTAAGCAATTTATCTGCTTTGGACACATCATGAGAGCAGCTCTGATACGAGATTATATATGGACATTGGAGTATTGGACAATCCATTTAAGTCATTTGGGAGGGAGTGTCGTTGCAACTAGGACCACAGTGGAACACATGCTCGTGAGTTGTATCCATCAAACAGTGTGTGCTACATGGGACGAAAGCATTGAACAACCTCAGCAATACCTGATGCATCTTTTCACATTTTGCACGTACCTGTTTAATTTATCTTAATTTTCATTTTTGATTTATCAAAGCTTGCAAATAAAAACCAAAAGAAAAGGTGTTGATAGATCATATCTCTCTCTGTCTCTAGTACAGCATCGTAGTTAATTTAAACTGGATATTTTGTTTGTTGCATGTTTAGGATTACCAAGTATGTTTAGAAAACATATTACTGCAAGCCATGAATGCAACATTTAATTTCCACAAGAGTAGTGAAAATCATTCCAATAGAAGCAGGTGGAATGTGTTACATTCCTCTCCTATACTGGAAATGATTTCAACAAAATAAATAATGAAATATTTATCTCTGTCATTCTCAACATTCTTATTGTCGCAACTACTATTAGTGGCAATGCCGCTACTGTTATCACTTCGCCACCTTCGTAGCTGTTGTCATTGCCAAGTGTCAACAACACATAAGATGTCTTCTGGTTATAATTGGAAAAAAAAAATCGTAAATTTGAAAAATCGGTCAAAGTTGTCGAGAATTTATAATTTAACCAAACGCATCAATTAAAATTAGGAGAAAACTTAAGTAAAGTTCCTTAGGTGCTTGTCTCCAATAGAAACATGATATGTGTTTTATTTTTTAGTTACTTAATTATTATTTTCAAAATTTTCATTAATAAATTATAAAAAAATGTACACATGTCATGTTTCTATTAGAGACAAGCACATCAAGCACTTAAGGAACTTTACCTAAGTTTTGTCCTTAAAATTATACTTTTTAGAGGTTTAACAAATATTATTGAAAATGTTCCTAGCGAATATTTAAATACTTTTAGAAATACTTTAAATTAGACGTTATAGTTTTATAAACCACATTATTTAAAATAAAAAAGATTTCATAAACTAAACACCACTTAATCATGTGATATTTTTGTGTGCGTTTGATTGTATAAATAGTTTGTATATATAATTTTTGATCTGCATAAATAGTTTATATTATAGACTAAATGTAAAGTTTTATGTTAGTGCAATTAAAGCAATACACTCAGACAAAAGAGAGAGAAAAAATAATAATTAAAAGAAGATTAAAATATGAGAGTTTTGTTAATTGAAGCACCAATAGTTCAAAATAATTATTGTATTGATGCCCGATATATATTTCTCAGATACTTTAAGATATTTTTAATTTTATTTTTAATCATTTTTTTTAATTTTTGTACCAATATAAATGAGATATTACAATGATTTGATAAATAATAGTATTTTGTTATGTTTACAACGAATAAAGCTAACTTATGAAATATTGATATTTTTATTCTAATTTATTATTTGTGTTTTTATGTTAATATTTACTGATTTTTATATCTTGTCTCTTATCCATATCGTGTCATATAATTTTTAAAATTTACCTTATCCGTATATTAGTGTCATGTCGTATTGTGTCTTGTATCTGTATTTATGTCTCGTATTTGTATACGTGTTTCCTAGATTTTGTTCCTTTTAACGTGTTTCTTCATATGAAAGCACAAATTTCATTTTTCCAATGGATTTTGCATAAAGGAGCTAAATTTAAGGTTGAGATCAAATCCCCAAAGACAATTTAAGAGGAATATATCATCTTATGTAATTTTTCACATGACAGTGTCATGTGAAAGTGAGAGATAAACATAAAAGTTATGAAAAAAATTTCACAAATTTTAATTAGGTCTTACTAATAAAACTTCTTTGTGTCTATCTGTCTCCTGAAATTAGATCCTCTCATTTAAATTTTCACATGACAAAATCAGGTGAAAGAGAAAGATAAACACAAAGAAGTTTTATTAGTGAAAATCAGTTAAAATTTATAAAATTTCTTTTATAAATTTTATATTTATCTTTCTCTTTTACATGACCTTATCATATAAAAAATCATATAAAAAAGATACATTTCCAAATTTAATATTCTTGAATGTTAATATATCCTCAGAAAACCAGGAAGCATCTAGGTATATAAGAGGATGTAATAACCCACTTCGGAATTGTTAACTAATTAGTTAGTTTGTTTCTTTCTGTTAGTTAGTTTTTCTGTTTTCGATTAGCTGTTTCGCTACCTATATATATTCTTCTTGTACAAAGTAAATTAATCATGAATGAGAATTTACACATTCACATAACTGATACTCTCTGAGCTGTTCTTTCTCTTTATCCTTTCTCTCATTCAGCAATTGCATAACCATGGAGTTCAGTGTTAACATGGTATCAGAGCTCCTTTCCTAGGGGCTCTGCTACCGCTGCATTCTCTCTGATCTTTGTCTTGATTCTATCTTGTTTCAATTGATTCAAGCATGAATTGATTCCTTTATTGACTCAATCGCTCAATTGTGCGATTTCTTCCTTCGATTTCTTCTTTCCAGAGATCGATCTTCTGACCTATTTTTTTTTTTGTCATCTTCTGTTCTCGATTCAATCTCAATTGAATTGCAATTGATTCTTGCGTGCTCCCTGCATTGTTACTGTTGAACTTTGTCAGAGATCCGTTTGCGATAGAGGCTCATAAGTTTCATAGATCTACATTTGTGATTCACACTATAGTGAAATGGCAGCAGAAGGATCAGTTACAGGTGGAGCTCAATCAAATATGGTGAATGTAACATCAGATTTTACAAGTCCTTATTATATGTGCACAATGAAAATCCAGGAGCAGTTTTGGTGTCTGAGAAATTGAATGGTGAAAACTATCACCAATGGTCAAGAGCTATGATAGTAGCTCTCGGTTCCAAGAATAAGGAACAATTCGTTGATGGAACTCTGGAAAAACCTGTTGTTAATGATCCTAACTACAAGATATGGTGCAGATGCAACAAACTTGTTTTCTCATGGCTTCTACACTCATTAGAACCAGAGATTAAGCAAACTATACTTTGGATGGAGAATCCTCGTGATGTATGGAAAGATCTTGAGAATAGATACTATCAGGGAGATGTTTTCAGGATTTCAGAAATTCAAGAAGAAATCTATATGCATAAGCAAGGTGACTCTTCGATTACTGCTTATTTCACTCATTTGAAAGGCCTTTGGCAAGAACTTGAAAATTTTAGACCAGTTCCTTCATGCACATGTCAGATTACTTGCTCATGTAAATTGATTTCAACAATTAAGTCCTACATTGAAAATGACTATGTCATAAGATTCCTAAAAGGATTAAATGAGCAATACTCTGCTGTAAGATCCCAAATAATGCTCATGAAACCTCTTCCTGACATTGGAGATGTATTCTCCATGCTAATTCAGCAAGAGAGGCAGATGAAATTGAATTTTGATGAATCAAAAGTCTTGATGAGCTCAAATGATGGAGGTTATAGAGGAAGAGGAGGTGGAAATCGTGGTAGAGGATATGGCTCAAGGGGAAGAGGTGGTACTGGTAGAGGAAAGGATTCAAGGTTCTGTACATACTGTAACAGAACAGGTCATATGATTGATACATGCTATAAGAAGCATGGTTATCCCCCGGGCTATTTCCAAAGGAACAACAGTGCCAATAATTGTGTGATAGAAGAGGAAATTGAAGAAGATGACAGATCAGTGAAATCACTCAGATTGAGAGATGAAGTTGAAGACAATCAAAAGACAGGTTTTACACCTGAGCAACACAAGGCTATTCTGGCTATGCTGCAGCAATCTCAGAGTTCACCATCTCCTCACTGTGCAAATCATATTGTAACTCAAGTTTCAGGAAAAACAGGTATTATCTGTTCTGTCATGAATTCTGTTATGCATGGAAATTGGATCTTGGATACAGGGGCCATGGACCATGTGTGCCATTCAATATCTTTGTTTCAATGTCATAAAAGGATAAAACCTATTCTAATCAAACTCCCTGATGGATCTCAAGTTTCTACAACTATAGCTGGAACAAGTGGTTCTGTCTGAGAAATTATGCCTCACGGATGTATTGTTCATACCACAATTTACTTTCAATTTAATATCAGTATCAAGAATAGCAAAGTCCAATGATTGCAGACTGACTTTTGACTGTAATGCCTGTCATATACAGGACAACATTAAATTGAAGATGATTGGTACAACTAGCTTACAAGGAGGACTCTATACTCTTAATTCAAGGGCAGGCACTTTATTCTCCTTTCACACAGTAAATGCAGTTACTTCTAGTAGTAGTATATGGCATATGAGGTTAGGACATCCTTCTCATGAGAGATTGGTCTAGTTAAATAAACATTTCCCTTTTGTTGAATGTAATAAACCTGCAGAGCCATGTGATGTGTGTTACATGGCAAAACAGAAACGTTTTCCATTTTCAAATAGTACATCTAAATCTACTATACCATTTGATTTGTTACATATGGACATATGGGGTCCTATTTCCACCCCATCTATGTTTGGACATAGATATTTCTTGATTGTAGTTGATGATTGCTCAAGGCATACTCGGTTATTCTTTATGAAGTTAAAATCAGAGACTGCTGATCATATCAAACATTTTGTGAATCTTGTTGAAACTCAGTTCAGTGCTAGAGTTAAGTCCATTAGAACAGATAATGGCAAAGAGTTTTTGCTGCGTGATTTTTATAGCAACAAAGGAATTCTACATCAGACTTCCTGTGTAGAAACACCTCAGCAGAATGGTATTGTAGAAAGGAAGCATCAGCATATCATGGCCATAGCTAGAGCTCTCATTTTTCAGTCCAATGTTCCCAAGTGTTTTTGGACTCAAGTTGTGAGTCATGCTGTCTATCTAATCAATAGAATGCCCACTCCTTACTTGACAAATCAGTCTCCATATCAAGTTCTACACAAAGAGCTTCCAGATATTACACAGCTGAGAGTGTTTGGTTGCTTAAGTTTTGCTACTACCCTTCCAAGTCATAGAAAAAAGCTTGATTGCCACCTGGTTCGTGACAAAGTTTTGGCTGGCATTACCCACCTTCTCCCCGTTCATACACAAGACCAAGTGGCTGACATCCTTACCAAACCTTTGCACCCAGGGCCTTTTGGTGCACTTCAGTCCAAGCTTGGAATGCTTGACCTCTATTCCAGCTTGCGGGGGAGTGTTAACTAGTTAGTTTGTTTGTTTTTTTCTGTTAGTTAGTTTTTCTATTTTCGGTTAGCTGTTTCGCTACCTATATATATTCTTCTTGTACAAAGTAAATTAATCATGAATGAGAATTTACACATTTACATAACTGATACTCTCTGAGCTGTTCTTTCTCTTCATCCTTTCTCTCATTCAGCAATTGCATAACCATGGAGTTCAGTGTTAACAGGAATCATAATCCCGTTATTACAATACAAGAGCATAAAGAATATACCAAATTTATAAAAAGGATTAGGAATTGAAAACACCAATATTTAACTAGGTTGAAGCATCTCCGTCTATGGCTTTCTACACCATTTTGTAATTGATAGGTAATGTTATCAAGGATTCGGTCTAACGGAACCACCAAACATGTACCCAATTCACCATTACACGTTATTTTACAATTGGTCTTCATCATTCTCTGAACTAGAAAACGATTTAGATGAATTAATTACTTTTTTTATGCACAAATTACTTGTTTAATACGTGTGGTTTCTTAAGTTAATTGTTTCCTCCTAAAAGTCACAATTTCAAGTGTAAAACTTGCAAATCGAAAGCTTTATCGTCAATTCATGTGTTAAAAGGAAGCGTAATGATTCTGTCCTCCACTTGCCTGCTGAATAATAACTTAGTTCTGTTTAATTTAACCATAGGCTTTGTTCTAATTTATCATTTATACCTTATGTGTTGGCATAAAGCCCACACCTTTGACGATGAAACCATCACTAGTTGGGTAGTTCCGCAGCCTCCTAGTGAATCATCAACATGGCAATGGCACATCCAGATTAATTAGTCACTTATATATATATATATATATCACCAATTTGCAAATTGTCACAGTGGTACGTAATTGTAACTAAGGAAACATCGAACACGTGAAACTCCATTAATTGCTTTGTCTTTTGTTGGCAAGACAATTTGCTGTTTAGTTTGTGTGGTTACCTTGCTTATACTATTCAACATTATTTACGAAAACAAACCACGGGCTGATGATCTAATTGTTTTATTTCGAAAGTTAATCATGATGGCCGGGTAACAAATTAGCATTCCAAGATATACATTTCGTAAGGTTAATAAATCAAAATTACATAATTAAATCAAAACAGACAAAGTGTATATGAATTATTATTCTAAGATTAAAAACGACGACTATAAAGACAAAACAAATTATTCCCACCCGTTTTATCGCATTAATATTTCAATAATAATAATAATTATTATATCAAACTATGGAAGCGGAAGCTGCTATAGATCGTGATATTTTATATTTAGAGCATGTTTAGCATAAATTTTATTTTTGTGACACTTTTTTGTTTTAAAAAAAACTTTTTATTTATTTATCACATGTTTGATAATTTTTATTTTTATTTTTACACGAAATTTAATGTATTATAATAATTTTTTAATAAACTTAAAACTTGAAATTTATGATTTTAAATTATCAATTATTTCAAAAGTTTTGAGATATAAATATTATTTTATCATAATCAAATATTTTTTTTAATTTTTTTATATTTATTTTAATAATTTAATGTATAAAAATTATTTTTTATATCATCTAAATAAAATAACCTATTTAAAATTATTTTTAATTAATATATTTAAACATAAAATTAATTTTATTATAATCAATTATACAATAATTAATTATTAAAATAATTAAAGGTTTTATAACTGAATTATACACACACTTAAATCGCCGAGCTAAACCCAAAAATAATTATAGCAAATAATAAGTAAGGGAAAAAAAAAGAGAGAAAGAAGTAAGCATCTAAATTTCATCAAAACTGATTGAAGTAGATTGTTACCAATAAAAAGACAAATTTGTGTATTACTTTAACAAGTTAATGCAATACACATGGCAATTCGAATCATTGAAAGGAATAATTTCTTAAGCTAATTAGCGATTTAAAATAGAGCGAGGAAGGGCAAGTGAAGTACACGGTGTTTTATTATTCTAAGGAAACGACAAAGTTCGAAGAGGTAGTGCTACAGGGTGCACGTTCACGTTCACGTTCACCTTAGATTAGGGGAGCCCCCATGTGATAATGTACAACCAATTTTGTTGTCATTTTGTTTGGCTCTATGCGTCATTTTCTTTTTGTCTTGCACGTGTGCCCCTACATACCCTTGCCTTCTGCAAATGAAGCCGCCTCTTGGCATTCTGCATTAACCAACTCCTCACTCTCCATATAATCATTCACTACAATTAATAGATTGTTAGATTTAAATTTTATTAAAAAACATGTTCTTTATTATTATTATTTACACTTTTCTTTTACACAAGATTTTTAACTCTTAAATAATGAGAATATTTATTTTTTAATTATTTATCATTTCTTTCTCTTATTACCTCTTATCAAAATAAACATTATGGTTTGAGAATTTATGAACCTAATTTCATTTTAAATTTATTAAAAATTCTTAAGTATTCTTAAAATATGAGAAGTTTTTTACTCTATATTATTAGATATGTGTCACATCAATTTTATAAATTATTATTATATTCACTTTAATTACATTTTTTATACTCTAACTAATTTGGTGCACATTTAATATTACAAAGTAAGATATTTCTCTTATCTTAAGAGCACCTATGAGTAGGGATGTAAATTGATTCAGATAATCCGACCGACCTGATCAACCCGAACTGAACCAATTAGATTGGTTTGGTTCGAGTATGTTGATTGGTTCGAGTAAAATTCAAATCGAATAAAGCTTAATTGATTTGGTTCTCGAGTTGAAAGTTATAAACCTGAGAATCGAACTGAATCATATATATATATAATTTTTTTTCTAAACTATGTTGCTGCCCTGCCGTTTTGAATATATATCTTAACAAAAAATTTGTTGCTGCCCTACCGTTTTGAATCTAGTAGATTGGCCTCTCCCCTCAAGCCCTCACCCAGCCACCCCTACTGCGCACTACACCTCAAGCACTCAAACTCTGGCTTTCTCCCCTCAGGCCCCTGTCACGTGTCGCCGCTAGATCCCTGTCGTCGATCGCTCCTTAACGCTGCTTACTGCTGCTCGCCGCTCGCCGGGCTGTGGAGTTGGTCACTGGTTTCATCAGCATTCCATCAAGGGGGTAAGGGTTTTAGACTCTCAATTTCTCTCCCTTGCATGATCTCTCACTTCTCGCCCACCAAGACCTAGCCAATTGCAGTCGTCATCTTCCCGCCATCTATCCATCCACCGTCAGCAACACCATCATAAAGGTATGAAGCCCACTTTATGTACATCCCAGAGCTGCGACACAACTCAATCTATTATTTTATGCCTCCTGATGCGAAGATTGTCGTATATGATGGTGGATTTCGTCCATTTGATGGCCATTTGTTGAATAGAGATATTGTTTGATGGCTACAATTGGTACAAGAATTGTTTAATGGTGGATTTCAACACAAAGTTTGCATCTTTTTCATTTATTTTCATTTTTGGTTTCATTTTGCATCCATGGCTACGCCATTAATTTTTGCTTGTTCTATTGTGGTTATCTTGTTTTTCTTTTTTCAACCAACAACGAAGAAAGAGAAAATAGTCACAGATACAAGCAAGAGAGAGGAAAGAACGCTGGTGTCCAGCTTTGGCGACGTGACAGTGGGAGCGAATTTGGGCGGCGTTCATGGTGGAGGCACGCGGGATGGACCTTGTGGCTGGTGGATGACGGCGGATCTAAACGGTGAGAGCATATCTGGTGGCTGACTGGGCAGAGTTTGGGTTGCTGCGCGGTTTGTAGTGGACGACGCCTATGGTTGTGGTGGTACGGGCTCGAGGTTGGTGCACAACGTATGGCACTTAGGGCTGACTTGGGGAGGCAGTGGTGGTAGTTCATGGGTGTGGCTGATGACAAGGTGGAGCAAGACGACTTGAGGTGGTGATTCTGTGTCGGATTTGCAGGAATCGCAAAGTTTGAAGGCCATGGTTATGTTTTCCTCTCAATTCTGAATGTGTGGGTGCTTTGCACTTCTTGTTGATGGCTGTTGTTTTGGATTTCAAAGCGTGGAGAATATTATTTTTAGGATGATTTTCGGGTTGAAAATATAGGGAGTGGTTAATACTTGGGGGATTTTGGTCACTGAGGTATATGATTTTATGGTTGGGAAAGAGCTTCTAAGCCGAGAAACTGATCATCCGAACTGAATCAATCCGTAAATGTTTAGTTTGGTTTGATTCGAATTTAGCTATCAAAAAATAAGAAAATCGAACTAAACTAAACTAATTGATTTTGATTAGTTCGAATATATTTTTCTCTAAAAATTGAACCAAACTGACCCGATTACACCCCTACCTATGATTGTCTCCTAATTTATAACATAATATCCAAATTTATCTTCATAAAAAGGTATCATTCAGGATGAAAGTGGAAAATTATCAATTTTTAATTAAATAATACATACATATTAGTTAGATGATTATCAATGACATTTATTAAATTCATAAAAAAGTGTTTTTTTTTCTTAGAGTATCTCTCACATCAATAAGTGAAAGATTAATCTCTAAGATATAGTTAAATGATTAAGCAGGAGCTCTTTCCAATGGTGTTATTTTTATACATATGAATCTCATGATCAAATACAGGACTACATACTTAAGGAATCAGAATCCCTTTCACTCAGTCCAACATACGTTGGTAAAAAAAATGGTGTAATTTAAGAAGCTAGTAACTAAATTATAATTTTTAATTAAATAATATAAAATGCTACTTAGAGTATATTAAAAATAAAAAGCTACTTAGAAGATCATGATATTTATTAAACTCAAGTCAGTATGCACGTATAAATTGATTACTTAAATAATCACTAATTGTTAGATTTTTCAAACACAAGTCATTAATGCATTTATTAACTCAAGTCAATTTAATTATATATAAATATAAATATATATCAATATATAGATCACACCAGGCCTAATGGACTTGACTCAATGGACCTAAACCTTTACGTCCATTAAATCCTCGTTCGAACATCTAACCTAGCATTGCCCTAGATGGACGGGACACCACCATAACTGGTTCACCATTGTCTTCTAGCTTGATTGCTTAATTAAAAGTTTCAAGTTAGGGGATTGTGAACCATATTGAACCTAATGAATTTGACTTGACAAACCCGACCCATCAAACCTATAAGATATCCTAGTCCCGATTATACTTCAACCTCACATACTTCATCTGATCATTTGCACTATGTGCCTAAACATCTCATACCCAACCTAATTGATCGACTTTCCCCTTGAACATAGGTCTCATTTGCTTGACCTATATTCTAGAATATCCCCTCTAGCAAAATGGACACATGTCATGGAAGGAGTGGTGAGCCTCATAACATAATAGCTCACAACAATAATAGCAATCATGAGGTGGGGTGCAATGTGCAACCCCTCTCCAAAGGTACCACATTGACACCTTATAAATACTAATGACCTAATTCAAGTTGTATTCTCTCTTTACCCTTTACTTTCTTAAATACTTATTTATGATACTTGACTTAAGTGTTGGAGTGGTCTTGCAAGTACCACCTCTTCCATCGCACCCGGTCGATCACTCCACCTCTAACATTATATCGGCTATACATAGCAAGTCCATCACCTTATGACAAGAACAATTTTATTGTAATTAAGGAAAGAAAAGATAGGTTGAGGAGAGAAACTCATATTGATGAATCAAGGAAAACTATGTAATAAGATATTTTTAAACTATATCTGCTTAAAGCTTTGCATTCTTTTTTTTTTTCAAAAATGATGTTCTTATATCATTTTTGTTTTAACATAACTTTTCACAATTTTTTTGGTGGTTGTGGTTAAGTAAAAGAAAATAATAAGAAAAAGTAAGTATGATGAATGATATTAGAAGAAGTGTGAAAAGAAGTGTATGTATTGTTAATAGTAATAATATCATTATTATTGTTTTTATAATTTTTTTAAACTCTAATGAAGTGTTTGAACGGAGCATTTTAAAATTTTAAAAAATTTTAAATATTGGGCTGCAATTAAATATCTATCAATTTCAAATGTTTTCGATTGGATGGTTGTCTGTGAAATTAAAATTAAAACATCACCATCACGCCTTCATAAGAACATGGTTTTGCCCAGTCAACCAGGCTTCCCATCTATCCTTTGCTGGCGGCTAATCCTCCACCACCACCTTCTTTTCTGTCATCAACAAGGGTGTTTGAATTCAAACGGGATCTAACAAATAACAACAAGAAACTTTGTGATCAAACATGTTATAAACTGCTGTTTAAAGAAAAATCATTATAAATCTAAGCATATTCAAAAAAATCTGACAAATATACAAAGCAAACAACAAAAAAAGTGAAAAAGAAAAGAGAAACTGCAACCACTCACCATCGACGACGACGCCTCGGTGTGGTTGACAGCGAATCTGTAGATCTTCAGCAACGCCTCCTATATGTGGTTGATGGTGAAATTACCGTAGGAGGAGAATCCTCCTTTGAAGCTGGAGTATCCGCGGTGGCCGGAGTAAGTCTCTTCCTTCTCCGCGTAGTGGTGATTGGCAGCAAGATTTTGGACGTGTTCTTTTGTCCCCTGTGTGTTGAGAGAATGAAGGAAAACTCTGTAATAAGATTATTTTCATTTTTAAACTATAACATCAATACTTAAATCAATTTAAAACAAATACATTTAAAATTCTTTATCCAAACACAAATAATTACTCTATATTTGCCCATTTTCCTCTCCTATCATCCATTCCAAATAAACTCATGTTGAGGAAACAAGGAAAATTGTGAAATAGTTTTCACTTGCAATTTAGCTAAACGGGCACACATCCTCATAATAATGTCAAAGGGATTACCATTTTCTCTTATAATTTTATTTTTCAGTACTGCTATGCATGTTACTTTTTAAAATAATCTTTTTTATCGGGGGAGAAAACTAATAAAGGATTAAAATAAACTATTTCTGAATTTATTCATAATAAATTCCAACCCAAATATATTGGATTTTTGTCTGATAAGATAACAGTGTATGAATGCAATGTTTTTTTTTTTTAAAAAAACTTTGAATATATGCAATGTTGTTAAAAAAACCATATAAGTTACAAATTGAATGATTTGTATTATTTGTACAATTTTTTTTTACATAAAAAAGTATATATTTTTCTTTAAATAAAAGAAATTGAGAGAAACACAATTTTTAACACTTATTTCTTTTTTTTTAAAAAAAATTGTAAAAATTAGATGCAATATTTCTCGAAATCCAAAAACACTGTCACTAAATAAGTAAAAACTCTAACGCACAGAAAACACGGAAAAAATATAAAGGAAACTGAATACAGAAAGAAAACGCTATAAAAAGCCAAATCCCAACCAACACAACTATCCCTCTTCACCTCTCTCCCAAAATCAAAACCCCACCATCCATCCATCTACATGGATTCACCAACTCCACCATCGCCGGAGCTAAACCTCGACAACCTCAGAGCACTCAAAGTCCTAGGCAAAGGTGCCATGGGCACCGTCTTCCTCGTCCACGACACCTCCTCTGCTGCCACCACCACCACCCTCTTCGCCCTCAAGGTGGTCGACAAAACTTCCATCCATGCCAAGCTCGATGCCGACCGTCGCGCCCGGTGGGAAATTCAGGTCCTCTCCCGCCTCTCCCACCCATTCCTCCCTACCCTCCTCGGCACCTTCGAGTCCCCGCAATTCCTAGCGTGGGCCCTCCCTTACTGCCCCGGCGGCGACCTCAACGTCCTCCGTTACCACCAAAACGACCGCGTTTTCTCCCCTGCCGTCATCCGCTTCTACCTCGCCGAGATCCTCTGCGCTCTCGAACACCTCCATACCATGGGCATCGCCTACCGCGACCTAAAGCCCGAGAACGTCCTCATTCAGCATTCTGGTCACGTGACTCTCACGGACTTCGACCTCTCCCGCAAGCTTGCGCCTAAAACAGTTAAAACAGTTATTTCCACAGCGCCCATGCCGGATTCGAAGCTTCCAGAACCTCGCCGTAAACATTGCCGGAACTTCTCCCGATGGATCCCGCTCCTTCCGCCGGACACGAGCCACCATCGTAACAAGATCGGATTGAAGAAGGCCAAGTCCGCCCGAGTCAGCCCGGTGAGTCGACGCAGGCCGAGTTTCTCCAACGGCGAACGGTCCAACTCGTTCGTCGGAACCGAGGAATACGTCTCGCCGGAGGTCGTCCGCGGCGACGGCCATGAGTTCGCCGTGGACTGGTGGGCCCTGGGGATTCTCACGTACGAAATGCTGTACGGTTCGACGCCGTTCAAGGGAAAGAACCGCAAGGAAACGTTTCGGAACGTGCTGACGAAACCGCCGGAGTTCGTCGGGAAGCGATCGGCGTTGACGGACCTCATCGGAAAGTTGCTGGAAAAGGACCCGACGAAACGGTTAGGTTACGCGCGTGGCGCGATTGAGATCAAGGAGCATGAATTCTTCAGAGGGGTCCAGTGGGACCTGTTGACAGAAGTGGTGCGGCCGCCGTTCATTCCGTCGAGAGACGACGGCGCTGCGGAAATGAAGGGGCAGTTGTCCGCTGGGAATGGAGGCGTGGACATTAGGGATTATTTCCAGAGCTTGAAATCGCCGCCGTCGTTGCCGCCTTCGCCGTTAACGTCACCCTCTTGCAAGTTTAAGAGGACTGTTTCCCTAACGGAATTCTGACGCACGTGTGTGAGGGCTTGGTTGCACGTGTAAGAGTTACTTATTCTTTTTAGTCATGTTGTAATTTCTGTGCACATAGAATAGCGGTAGAACGTGAAAAAAGGAGCTAGGGAAATTAGTTGGTGTAAATTACGAAAAGATCAGGAGTAAGAATTGTAGAATACGACTGTTTATGAGATTGATATACGTGAAAACCTTTTTTTGATGTGCTTCACATGCACACCATCATAGTCATCTCCAGTTTTTCTGTGAGATGATTGTGTGATAAGTATTTGAAACTTGAATAAACAGCTTAATTAGTGAGAAATTTGCTAACAAAAGCCGAATATTAAAAAATATTTTTTATTTAGTATTTTTATTTTTTAATAAATATGCTTAGAACATTTATGCTTTTATAGGGTACAAATTTTTTATGTGAAGGGTACAAATTTATTGGAAATGTAAGTAATCACCAGCAAAATACGCATAACTTCCTCTTCTTTTTCCCAAAGGAAAAACTCCAGATAAATATGTGCTTTTATAAACTATAAACTAATTCGTTTCTATATGGAATGTTGGTTTTCTAGCATATATAAGATCAATGAATCAATCTTGTTCAAATTTAACATGATTATTATGCTTTTGGACTGAAAGAAAGTGGTCTTAAAATTAAAGAGTTAAAGTGCGATCTTCAAGGTGCACTGGCCACTGAGTGCGAATTATTCGAAATCATAGCTGTTAACAAATTTTCCCCGTGTAAAGTTTACGTGACTATTATCTAGTTCTAATCTTTGATGCCCGATTGGCTTATTAGTACATTGTTACAATTGTAAAGCACTAAAGGCATCTCACTTTTATGAAGAAACTATTAGTAGGCATATTCTTATTGAAATAAAGATGATCGTAATAATAATTAACACTGTTAATTCCGTGACTAATCATGATTTATTATCAATTAATTTAGCCTTTATACATAATAATGAGCTACTAAGTACTAATTGAAGTATTAATAATATTCTCATCACAAGTTTACGGTGCAATTTTCACAAGTTTAACAGATAAAAATATGATATACAGATATAGAAGTGACAAACGGCGAGTGCACTAATTTTGTAATTCATTTAAATTCACTTATATAAGAGATTGTAATTCTTTTCTCTTTTCGGTAAAAAAAATGGGAGGAAAAGTGTTCCTATGATTATGGGCAAATTGTTCCAAAATTATGCGATATGGTAATAGATAAGAGTTTTAATATAAATATATTGTTAGTGTAAAAAAAATTTATACTTCATTCAATTATACATTATCATATCATAAAAAATATTTGGCTCTTATAATAACTATTTTAAAAATCATTTATATTGTGTATTTATTGCCTCCAAACCTTTTTATATATTTTTTATATATTTATTAATATATTATGTATTGGTTAACAATGCAATTGTGTCTTCTTTAGGAAAGATTTTGTGTAGATTTAGATAATAATCAGTTAACATATCATAATTTTAAGTATAAATAAACTATGTAACACAAATATATAAGTAATTATCTAGTAGAAAAAATTAAGTGTAAGTTGTTTATTATCTTAGGTCATACATCATGTTTAGACTTTTTCTTTTCTTTTTTGGTACATCATGTTTAGACTTTATGTAAGAAATTTTCCATCTTCCGGGCCAATTGGTATTGCAGCAATTATTACATTTTTCCCGCCAGAAACACAGTAAAAACAAAATGAAGAGAATAATAAAATAAATTAATTAAATTGTACAAAACAAATTAATTAAAACTAGAGATTGAAAATTGTACTCCTACCTTTTTGTTTTTTTTATAAAAGAAATTATTAGTGATATGCAGCTATGATATTTTTTTCCCATTAAATATATATTATCTCAACTATAACACTATAAATATAGTTAAAGTGAGAAACAATCAAATCATGATCTATATAACTATAACAATATCAATAATACAAAATAAGAAAAAACTCTTACTCCCTAAACACCTAATGATTTCTCTAAAAAAAGTGAGTAGCTTGCCATTTTTACCTTAAAAACTAATGGGAAGTTCCTTGGACTACTTTGCTTCCAACAAGACAAAGTTTAGGTAACAAATTAATATTAGGTAACTGATTGGTTTCATAAGACACCAACTTAGGAAACTTAACGTATAGAGGCCAATGTCCTAAATATGTGTAAAGTTTAATAACTTTGATGACTGTACAACTTACCTTTCACGGCAAAGTAAATGTGGTCCACCATGCTTTTGTACGCAGATTTACTCCATAATAATAATTTTAGTTTCTCTCACCTTAAAAAAAAAAGTGTTATCTTCTCTCTAGGAGACAAACAAGGAATAGAATCTGATTCTCAGTTGACTAAAAGCAGGAATGGGTTCCCTGACTAGTAGTAACATTGATAAGTATTCCTTGCATAGGCCAATTTTAGGATTCATTGTTTGCGCAGTTGGTTAGAGAAGACGATTTCTGAGTACCCACGGCTATTGTAAGCCAAATGTACCCTGTTGTCTTCAACAGATACCTGCCTCAAAGGTCTACTACGGAGTTGCACATTGCACTTTCATATCGAGTATAGTAGACCCATGGTCCTTCGCCCAACACTGGGTCTGCATATGGATGGCAATTATTAATTAGTAATTTGCGAGAACCATGTATTAAGTCCCACTTTGGTAGTCCCACTTTGGTTGAATATGAGCATAGAATCATTTATAATGATTTTGATAACCTTTTTCTCTTTAATTAATTTTTGGAGTAAAGTTAGACCTATATTATTTTAATATAATATCAGAATTTATTTTAGTTGAGTCATCTCCGAATATCTAGTCCTGTAAATTTCACACTTCAAATTTTCAATTATGAGCATGAGAAGAGTGAATTAAGTCTCACATCAGTTAAATATATAAACAAAAAATTATTTATAATGACTTAGGTAACTCTATTCCCTTAAGTTAGTTTTTAGGGTAGAGTTACCTCCATGTAATTCAAATACCATGACACATTAGAGAGATGCAATTAATTAGTAATCCGCAAGAACCATGACTCATGAGAGAGATGCTTGGCCCTTATGGTTTTGCATTGCATTTCCCTCAACAAACAACTAAATCTACGTGACTATTTGTTCTGTTTCCATCTCCTATCTTTAAAAATAAAAATCTTCTCTTTCGTTGTGTCTGATCCAATAGCCAGACGCAAGGTGGCCAAATTATAAGCCATTACCATGAAAAAACAAGCCATGCTCAATTGAAGTCAGCATGTGTTCTTTCCAGTTTCCAGACTCCACTCATTCCCCATAGTCAGGCTCATGTACATTACGGCCAACAAAAAAATGAACCCCAAAATGGGCCCAATATTCTTTGGTAACATACAATGGCCCAATCCAACATATAAAAAAAAACCCGCCTGTAACCGTAGTCGGGGTGGGGATGTTTCAGCCGAAAAAAGGTCCGAAAACCAACACGAGGGAGCTAAATGTCAAGTGTATAAATACGGTGAGTTTTCAGATAAAAAAACTAAATTTGACATCTCATAAAAACATTGTATGCTAATATAAATGCAAATAAATATCGAATTATATTATATTTTTTAAAAAATAGAAATTGTATATTAATATAAAAAATATGTAAATTGAGTGTCACATTTTAAATATACAAATAACATAATTGAAAAACAAGGGGCTGAGTTTTGAAAACAATAATCCCATCAAATTTGGTTAAATCCATGTTGACCGTATTTTCTCTAAATTAGATAGGTTAAACTTTAAAATGATTGACCTATTTAGAATAATGTATTTTTAGTTTAACTCATCTTGCAAGTGAATTAAATGAATTGGTCCGTTTAATTTGCATATTGACTCATTGACCCGTTTATTTGTTTATTTTGAATTACTAATAATATAACTGAGTTTGGTTTATGAATTTGATATACCTTAAATTTAAATATTAATTTTGTTTTGAAGTAAATAGTTGAATTTTTATTTTATTTTAACTTTGTAATTTTAATTTTATGTAATGATTTATTAATTCTAAAATAAAAAATTCTTAAAAAAAGTTTTGCTTCACCGAACTGTCCTTATATGAATCGGGCTGATTAAGTCAACACATTTTTAACCCGAAAAGCCTGGAGGCGGTGCGTTAACTTTCTTAATTGATAATCTTCCCTCGTTGCGGGCTTGGAATCGGGGTGAGATATTTAAATATTTTATTCATTCAGATTCAGATTTTGCGCTTTCTCTCTCCAATCCAATCCTCACGTTAGTTATAAATTCCTCTCTCTCTCTCGCGTGGCTTCCCTAGTTTTCAAGTCGCATTAACCCTTGGTTCGAATGCTTCTTGGTAACGTAATCCCTCTCCTTCTCTTTCTCTCTGTGTCGATTTTCGGCGTTTGAATTTGTCACTGTGTTATTTTCTCTGATCGACACACACCATATGTATTTTGAAGCTGTGTAACCTATCTTGTTTACTTTTTGGTATTGAGAACAACCAACACTTGAAGTCACTCTATTCTGGTTTGGTGTATATAAGCTGTCATGGCTAGAAAACACCATTGAAGATGATGTGGAGGATGAGATAGATAGATATCATCATCATCATCATAGTAGTGATAAGAAGCGTATGAGATCAATTGGTCATAGTGATCACAGGGATATATTACTGATTCAGACAGGAAAATTAAAATTCAACGACATGACAGAAAACACGACGGTAGGAGTGATGATAAACACAGGAAGAGAGCTAGGGATAGAGAAACTGAAATAGATGTCCATTATGCAGAGTACGAAGATGAGAGGAAATGAAAACGACAACGACATAGGATGGTTGATGATAAGCACAAGCGGCATACAAATGAAGAGGATGGTGACTATGAGATGTATCATAGAGTTAGGGATGTGACTGTGAGCAAGCAGCAGGTAGAAAGTCAGACAAAAGATGATGGACATGGTGGAATAATTGAAGATGCAAAACCTCAGAAACCAAACTCTGATCCATCTAATTTGGGTAAAAGTGGAGGAGTTTACATTCCCCCATTTAAGTTGGCCTGGATGATGAAAGAGGAGGTTCAAGATAAAAGCAGTGTTGAGTATCAACGGTTAACTTGGGATGCTCTTAAAAAAAGCTTCAATGGACTAGTGAACAAGGTTAATTCTGCCAATATAAAGAACATTGTGCCAGAACTCTTTTCAGAGAATTTGATTCGTGGAAGAGGTCTATTTTGTAAGTTATGCATCAAGTCCCAGATGGCATCTCCAGGTTTCACAGATGTATTTGCTGCATTGGTTGTAGTTGTGAACACCAAGTTTCCTGAGGTGGGGGATCTTCTGTTGAGAAGGATTGTTTTGAGGCTTAAGATAGCTTATAAGCGAAATGACAATCCTCAGTTATTGGCTGCAGTTAAATTTATTGCACATCTGGTGAACCAGCAAGCGGCTCATGAGATCATTGCTTTAGAGTTGCTCACGGTTTTGCTGGAGAAGCCTACTCATGACAGTGTTGAAGTAGCTGTGGGGTTTGTCACAGAATGCGGATCAATACTACAGGATTTCTCACCTACAGGCCTTGATGGTATCTTTGAGCGATTTCGTGGAATCCTTCATGAAGAAGAAATTGACAAACGTGTTCAGTTCCTGATTGAAGGCTTGTTTGCAATAAGAAAAGCTAAGTTTCAGGGGTATCCAGCTGTTCATCCAGAACTGGACCTAGTGGAGTAGGAAGATCAGCTGACGCACAAAGTCTCTTTGGATGAGGAGATAGATCCAGAGGATTCTCTTAATATATTTAAGCCGGATCCTAATTTCCTGGAGAATGAGAAGCGTTATGAAGAGTTGAAGAAAACTATACCGGGTGAGGAATCTGAGAACGAAGAACAAGGTTCTGATGCAGATTTGGAGGAGGACGATGAAGAACAAGAGCAAAATATGATAATAAAGGATGAAACTGAGACAAATCTTGTTAACCTTCGAAGAACAATTTACTTAACTATTATGTCCACTGCAGATTTTGAGGAAGCAGGTCATAAGCTTCTGGAAATCAAGCTAGAGCCAGGTCAAGAGGTAAGTTTGGAATCTTTCTGGTGGTACCTACTCCCTGAGTCTTTTTATTCTTTTCTTCCCCTTTTTGCTAAACTAAATTTCCTATATTAGCGAAGAACTTTAGAATTCTTGGTAAGTTTAGTAATGTTAACTTGAAGTTGACTTTTACTATACTTGAGATGGTAAATGTAGCTCAGCAAGTATTATTAGTATTATTGTAAGGTGGAAGCAGTTTCTATGCTAGATTTGATTCATCGGTAGATTGACATTTTATTGGATTCCACCTGGTAAACATTTTGAAAAGTTATTTAGATCTTGTATTTGCACAGCCATCTTGCAATTGATGCCCTCTTTAAGAACTAGGTTTTTAGTTTAATATGCATCCTCAGTACTCAATCTTATTCAACGGCCATTTCCTTCATTTGATAAGTCATTCTTCAATTTATTTTCCCTTCATTTTCAATTAAAAATTTTCACTACATAAAAGAATTACAATTTTGTTGACTTGAATTTTTTCAGATGGAATTGTGTATTATGCTTCTGGAATGTTGCAGCCAAGAGAGGACTTACCGCCGATATTATGGTCTTCTGGGGCAGCGTTTCTGCATGATCAATAAAGTCCACCAAGAAAATTTTGACAAGTGCTTTGTGCAGCAGTACTCAATGATACACCGGCTTGAAACAAATAAATTGCGCAATGTGGCAAAG
The DNA here is from genome assembly GCA_029884595.1 of Ormosia semicastrata. Taxonomy (NCBI): domain Eukaryota; kingdom Viridiplantae; phylum Streptophyta; class Magnoliopsida; order Fabales; family Fabaceae; genus Ormosia; species Ormosia semicastrata. Next base: position 15,122,840 of record JAQQTO010000038.1, read on the forward strand.
TTTTTGCTCATTTACTTGGCACAGATGCTCTTTACCTTGGCATGTTCTATCATATATACGCTTAACTGAGGAGGACACAACTTCTTCTTCCCGTATATATATCAAGATTCTGTTCCAGGTACGTGATCATTCCACTTTTGTTTCTCTGTATACTTTACTGTAAATTTCAGTTACCAGTCTTAGTAGTGTGCAGTTCTTATTATATGGGACTAACTCAAAATATGGAGGTTATTGTTTACTGGATTATTCAGAATGCTGTTCTGCATTAATTTCTTCGCATCCATCGGGCTTGGTGGTCTTACTGAAAACCTTCGAGAATATTTGAAGAATGTGCCTCGCGGTATCATGCAACAACAGAAACCACTTTCAGATTCTGAATCAGATGACAAGTCTGATCCTGATTCATCAGATTCCGGAACAGCTAGTTTTGAGTCAGGGTTAGATTCATCAAATTCTGGTGAGAGTGATGATGATGGAAGACAAATAAAGTCTAGGAGAAAATGAAGCAGTTTATGCTACTATGATTAAGCCAATGAGGGCATATCCACAAAGCAGTAGTTCAGTTTATTGTTTGCACCACAATCTATAATATATGAATAAATTAACCTTATTGTTACTTGAGAAAGATAGAAGTAGGGAGAGCAAGTTGAGGGATGGGGGTTTGTTTTTCAACAATATGTTCCTGCTCCACAGGCTTTCTCTGTTTGGATTTGTTTCATTCTGTGCATAAATCTGTGTTATTATTTCCTGCTGGTTTGTACTTTGTAATCCGGTTATTTATTTTGCTTTATGGCGCTTGGACTCCTGCAGCTCTATCCGAAGTTGATAGTAAGCTTAATTCTATGTCAGTTGCTTCGTTGGGCTTTCAACCCGTTTTTCATTAAAAGGATATTGAAATTGTTGGAGTAACATTTGATCCAACTAATTGCTTTCTAACTTGGATTAGACGAGTCCTATGGCTATTTGGGTTCCATTCCTCTTACGGATTACATTCGGAATATTTGGTCAGGGTGTAATATCTATTGCCCTAGACAGGCTAAAATCTGGTGACAAAGCATTTTGCATGCTTGCTTTGATATTGAAGACTTATTCAGAGTTTGTTGTTAACGTAAAAGCAATGTTGTTAAAACTTAAGGCTTTGATTGGTATAAATGAAGCAAAGGAAAATGAAGGAATATAATGGAAAAGAAAAAGTGAAAGAGCCATTCTTCACATTTTTTTTTTATCATAAATGGAAAAGAAAGAAAATGTTTGTAAATAAATGTTAAATTATTTTTTAACCCATCGTATAATAAAATAGATAAAGTGAGTGAAGTAACAAACAATTTTTATCTCTCTCTCAGTCCCTCAAAAAAGGGAGAAAAGAAATAATGTAGGTATCGTGAAAAGGAAGTGTCAAATGAATGGATTGGTTTGATTTTGGATTGGATCATAATAGATGAATCCAAAATAAATCATAAATCCATTTAAGATCTATTATAAAATATTTAATACTATCCAATTTATCCATAACCTAATTTAATAAATGGATATTCAATTTATCTATTAATTCATTTTAATAGATTAGATGGATAGATATCCAATCCATTCATTTTTTTTAAAAAAAATTATCTCTAAAAATTTTCATTGTCTTTATAAAAAATATTTTTCTAATTTTTTTTTCTCTCTAAAAATTTTTATTCTCTCTCTAAAAAATATTTCTTTATCTTTAAAATTTTTCATTCTCTTTCTAAAAAAATTATTTATCTCTCTAAAAATATTTCTCTCTCTAAAAAATTTCATTCTCTCTCTAAAAATATTTCTCTTTCTAAAAAATTTCATTCTCTCTCTAAAAAATTTATTTCTCTTTCTAAAAATTTTCATTCTCTCTCTAAAAAAATTTCTCTCTCTAAAAATTCTCTCTAAAATTTTTTGAAATTTAACGCTTTGTGCTATGGACTTTTGAATTTTAGTGAAAGTGAAAGTATTAAATCAAATATATATATATATATATATATATATATATATATATATAAAAGATACATTAGATAATTGAATTGATTTTTAATTGAATATTCGTTGGATATCTAATGGATGTTTTGGTTAGATTGTTAACTATTCATAACTAAATTTAATTCATTAGATCTAATTCAATAAAACACATTATTTTTATTAGATGAATTGAACTGGTTTTAATATGAATGGATTAAAAATTAATGAATTTTTTTTGCCAACCTTCCTTTCCATCCTTAACTTGATACCAAACAAGAGAAATGGGATCTCTTCCTTTCTTTTTCACCCTCAAAAGCTATACCAAACAAAGCATATAACCAGATGGAACAATGTACATGTAAAGCTTTTGGTTCAGCTTTAGCTTTTTAAATTAATTGAATCGAATGATGTAAGAATAATTTCTATTTTAATAATATGAAATATGTACAAACATTAATAAAATGTGAAAAGATAGTGAGTATTTTTTAAAAATATAGTAGTCGATTGGTTGAATTAGATAAATCCGCCGGTTCAATTTGATTTTAAAAATATAACTGAGTATTCATGAATGCAGAATGAAGTTGTTGCACAAACTTCATTTCCTAGCATACTTCATATCTACTACACTCGCGTGGTGTCTTGTACTCATTAGCTAGAGGAATATCATGACAAGGTATAGATGATGACTTTTGTGGTTCACAGCAGGAATTGGACACTTTTACGATGACCTTAATTACATGGTTTCTGTAATCTTCCTAAACAGTGGCTTGTGTATCCATCCTTGGACAATCTGTACTTTTCTGTTGAAATAAAGAAACTTGTTTGAATCTTATTCCTCCAGTGTAATGTATCAATTGTTTTCTATTGACGTTTTTCTGCTCAGGCCACAGGCTGATGTTATCCAGACACATACAGACAAGAGATTGGGCAGTCCGGTGAACAAGAACTAGGAGTGGCAAAGTTTGTTTTGGTTAGGGTGCTGTGTCAGGATATTTTTTTTTGTTTTCTTTCTGCCATTATAGTTTGCTTGAAATTATATCGTAATGTAACTATGTAAGGTTAATGATACGGCGTGTTTGCTCACAAACTGTCAACAAATTTTGGCTCAGTGCTAACCCACTTGCATATCGACGTCAGAATATTAATTATGTGAAAGCAATACAAAGAGGCTTACCCTTGATTTATCTTTGTTCTCTAATATTCAAGGATGAGTTTGGATAAGGCTTCTACGTAGTAGTTGTAGTTCATTGCTTCAACAGAAAATATCAAACACCTAGCTGAAGCCGAGGTTCGTAAGCCTCTCAATGAGAGGCTCTCATTATTAGCTCGTTTTCCTCAACAAGGAACTTAGGCCCGTATGTGATTGAAAAAGTAACTAAATGTAACCACCTGTTGTAATATAATCAGCAGAATGAGTAAGCAAATTGTTTTGCTTAGCTATAATGGCTTATCAAAGTATGACTATGACTGCATTATCTCTCTCTCCTGTTTTCTTTCAAACAATGATTTATGGCCAAGGCAAAAAGAAATCACAAAGGAATCGGAAGGGGATAAACTAGCTACATGTATTTGTGGCATATAATACTGTTATCCATCATTTTCTTATATGATTCCACTTTTCGCAGTGCTTCGGTCACATACTACATTAAAAGTTAATAGCTGGTTTTGTTAAAAATGTAGAAAATTAAAAAATGATTATTTGCATTTCGAGGATTGATTCTGACGCTGACGCTCACGGCATATTAAGCGAAATGGACATTTTATTGCTAGTTTGCAAACGATTATAGTCTATGAAACACAAATATTTCATAATATCTGTCTGTAGATACATATCTAATATCATATTACATATTAAAATATTTAATAAATATTAATTTAACTTTTTAACAAAAATTATAACTCTATATCATATCTTTGTCGTATGCGATTTCTATGCTCATATTCGTGCATAATAGGTTATAATTAACCTATATATGGAAGTCTTTCTTAAAACTTGAATTTGTTAGTGTGTTAATTTGTTTTTCCGTTTGCATTTTTAAAAGTGTGTTTGATGTCTTCGAACGGCCTGCTTTACTTGTTTGGGTTTTTTTTCGGTTGGCACTGTTTCAACACACTACTATCTCTAAGCTGTGTTTGTATCAAAACAAGAATTTCTTGTTTTTGAGTTATAATAAACTTAGTTAGTGAATTTTCTCTAACATTTATTTTGTTAAACTTACTTTTAAGATAAAAATCTCTAAATATAAATTATGTTATTATAAATTTATTTTTAACTAAACTTAAATTTATAAACACACTTTTAACAAAACTTAAGTTTACTAACTCTAATTCAAACATACACTTAACTGTCGAGTTTGTTATGCTAAAAGTGACTACAGTCTTGCACGGAGATGGCACGGAAAATATATATAATTATATAATAGTAATTTATATAATAATAAAAAATATTAAATAATTAAATAGTTAATTAATATTTATTATTATTATTATTTAATTTTTCAATATTTAATTCAGAAATATCAAAAAATATAATACTAATATTAATACTTATAATATATAATAATATTTCATTTATATTATTAATATAAATTTGGTTATTTATTTAATTTATGATTTATACTATCTATTAATTAGTATTAATAAAATATTTATTATATGTATTTATTAATTATAGATCGTAATTAATATTAGTAATTAATAATTTTAACAATAATTGAAAGCTCCAAGGCCAAACAGGACTGACTATTAAGCTCAAGACAAGGCACTATGCAATTAGCGTCTATTTTGGTGGTACGAAAAGGAAGTTTGTTCGGGCAATTAATTCTTTATCTGCATCATGTATAAAGTATGTCCCTGTACTGTTAGGTGAGAAGTGATAAGTTAGTATTCTATCAGTTTTCTAGTGTGATATGAGAAACCAAACCCCAAGTCATGTTTGCTTAGCTTCATCACTTTCTTGAATGGAAATTCATTTACGAGCAAGAAAAGGGTGCTTTCCACCAAGAAAGTATTCCTTTTATTTACTATATTACCAGTGGATATGTGGAATTACCAACTTAGCCATGCATAGAGTACATATTACTTCAGAGTTCTTGTATAGTAGTAGGCTAGTAGCAGCATTAGTGAGAAATACCTACACCTGAAGTCCTAAGAAATGAAGCATAATTGAAACTCAACCTCATTGTTTGTATCTGCCTCTACTCTCCGAATTTGGCTAAAATAACTTCCCTTCTCCGGCAACCATTAACACTTATCCTATCTTCTTTGTATTAATACCCAAATTGTTCATTGTACCATATCTCTATTGACGTAAACTTGGTATTATTGATCTGCTTTGTGGCACGTATCAGTTATTATCACTTCCTCTTGTAACCTTTGTTTTTTTTTTTCAGTCCTGCTAACTAAAGGCTACTAGCTAGCACCTCACCATTTCTGGTTACAGTTTTTTATTTTCTACTGCATCCAAACACTATTTCCACTTTTTTTTTACTGATGGCTAGTTCATGTAGGAAAAATCTTTTTCCCTTTATCCTTTTCTGTGGACAACATACCGTGACTCACCTAAACATGACGAAAATTTTCCAATTTATTCTCCACAGGTGAAGATGCCCCTACCACAGGGCGCAGAGTTCAATTAATTAACCCACCATAAACGTGGCAAAACAAGAAAGAAAACAAAATGGCGGCAAAATATGGCATTCTTGCTCCCATTTTGAGTACAAATGGTTACGAAGATAATTCGTGCACATTTATATATATATATATATATATATATATATATATTATATATATATATATATATATTTACACTGGTTAACGATGATTTAAATCGGTTATGCATGTGAATGAAAGCAAAATTTCACACATGCCCAGTGAAAGGCTCCAAAGGGAAGTGCCAATGTTGGGGACCCGTGTTGTGTTTTTTTGTTACTATTGGTTCACATGATTATATTCTCGGAATTTGCCCTTCCTTTGAACTACTCGAAACATTGTTAATAGTTGTTGATAGCTACAGGTTCCATGGTTAGGTGGAGGACCTTAGTGATTGAAAGAAAATTTGAGATTCATACGTTTAATCAATCCAATTATAAGTATAACTGCCATCTACATGTTGTGTTAATGAAATCAGTAGTTCAATTAGGATTTCATTAGATTGTGTTAAGTTTTACATTGAATAGGTATATGAGCAAAGTGACTTCTATAATATCTTAGACAATTCTTTTTCTTTAACCTTATTTTAAAGATAGAGTTAGACTCAACTATTCTATTATGACATTAGAGTTTAACACAGATGTTTAACCTTACAAGTTTCAAGCTCCAGATATCTAGAAATAAGAAAGTGTATCTTTTATAATGATTTTAGTAACTCTCCCATTTAGCTACCTGTGAAGTATCTGAGATAAAAGTTTAAATGCTGCATAAATAGAAAAAATAAGTAAAGGAATGAATTTAGTAACAACTGACAAGTACATTTTGTTTCGAAAAAGTGTTACTTACACATATTACAAACAATTTCATTATTTGAATATTATGAATACGACATTCAAGTGATATATCTCTCACATCAATATATGATATATTTATAACACCTCAAAATATAATACATTTTATTATTCACTTACACTTATATTAATACATGGAAAACGTTTTTCGTCCAATCAAAATACTCCAACTTTCCTCCACTCTATACTTCCATACGTATGTTTGTTGACTTTTTTCGTATGTGCTTTTCATTTCCGCTTCTTGAATTCACCAAAAACGATCTTGATTAATCACTTATTCCTAACATATTAACCATTTAATTTTCCGCTTTTCATTTCCCGCTTTTGGGATTCACCAGAAACTGATACTGATTATAACCACTTATTCTTAACGTATTAACCATTTAATTTCTCGCTTCTCATTTCCTACTTCTTGGATTCACCAGAAACTAATATTGATTAACCACTTATTCTTAACGTATTAACCATTTACTCATTATTGAGAACTCTTTCTTGGATTTACCATAAACATATACTGATTAACCACTTATTCCTAACGTATTAACCACTTATTCATTATTAGGAACTCTTTTCGATTCACCGTAAATCGATATAGATTAACCACTTATTTCAAAGGTATTAACAGGAAATTTATACTTGATTAACCACTTATTCTTAACGTATTAACCACTTACTTATTTCGAATGTACAGAAAGTTATACTTGATTAACCACTTATTCATAACGTATTAACCACTTATTCTTAACGTGAACAGTTTCATATTTCAAATTTTAAATGATGACACGTGACATACGGTGAACAAAAATTAGAGTCTTTTGGTTGGACAAATAGCACGACCGTTAATACATATTTATACATAATGTCAAATTTAGTGATAAAAAGTACATTTTCTATTACTAATGCACATGAATCATACAGTATTAGTTTTTAAATATTTTCTAGTATCTTTATCTATTCTCTCCCCATCGGTAAAAGTAAATATATAGTCTTTTTTTATAAACAACATTAAATATATAGTAAAAAAAATGCTTTGTGTAGTTTCTGTTAAAAGTTGAAACTTTCTTTTTTGTGCATATAGCTTTTCACTTTTTTCTCTTTCTCTTAACAATTAATAATTAAAAGAAGAATAATATTTTTTTAGGATATTTTTCATTGATAAATGAGATTTTAATTTCTTAGAGTTTAAGTAATAAATTTTTTTAAAGATATTTGTTTATGCACATAAATTTTATCATTAAACCTAATATTATATGCTTAAGAGACACGAGTCTCTTTCACTTAGATTAATACACATTAGTAAGAATAATAATATTATAATAATTATGAATTTGTACAAATTTTTTATAATCACAAACATGATAAAATTTGAATAATATTAAACTTGTCTTGAAGTATGTGAGAAATTTATTTACAAATTTAACTTTATTTTACCAAATAAAACATTTACAGGATTCTCCAACTCAAACCATAATACACAATTTTTTTAGCAGGATATTTTTTTTTTTAATATTTCTTATCAGATAGGTGTAAGATTAGTTTTTAAAGTACAATTAGATATATAAACAAGAATTACTCTCAATAATATTATTTTATACACATAAATCTTAAAATTAAACTTAAAATTATATATTTAAAAGATATAAATCTCTTTCACTTAAATTAACACTCATTAATTTTACTAAGATATTTTTATTAATATTGATATGAGACTAACTTTTTAATCATTATAATAACTAAAAGGACGTATCTACAATTGTCATCTCCACGCAGTACGAAATGTCCATTTTCATAATATTTTATCATCATTATAGAAAAGCTCATATACTACCAATTAAAACTACATAATCATTAATTTTTTCTTCTTCTAAAATTAAATGTTTTAGCAAATTATCATATCATATCATTTTATTACTTATTGAAAATATAAATTTAAATTCTCTAAGTACTAAATTCTTTTTGAGTTATTAAGGTATTAATATTTTATTTTTATATAATAATTTATATTTCAAGTGACAAAAATTATAAATCCTCTGAATGAATTAACTTATAATTATCATAATTAGTTAAAAAATATTTCATGCTTTTTGAGATTTTAAGATATTCACAATAAATTAGAGTATAAACTCTTGAAAGTAGTCACATAATCTCTTATTCTACTTTTTTTTCTAAGAGTGACACATGTTATTGTTAATTTTTTTAATTTTAAATTCAAATTATATTTTTAATTAATTATATATATCACTATTATAATTATTAATATTTTTATCTCTTAAATTATATTTTTTTATATTTCAATCTAAATAAATAAATTATGCATGCATTATTTATAATTTTAAATATTTTTCTCTTTTAATCTATATTTGTTTAAATTCTATCTTAATTTAAAAAAATCAGTACAATGTACAAGATACTTGCTAATTAAATTAAATATTTTTATTTTTTATTTAATACCTTATGTATTAAGTAATTAAGATGATGACAGGAAGATTTGTTATAAGGAAAATATAACATTTATCTATTACTTAAATTTAGAATAATTTTATATCTTCCTAATAGATAATTCTGATAATTCTTATAACTACTTAAAGTAAGAAATATTAAATATTTTTATATTTTTTATTTAATACTTTTCATTTTAAATAATTAAAATGATGTTATGACGATATAGTAGTAATCCAAAAGTCAATCACACAAATTAAGACATGATTGATTGACCATTTGTTCATTAATAGATACTTGGATTTACTCAGTTTTTGGTACCTAATCTTATGTAAGATTGAACAAATATTTAATTATCTACCTATTAATAAATGGATTTATTTTATATAAAATATTTTATTTACATGATTATTTAATCATGGATTAACGTATAATTAAATGAGCAGCAGTGTTATTTCGTATGAAAATTGTTTTTAGACTAATGTTGTGGCATTATTTGTTCTAGCCTCAGCTTCTCCCAAGAGATCCAGACGAATCACCCCAACCTCTTTTGTAGGACCTACAAAAATTAATTTCTCTCTTATCTTATTGCTATGTCATTGCTAACACATTCAGGAAAAAAGCTCTTTGTGGCATTAGGTATCAAAATAGACAATCATTAGTCTCGTCTAAATAACACGATAAATTAGATTAAAAAATTATAAAAAAATTAATTTTGGCTCAAATCATTGGTTCAATATTTAATTATTTAATTAATAAATTTATGGTATATAAAAATTTTAATTTTAATTTTTAAATATAAATTAATATTTATGTCACAAAAATTATTTTTATTTGATTTTTTGATATTTAAAGCATGTAAAAATATATATAATGATATTAGATTTAGGATAAAGTTAGATTTTTAATTTTTGATATATTTAGGATAAAGTTAGATTTAACATATTTTAATATGATATTAGAGTCTGACACAGATGCTCTAGATGGTCTAGAAGTAAGGAAGTGTGTCTTTTATAATGATTTAGGTAACTCTACTTTTAAGTTATATGTGAAGTATCTGATATGAAAGTTTAAGTCTGCACAAATAAAAAAAATAAGTAAAGGAAAGAAAGAAAACATGAACTTAGTAACAATCGGTAAATACATTTTGTTTTGAGAAGTGTTACTTACACATATTACAAACAATTTCATTATTTGAATATTATCAATATGACACTCAAGTAATATATCTTTTACATCATATGATATGTGTATAACACCTCAAAATACGATATATTTTATTATTCACTTATACTTACACTTATATTGACAGATATTTATACATAATGTTAAATTTAGTAATAAAAAACATATTTTCTATTATTAATGCACATGAATCATACAGTGTTAGTTTTTAAATATATTCTAGTATCTTTATCTTTTATCTCCCCATTGGTAAAAGTAAATATATAGTCTTTTTTATAAACAAAATTAAATATATAGTTAAAAAATATTAATTATATTAATGAATTAATTAATTTTATTTATTTATTGATTATATTGATGTATATGTAACAATTTTTGTATGTGTTAATAGTTTTTTAAATTACTACATCATATGATACATGAAAAAATTAAGTAATATATTTATTATATATCAAAAATTTAATATATTTACTAATTAATTTAGATGACACATAATAAAATTTTAAGTCATAGATATATTTTTTCTATATTATATTGATTAATGATGTGTCATTACTTGTTTTTTGCCACATTTTCTCCCAAAAGATCCACTACAAAACTTAATTTCTCCTTTGTCTAGTTATTATGTCATTCCTATAACATTTAGTAGAAACACTCTTCGTGACATTAACATTTTTCTTAATTGAGTTGGTTCATGGCAATAATTATTTGAAAAGTTTACTTTTTTTAAAGATAGGTCAACACAAGGTGTAAAGATGTTTAGAAAAACTTTATAATAATCAAAATTATACTATAAATAAATATAAATATTCATTTTTTATTAATTAATAAATACAATACTCACATATTTTATATACAAACAAAATTAAAGTGTGGTTCAAGTAGATGTACCATTAAAAAGAGTCATAACTTATGCTTTTGATTGTACTTCAAAATATTAATATATCACCTATTAGATCTTGTCACATTAATATCTAATTAAAGACCTAACTAAGTTAAAAGATTGATCTTTTAAGGATCAAAATTTAAATTTTCATCTTAAAACTTGTTCAATGAAATTCCAATCATTCAGGGTTTACTAATAAATAAATAAAAATTATACAAACAAATATTAGTTTTAAGATGGATCCGCACCTAAAGTAAGTTTCTACGATTTATAATTTTTATATTTAATTCTGATTTTTATATTTTTTTATATTATATTTTACATTATTTTTATATTATTGAATATATGACTTTTATCTTATTACATTATTTATTTAATCACATCAATTTTAAATAAATATAAAAAGAAGTTTAGGTTAAAAAATGATGTTCTAAATGATGAACATCATTTTCCTTTTACACCACTCACCGAGCAAAAACAGGTCCTGAAGTCAACTGATTCCTGATCAACCACCTCCTCTAAGCTCCACCTTCGACCTTTGAGGACATTCATTCAAGAATCATGTTCTTGGATAACCACTCCCACTCCAGTGTTGCAAATTAATGCCCGTGCTTTCTTTCTTCCTTTGTCCATTCTTCATCCGTGAGTCTTGTTTATTTCTTAGTGCTTTCTCTCTCTCTCTTTATTTCCAACCCAAGATTAAGATAAGATATTTCCTAGTCCCTACTCGTACCCTTCTCCTCTCCCCCGCTAGAATCTCGGATAGTATTATTTACATTGCTTTTCCTATTTCCATATCCAAAACTTACCTTTCACGAGATGGTTTTAAGTGTGACACTTCATTGGCTGCACCTGCACTGCACTCCAACCTCCCTTTTTTTCTATCTATATATACCCACTCCACTCACATGTCTATGTTGTCTTAATTATTATTCACCTTTGTCCTCCTCTCCCTCTGTCTTTGTATGTCATGTATGTATTGTTCCCCACTCTGTTACTTTTACTGAAATTCGAGTCCTCTGTTTTTCTCTGGGTTCATTTGGGAAGTCCAAAGTGCCTTTTATTATTATTATTTTCTTTGTTTATTTTATTCGGTCAAGTTATTAATTTCTGGTGTTGGGTTCCATTTTGTTCTACCTCTACTTGAACTGAGGTTGTCTGTTGGGAAATGTTTGATGCTTTTTATGTACCCATTTTGGCTTATTTTAAGGTTCATGTTTTTTTTTTTCTACTTTGAATTTCTCAGGAGGATGGACTCTTTTCTGTTCGTGCTTGTGACTCTTGTGTTGTGCGGTTGTGCTGCTGGTAAAGAGTGCACAAACATTCCAACCCAATCACACTCGTTCCGGTATGAGCTATTAACATCCAAGAATGAAACATGGAAGCAAGAGGTGATGACTCATTACCATTTGACGCCAACCGATGATTCAACTTGGGAAAATTTGCTACCGGAAAGGTTCTTGAAAGAAGAGCACCAACATGATTGGGCAGTGATGTATAGGAAAATTAAGAACTTGGGTGTGTTTAAGCCACCTGAAGGCTTTCTCAAAGAGGTGCCTCTCAAGTATGTGAGATTGCAGGAGGATTCAATTCATAGTAGGGCACAGCAGACCAACTTGGAGTATCTGTTGATGTTGGATGTGGACAGGTTGATTTGGAGCTTCAGGAAAACGGCTGATCTACCCACTCCTGGAACACCTTATGGAGGGTGGGAAGGTCCAGAGGTTGAGCTCAGGGGTCATTTTGTTGGTTAGTTTATGAATCATTAATTTTTTTTACTTACCAAATCTAATTTGTGTCCCAGCTTAATATTCTTTATTTATACTCAGCTATTCAGTAAGGGAATAAGGAGGAAGGGCTTAAAATGCAGTGAAAAACGTAACAACTCATATTAGACTATTATTGGCATTACCATTGGTAGAACAATTCTATAATTGGTTCTTTTCATTCTAAGAATCAAAAGGGGATAAGTCTCTTTTCTTGTAATGCTTTTCTCACTATTTGCTTGGTATGTTTTTTAGTTAGAGCTAAGAGAAGATTAAACTATATATATATTTTTTTTAAAAAATGGCAGTTATATTTATAGAATATTTCATAGCTGATATTTTGCTGCCTAACCACCTAAGCAGCCAACATATGTTCTCAGCCTTTTGTAAAGCTTGCCTTTCTATTTTATAAATATCATTAATAATATTAACACTTGTTGTTGGGCATTTTTTACTTAAAAAATCTAACTTGTGTCCCGGTTTAATGTTCTTTATTTATACTCAGCTCTTCAGCTTTCTTCATAAAGACTTCTTAGTTGCAAGGGAATAAGGAGGAAGGGCTTAAAATGGAGTGAAAAGCTTAATAACTCATATTAGATTATTATTGTCATTACCATTGGTAGAACAATTCTATAATTGGTTCTTTTCATTCTAAGATTCAAAAGGGTATAAGTCCCTTTTTCTTGCAATGCTTTTTCCACTTTTTTGCATTTTTATTTTATATTTTTTTTAAGTCAAAGCTGAGAGAAGTTTAAACTATTTATTTGAATAAAAAAGGCAGTTATATTTTGAGAAATTTTCATAGTTGATGGCAGTTATATTTAAAGAAATTTTCATAGTTGATTTTTTGACTTTCTATATATAAGGTTATCTCTAAAGGATTCCTTGGACTCTAAGTTTTTCAAGTACTGAATTCTATTTACTTGGTTTGAGGTTTGTTCAAAACTTCCGAAATATCTCACACCCAGATGCGTAGACACGCAAATGCATGTTTCGTTCTCCTTGGGATTTTAGTGCTCTCCTATCTAGCAAGTACATTACATGTGGCTGCAACTATCAGCCTCTGCATTTCACTTTTCAAGGCTAATTTATAATTGCTTGTTTTTGACACTTTGAAGGGCATTACTTGAGCGCATCAGCTCTAACGTGGGCCAGCACACAAAATGATAGGCTGAAGGAGAAAATGTCTGCTCTTGTTGCCGGTCTCTCTGCCTGTCAGGAGAAAATTGGAACAGGATATCTCTCTGCATTTCCATCTGAATTTTTTGATCGATTTGAAGCTATTCAGTCTGTGTGGGCTCCCTATTACACCATTCACAAGGTACAATCAAAAGTGGATTTTGATTATGCAAGTTCTTTTGACCTTAATAGCGTGGAATTTCAACTATTCAGCTTTGACAGATCTTGGCCGGCCTGTTGGATCAACATACTATAGCTGGAAACCCTCAAGCTCTAAAAATGGTGACATGGATGGTTGATTACTTTTACAACCGAGTGTTGAATGTAATAACACAATTCAGTATAAATAGACACTATCAGTCACTGAATGAGGAAACTGGAGGAATGAATGATGTCCTTTACAGATTATACCGCTTAACGGTAGGTTAACTAGTGCGTGTAGTTTCTTGAACTCTCTTTTTGCTTCATTTGCTTGTGTGATGCTCCTGACTCATAGATTTCATTGATGTGATCGTGTGAGTATAGGTATTAACAGATATGAATTCTAATCCATTGTTGAGAGATTATTTTATAAGCATTGGCTTACTTATAATAGTTTTCATGATTATAGCACATGGTACTAGTTATTGCTGTAAACTTCAATCCTGAAGTAAAGCTGTCATGTTATTCTATGCAGGGAGATCCAAAGCATCTATTGTTGGCTCACCTTTTTGACAAGCCATGCTTTTTAGGGTTGCTTGCAGTGCAGGTAGTGATAATAATATTTTTTATGACAGAATTGCTACTTATTCCACATTGTCTTATACAGTTGTGGCTGTAAGTTTCAGGAGCTTGCAGTTTTAACATGACGGTCTTTCAAATTATTTTTAAAATCAGTTGTATTACAATTATATAACTAATGTAAGTTTTCAGATGAGTAAGCACATATGTAGAAGTGCATACAATATATGCCAGAAAGTTTCCATGTAAAATTTAATTATTGCCTTATTTCAAGTTTAATTCATATGAAAAACAGATCATGTAAAGAGTAAGATATAGACAATCAATGTTCCTCTTTTTCATTTTTTATACCCAAAAAAAAAAGTTTCCTCTACTTGAATACTGTTCATACTATTGTGTTCACGTACAAATGAAACAATTGGAT
Organism: Ormosia semicastrata; assembly: GCA_029884595.1. Lineage (NCBI taxonomy): Eukaryota > Viridiplantae > Streptophyta > Magnoliopsida > Fabales > Fabaceae > Ormosia > Ormosia semicastrata. The sequence goes on from JAQQTO010000038.1 coordinate 15,137,912, forward strand.
ATTTGGATGTTGAACTTAGGCATTTGTATCCTAGTCTAGAAATTGTATCTAAATTTTATAACGAGGCCCAAGCGTTAATTTTAAAAATCTCTGTTTTTATGTAGGCTAATGATATAGCTGATTTTCATGCTAATACACATATTCCAGTTGTTGTTGGATCTCAAATGCGGTATGAAGTCACAGGCGATCCACTTTATAAGGTGAATTGTTATATGCATACTGTAGATTACTGGTAAAGATATCATTAAGTTTGATAGAATTGTGTTTTTATACTATTTGTTGGTGTAATATTATTTATTTAGTTTTTTATTTTTTCATTATGTAATTTATAGAGTTTACTTATGATGTTTTCTCAACAACCTAGTATAACTTTTGTAGTCAATGGCTTGTGAAAGTAACCTATTCACTTGGTAGTATAACTTGAAGACAATAGTCATTCAAACACCCCTAGTTATAGGGGTATAGGCATTCAGTCTGTCATAGTTTATGAAGCACACTTTCACTCTGAATGATAGAAACAAAGTACATAAATTGGTACTGGCATCTACCTCTCATTTTTCATTTAGTAACTGTATGGTCCATACTTCAAATTTTACATGTGTATTTGTAGCCTGTGTCTTGGTCGTCTTTATTTTTAAAAATTTTCCCATATTGCATTTGTATTGTATTTGTGTAGTAAACTTGTTGTTCAAACTTCAAATTACATGTCTATTCATAGCATTTGTTTGTCCCCCCATATTAGGTATGTATAGTATACCTTTTGTAGTCAATGGCTTGTGAAAGTAACCTATTCACTTGGTACTATAACTTGAAGATAATAATCATTCAAACACCCCTAGTTATAGGGGTATAGGCATTCAGTCTGTCATAGTTTGTGAAGAACACTTTCACTCTGAATGATAGAAACAAAGTACATAAATTGGTATTAGCATCTACCTCTCATTTTTCATTTAGTAACTGTATGGTCCATACTTCAAATTTTACATGTGTATTTGTAGCCTGTGTCTTGGTCTTCTTTATTTTTAAAATTTTTCCCATATTGCATATGTATTGTATTTGTGCAGTAAATTTGTTGTTCAAACTTCAAATTACATGTCTATTCATAGCATTTGTTTGTTCCCCCCATATTAGGTATGTTTACTGTAGTTGTATTGGAAGTATATTAAGCCAAGTAGAATGATATGAACCTTGAGAGAACCACACCACAAAAGCTAGCCATTGTAGTGGGAGAGCCCAAGGCCATATAAACCCTACACCGGAATCCCATACTTCTGATGTAGGACCTACATACCCGATTAGAATCCCCATATTCTTGGATGTAGGACTCCAAGTCCCATACCTTGCGATTAGATGCACTAAGACTAACTATTTGCAACTAAGAGACATGGTGGAAACGATACCAATTGATATGAACCTTGGGAGCCACATTCCACCATGCTCCACATTCTTGGCACCCACGCGGGCTGGTTGTGCACTAGTCCTTTAACTAGTCCCGGGCGAACATTGCAATGCCGGCATCACCACCCATGCCGCTTATTTGCAACTGAGAGACATGGTAGAAAGCTCTGATACCAATTGATATGAACCTTGGGAGCCACACCACAAAAGCTAGCCATTGTAGTAACCTAAGGCTATATAAATCCTACACCGGAATCCCATACTTCCAATGTGAGACTCAAGTCCCATACCTTGCAATTGGATCCTAACATTGAACTTACCATTTCTCATGCTTTTCAAGTTTCTAAGATTTGTTCTTGCTTTTTGGTGTGTTAGGAAATTGGGACATTCTTTATGGACCTTATTAACTCTTCTCACAGCTATGCGACTGGAGGGACATCAGTCAGAGAGTTCTGGTATTAAGATGTCAACATTTTTAATTTCAGTTCTTTCATATGTATTTAAAATTATTCATAGAATAAATTGTTTTATTCTACTAGGACATCAAGTTGAAAATGTTCTGTTCCTTTATTTGTTGATAATCAGTTCTAGATTTCTTTCTTAACGCCTTTACTTCAATTTTTGCTTAGGCATGATCCAAAGAGAATAGCAGACAACCTAAAAACAACAGAGAATGAAGAATCTTGCACAACTTATAATATGTTGAAGGTACACCATTCATTCATCATTTTATTAGCTCATTTTGTAATGCTCGGGAAGTTAAAAATGTGTGTATATGAAGTTTTCATAAAAAAAATTTAAACTGTTAGAAGAGGGAAGACTTATTATCACATGGTAATTCGTTAGTATATGCTTGTGATTTATGTATGTATATGTGTTTAAATCTGAGTGTGACGTAACACCTGATATTCAAGGATAAATCTGAGTTTATTTCTATTGAAGTATTTATGTTGTCGTATAATGTTTCCATTATCTTAGCACCCAAAAATAAAATGATTTCTCAGGTTTCACGCCACCTGTTTAGATGGACCAAAGAAGTCTCTTATGCAGATTATTATGAGCGTGCCTTAACAAATGGTGTACTCAGCATTCAAAGAGGAACTAATCCTGGAGTGATGATTTATATGCTTCCACTAGGTCGTGGGGTTTCCAAGGCTAGAACTGGACATCATTGGGGAACACCGTTTGACTCTTTCTGGTGCTGTTATGGAACAGGTGTGCATTTACTTTCCAAATTGCATCAAACTGCACCATATTCTTTGTCAAATCCTCCAGACTCTTATCATTCTTATGTTCTCATTTTCTTTTTCCTGTTCATTAGGAATTGAATCATTCTCAAAGCTGGGAGATTCTATCTATTTTGAAGAGGAAGGGAAAGATCCTACTCTTTACATCATTCAGTACATATCAAGCTCATTTAATTGGAAATCTGGGAAAATTATTCTTAATCAGACAGTTGTTCCAGCTGCTTCATGGGATCCTTACCTACGAGTGACATTTACGTTTTCTCCTAGTGAGGTACATGTTACATTGTCTTATGGCATCTCATTTAGCCAAATATTCATCTTAGATACCTTTCAAAGTAAACATCCTCCTAATGCTTAATCTGGGCTAAAATTGGTCTTGTTTGTCCTCAACCCCTTCTCCACTAAGGCTTTCAGTTTTCAAAAATGTCGGTCCTTTTCCTACTTCTTTTGGTTTCTATATGATAATTTCTTTATGATCAATATATCATGGTCGTATGAGATGTGAAAAATAAATTGGAGTATAATTTCTGGGAATAGTCTAGTACTAGTACTTTCACATCTCACCCCTCTTAATTTCGGTGACGACAAAGTAAGCTGATATAACTAGCACAATGATACAAATGATGCTTGCTTTTGTTTGAATTTTGATCTATCATCATTTTGACCTTCAGCCTTTTATTAACAGGACTTGAAAAATGCACATAGTATAGAGATTTAGAACTGCCTCATCAAGGTGAATTAATTGAAGATACCAAAATTGGATATGTCAACTTAATTATGACAGTTTAGTTACTTAGATTTATTTTAAATTTTTAATTGCTAAACGAATTAGCTAAAGGATAATGGACAAGGTACAATATCTTTTGATGAAAGGTGATGGATTTGTGTGGCTTATTATGTCATTTTTTTAACCTTATTTGAGAAGAAACCATCAAGATATTAAGTATATAATCCTCTACATTTTTCTTCTACAATCTATCTTTTCAAATCTTTACTTTTGCAGAAAACTGGTACTTCGTCCGCATTGAACTTTCGACTACCATCTTGGACTCATACAGATGGTGCCAAGGGGATATTAAATGATGAAACTTTATCTCTGCCAGCTCCAGGTGTGAATCTCTCTTTGCTTCCTTTTATCATTGAAAAGTAAAGATTCCACCAGTTATCTAATTACACGCACACTAGATGCTAGAATGTTTAACCACGAAAGGGGGGGGGGGCGGAAGAAATAACAAAACGCTCTTAGTCCATTCATTTTAGGAAATATATATATACACACACACAAACACACTAGATCCTAGGACATTTACACAGAACAAATTAACAATTGAAACATGAAAATAATATTTTATTTTGTGGACCTGTAGGAAATTTTTTATCAATCACACGACAGTGGAGTGCTGGTGACAAGCTGACCCTTCAGTTTCCCATTACCCTCAGAACAGAGGCAATAAAAGGTAGCTTCACAGGATAATCCATGTGTGTTGATTACCAGTATTCTGTCACAGCATATATTTGTAATGAAAAATTTTGTTCACTTTAAATCTTTAATGATATTGTGTTTTGAATTAAATTCAGATGACAGGTCTGAATATGCATCTCTTCAAGCAATTCTCTATGGTCCATATCTTCTAGCCGGTCATACCACCGGTGATTGGGACATTAAAGCTGGGGCTAACACAGCTGTTGCAGACTGGATTACTCCAATTCCTGCCAGCTACAGTAGTCAACTAATTTCTTTTTCCCAAGACTTTGCAAAATCAACTTTTGTTTTAACAAACTCAAACCAATCACTTACAATGCAAAAATTACCTGAACCTGGCACTGATTTGGCTCTTCAAGCAACCTTTAGACTTATCCTAAAAGAATCTTCCTCAAAGCTTTCAACATTGACAGATGCTATTGATAAGTCAGTGGTGTTAGAACCATTTGATCTTCCTGGAATGAATGTGATTCACCAAGGAGCAGACCAACCTCTTCTCATTGTTGATTCTTCCAATGGTGGGCCATCTTCTGTTTTTCATGTGGTACCAGGATTGGATGGAAGAAATGAAACCATATCTTTAGAATCCCAAAGCAATAATGGTTGCTATGTGTACAGTGGTGTGAGCTCTGGTGCAGGAGTGAAGCTCAGTTGCAAGTCTGATTCTGAAGCTACTTTTAACCAAGCAGCAAGCTTTATTGCATGGAAAGGATTAAGCCAATATAACCCTATCAGCTTTGTGGCTAAAGGGGCAAACAGGAATTTTCTTTTGGAGCCATTACTCACCTTCAGAGATGAATCCTATACGGTTTATTTCAACATTCAAGACTGACACAAGTTTTTATTTTTTCCCCTCCACTAAATATGGGGAGTTGAAATGAATAGTATATGTAAGTTTCATCTATAAAGGTTCAAATAATCAATATTCAATTGCATGACGAATAGTTGATGAATTTCTTCTTGTGTTCGGTGCTCTGCTATTAAGGTGGTAATCAATGATCAGCAGAATTAGTAAATAGGAAGTCAGCTGCAGTAACATGACATTTTTATTCCTTTATAGAAAAAAGAATAGGGGAAGAAGTGGTGATAATGTATTACACTATACTTATTGTAGGTGTTTACTTTTCCTTAATAATATCAAAATATCTATACTAATAGATAAAGGGGATTCTCCTTCTCTTGGTCACATTTTGTTTCTATTTTTGCCATTGTTGTCTTTTTATATTTGCCATTAAAAGTTTCAACTGTTGCACTACCTTACTCTCATAACTCATATCTATCTCCACCAGTCACATTTTTATTTAACTGCTTATAATTCTTTACGAACAGACCAAAATCAAATAGCATTGATTGGGTAGTATGTACTAGAACATTTTCTCATTTGGTTTTTCTTCTCTTTCGAATTACAATTGTGGACAGCCAAGATGCAACTTTCTCCTTCTCTCTTCCAAGTTGCAAGGAGAAACAAAAAATAAAAATGAGGGATCATTCCACTAGTGTGTATTAAGCTTGTTCCAGGCGGTGGACTAGACCTTAGTCTGAGGACCAAGAAGTACAGTTGTCAAAATGGGCTGAGCTAGATCGCGTTATGTGAGTTTCGAGTTGATATTTTGTTAGTCTAGTCTATCCCTATGTAATGTAAACGGGCAGGTTGGCCCGACCCATTCGAGCTTGACTAATTCAGGTTGGTATTTTATTAGTCCAATCCACCCATTTTTTCGAGCGATGAGCCGACTCATTTTGACGGCTCTACCAAGAAGGTTTGCCGGAGACCTATGAAGAAGGCGACTGCGAGGGCAACTGTGGGCCTAGGCTGGTTAGATGAAAGCTAAGATCGAGGACTCAGATGGTAGGCCCAAGTGTTTAGGGAGAAAAGCGAAACATACCTAGCTTAAGTTGTCAACCAAGCTTAAGAAAGACCTCAAGAGGCTGAGCTTTCAGTACCTACCTACCATGGAGCAATTAAGGCATTCGAACGTTAGGCGTAAGTTACGCTTAGTCATGAAGGCTTACAAGTTACAACCTATTGTTGACTATTCCTAGCCTGACAATACGCAACTAGACCGTTATGGTCAATCGAGCTCAAACATTTTGGCCACGTGTGAAATGCTTACTGGGCCTTGTTGTGTGACCTAGATGGTCCGACCCAAATTTTCATGGGTCGACCTAGTGATGGGCTTGGCAGAGGCCTAAGTAAGTCGATATTCAGTTAAGCCAATTAGGTCTACTATTCCTAAGCCTGACTACTAGTGAAAACGAGCCAGTCTTATGAATGATCAGTTGGGTGATGGGCCGTTATGGTCGAAAGCTTTTAATTAATTGTGACTTATTGCTAGCTTGAAGTTTGATCAATTGCTTTGTTTTAAGGAAAACACCCCTGCCCATCAATAACACTATAAACACCTCTCAATATAACTTCAGAGAACGATCCAAAGCAAAACATGGAACCAAAATCCATCAAAACTTCAGAACTCCATTAAGATATTCTTGTTCGAAAAAATAGCATCCACCCAGGCCAGTACCCCTGCTGTTCCTCAATCGTCAGTTTGGAGTTCATATTTTCAGAACAGCAAGGGGGAAGTGGGTCTGAAATTTGGGTTTTCTATTTGGATTGAAACTTTAGGAAATATTTGGGGTTGGGTACATTTTTAGTGGGATTGAGTTTATAGAGGATTAGTCCAGGCTCAGTTTAATCTTTGGGGTTTATTTGGGTTTGGGTCAATAAAACTTAATGGAAGTCAGGTCTGTGTTTTCGGAAATTAGGTGTACACATCAGTTTTTTTAGTGTATTTGTTTCAGGTTTGGGCTATGATTGGTTTTATTTTTTATGGGTCGAGTTTTATTAATGGGTTAGGGTCAATAATGTTTAGGCTTCGGGGTTAGGTCTAGTGCAATTTTCAGAAGAATAAAACTTGAATGCTTTTGACCTCATGTTTACGTGATTCAACATATTTTGAGAAATTAGTCTTTTATTTATTATGTGGAAAGCTATTCTGAAAAAAAAAAAACTCTTAGTGCTCTTTGGCTGGGCTTGAATAGTTGAATTATCTTAAACAGTTTTGTTAACGAGCCAGGTTAACTTCCTTTTGTGTAGAAGGTCATATTTGATTATGGAAGATGTTTTACACAGGGCGCTGGGTTGGTAAGTTTTTAACTTAAAAGTTACAATAATGAAAAAAGGAAATAATAAATATTTATGATATAAAAAAATTTAAATATAAAAATAAAAATACCTAAAATTTGATTAAAAAATTCAAAAATCTTAAAAAGAAATAAATAAAAAAACACCTTGACTTCTTTGGTTGGCTTAATTGAGGTTTAGTTTATTTCCTTACTCATTTGAGTTGTGCTGGCTTATTCTCTTGATTGATTGTATTTATTTTGTCTTATTTGATTGGCATGTTACTTTGTTTAAATTAGTCGATTGCCAAACACAATTTTTTTTGGATATATTATTCTTTTTAAATTAAAATTAACCAACTTATAATTATATTTTAAAGCACAAAATATTTATTTTATTCAAGTCAAGATTGCAAGTTTTGTAATTTAGATTTTTGGGCTTTGCTTTTTATTCATTCTTGACTTGTAAATATTTTAATTGATGTGTTATCTTTATTTTCTACATTACTTATAAATATTTTGATTTTACCATTGATCATTGATTTTATCATGATTATTGATTATGTGTTTTATCTGATTATTGATTATGTGTTTATTTATCCTTGCCTTGGTTTATTTTATGAGTCAAATTTAATATGATTAAATTATTATAATTCGCACAATTGACTTTACCGGCTTATGAGTGTGCATAAAGGGTATCCTAATTTTTCCTATCCAAATAAAGTTTGTAACAACTCATCGAATTTTTGTTTTCAAATTCAATTGTCTTAGCTCGTGCCAGACGCTCCCCCTCTTCAATAATAGTGACATTGTCACCATAAGTTTATGGGGCAGGCATTTTGGCAAATAAATTGCTTTTGTAATTGGAGTGATAATAATTTGCTTGATCTTTAAAGTCCATGCAGATGGTGATGGATGTTATCATCTTACTAGTTGAATGAACACTCTCTCTCTTTCTTTTTTTTCATTATGAAATCACACTTTTTAACCCCGGAGAAGCCAATAATATTACTTTGTTCAGTTTGTTATTTGATAATTAAAATATTGTTTTAATAGTCTTTTATTCAATAATGATTTTCTAATGCTGTAAAAAATCAAACCTTCTGGATATGCAGTGCTAACTAGCTTGTTAATAAATTATAAAATTTTTTTAAAAAAATCAAAAAAATAAAATAAAAAATGAAAAAAAAGTATAATATTATAATTTTTTAAAATTTATCAACACAACTTAATTTAAAAATAATGTCAAATACCTAAAATATTTTTAATTTATATAACTTTACAATATTTTAATTTATATAATTAAGTTTTTAATAATTTTATATAAAATATTTATATAAAATTTTTGCTGGGTGTGGCTTATGCTTCCCAGTAGGACCCATCAGTGCTGAGAACCACTGGGCCCCATTTACCAATTGTCATTATTATTCCCGGGATTAACTAAACAGTATTTAAATCCGTGGAGAGAATTTTCCTTTTAGATTTTGTGAGATATAGACTTAAAATTAAGATCATTTTTAAGATTATTACTCTTACTTGTCTATTTATATTTTATCAATTTCTTAAAATTGTTGCACTAATCTTACTAGTTGAATGAACACTCTCTCTCTTTCTTTTTTTTCATTATGAAATCACACTTTTTAACCTTGTTTGGGAGAGGGAGAAGCCAATAAGTATTACTTTGTTAGTTTGTTATTTGATAATTAAAATATTGTTTTAATAGTCTTTTATTCAATAATGATTTTCTAATGACTTCTGTAAAAAAATCAAACCTTCTGTTACTGCTAAGTGCTAACTAGCTTGTTCCCCCTCTACCTTTAGAATGATACATTAACTTTTTCCTTTTCGGCTTTTGATATTGTAATTAGTTCTCTTTTTTTTTCTGAAGATATTGTAATTGGAAATAACCATGATTTTTATATACTATTTTTATTATATTACTCTTCTATCAGTTATTTATTAGATAAAGAAGTAAAAAAAATACACATTTCAATATATTATCTCTTTATCTTTATTTTTTTAAATAATATAAAAGAAAATGTAAAAAAATAGTGTGTATTAATCATTTTCTCATTAGTAAATGATCAGTTGATCACCCAATGATTCTTGGAGTGCAGCGCTGGGTGTGGCTTATGCTTCCCAGTAGGACCCATCAGTGCTGAGCTTTTGAGAACTGGGCCCCCATTCAAGTACCAATACCATCATCTAATCTATTCCCGTTTTGGGAGCCCGTAAACAGAACAGAATTCAAATCACATTGGCAAATTATGATCCAGTATGATTTTCCTTTTAGATTTTGTGAGAATATAGACTACAACTTAAAATTAAGATCATTTTTAAGATTATGAGTACTCTTACTTGTCTATTTATATTTTTTATTTTTATCAATTTCTTAAAATTGTTGCACAATAATTTAAAAATATTAAAAATTATCAAATATAATTTATTGACTGAATTATTTTTTATTGAAATAATTAAAATACTATTATCATTTCACTAATTTTTTCTTTCACTTATTAATATCAATTATAAATTTAAAAAACAATTAATAATTTTTTAATTTTTTAAATAGATAGATAAAAATTAACGAAGAAAGTATTCATAATTTTGTGAAAAAAATTATAATTAATTAACAAGGAATTAGAATATCAATAGCCTCCATTCTCAAAATTCCACTCATTAACATTAATTAAACAGTTAAATATAGACCAAGTGGCTAATGATTTGTATTACAAATTAAAAACAACTTGATCCAACTTAGCCAAATTTCCTTATCACCGAAGGTCTGAAAGATATAGGTTCCATTTTTTCCTCCCCGGACTTAGCAACATTGTTGAGTTCTCTCATTCAAATGTGAAAAGACAATGAGAGAACTTGGTTCAAATTCTGATTTGTGAGAATTTTTCTAAAAACTCTCATCTAATTTAATCAATTGTCACATATTTATTATTCATTTAATATATTATTACATGTCAATTAACTTAATTAAATAAGATTAGAAGTAATATATAATAACATATTAAATGAATAATGAACACGCAATAACAAATTAAATAAAAGTTGAAGAAATTTCTTTCAATTAGGTTGGAGTCAAATTCTGTACAAAAATACCATGAGCGTTGGCTCAATAGTAAACTTCAACAGCCTACATATAAAAGTTTTGGGTTCAAACATTCAATCATGATAACTGATCCCAAAAAAAAAAGAAGAATGAAACCATTGGAAATTACATGCATTAATTCTTCTTTTTAAGCTCAGCAAGATGAAAGACGTAATACATATTTTAAGCAGAGTTTGTTTGGCACCTGACAAACACTATTCGAAGTTGAAAGACACGCAAAGCAATAAGATCCTGAAAGATGAAACCTCAGTTTTGTTTTTTCTTAACACACAACAACATTGTATATATATCATATTTAGGTTAATTTATCCAAGTGAAACACAGCCCATTTCTTCATGTGCGTGTGTGATGAGGATGAGTGCAGGGTTTAAGCGGCTTGCCACAAAGGCATCGATTGTGATCGAACGACAGCGGCTGAAGATGATTGAACGGTGAACCACAGAACTTCCATTTAATTATTAAAAAGAAAAATAAAATTTCCCTAACAAAATAAACGTTATTCAATTGGCACATGGGTAATTCCCAAAAATAATTGCATGCTCTAAGCCTCTAATGAGAGTTTGAGGCAGAGTGAGGCTGAGCGCAAAAACTAGATGGAATCCGGCCACAGAGACGGTTGTGACTCAAGTCCGGGTGGCCAATGTAGGTGGCAAACTTCATAGACTTAGCAACAAAACCAGTTAAGTTGTTATGCGACAAATCAAGGTTTATAAAATACGATCCTTCTCCAAACACGTCAGGTATGTGCCCACTCAACATGTTTCTGCTCAAACCCAAATGACTCATCTTCGAACCCAACACACTCCAAGGAATCTTCCCCGTTAAGCTGTTGTACTTCAGGTTCAGTGAGTCCAGCACCGGCATTCTCCCCAGCGACTCAGGAACCGGACCGGATATCCGGTTCAATGACAGGTCCAGGTCCGCCAGACCGTATATGCTCGAAACGGACCTCGGGATCCGACCCGTGATCCGGTTGTGGCTCAGCAAGGCCCGGTTCAGCTTTTGGAGCTTGCCAAAGTCCCAGGGGATAGGACCCTCCATGACGTTGTTGTGTAGGTCAAGGAGCATGAGGTTGGAGAGAATCACCAGGGTCCTAGGGATCCTCCCTGAGATGTGGTTGTCTGCGAGGTTGAGCACCGTGAGTTGTGTGAGGAGCCCTATGTCGTAGGGCACCTTGCCGGAGATGAGATTCCCGGAGAGGTCGATGATTTGGAGGAGTGGGAGGGTTGTGATGCATCGAGGGATTGTTCCCGAAATGCCCTTCCAGTCGGAGATTGTGATGCTGGAGAGTTGTGTGAGGTTGCAGATTGACGGGGAGATGTAGCCGGTCACGTATCCGGTTCCGGTGTGGTTGTTGAAATGGTGGTTGTCAGCGACGGTGAGGCCGCGGAGGGTGATGTCGGCGACTCGACGCGTGGTGGGGTCGCAACTGATGCCGTACCAGTGGTAGCAGCAGTTGGTGCCTCTCCATGAATGGAAGATTCCAAAGTTGGGTTCGTTGAGTGCTGCCTTGAAGGCCATGACTGCAGCCCATTCGGAGGGAGGGCAGATTCAACAACGGGTGAGGTTGCAAGAGATACTAGAGTGATCACTAGGGCCATTGGTAAAACTGCACTAGCACTACCCATTGACGTTGTTTGTTTATTTGATGAATTAGTTTTTGTGCATGCAGATATTTCACTAGTGAGTGTGCATGCATGTCACTTACTATGGGAACTAGTTAGGTTGGTATATATAATATATTAGCATAAGCAATGGGCAATGCTTGTGATATAAGCATTAATTTTGATGATTTTTGTTGGGGAATCTTTTATGGTTCTGTTAACAAGAAAGGATTTTGTAAATGCAGATTTTGAAAGTGATGGTGGTGGGGGCAGCTGGATCGTAATTTAGTGTGTGGTGGATGAATGCAGATATCCTTAATTAGAGCTTGAGTAGAATGAGACATGTTAAGATCGGAAGGAAAGGAAGCAGTAAGTATGTTGCTTATTACACCAAAAAGAATTGTGAATTGCACTTTGCCACTTTGTTTGAAGTATCTGATTCAACATTATGGCAGAGCATGCAGTTGTCTTTTTAAAGTGATAGTGTATAATATATCTTGCTAACTATCTCATCGTAGCTAAAGAGGCAAGCTCCAAGTTTCTCGTGGGCGCTGCTACTTCTCACCTCTAGGGCAGGACATATTCCTGAATACTCCAAGAGTATTGTAATTGTTACTATATATTTTACTTTATAAAGTTAATTTAGCTTTACAAATTAATTAAATACAATACTCTTAAAGTATACAATTTTAATTTGTTTTTAAGACTTAAGAGTGTTCAAAGATTTATAAACCATGAATTGAACTATATATATGTTTTAGTTAAAGCTTAACCCTCAAACTCAATAAATCAATATGACTAAATTATGAACACACAAAGTGGCAATTATTTAGCATCCATTAGGAGTTTTACATGTATTTCTTCTCAAGACGACCCTTTCTCACACCACCACTATGATTTAGATTACTTTAGTCTGATCTCTGATGAATTGCAAAACATGCTCATTTGAACTCAAACTAAAACCAATAAATGTATAATATATATTCATAAATATAAAATTGAATCGCATGCATTGAGACATTCTAATATTTATCTATGGATATGAAAATTTTCTGATTAACTGTTTCAAGTGGTCATAACTTATAAGTTACTCATATTCAGACGCTCGTAAGTGGAAAGTAAAACTATACCCAAACTCACTGATAATAAGGTAAATAATGCAACATGGGGATAACTCGTGGAAAGTACAAATATTCCCAAACTACACTATCACTAGCTATATAATGCAACCGTGTTACACATGGGTTTATCGATACTTAGCCCATAGCTGGCAAGTGGGCAATCTCTTACTTTATTTTTCCCAAAAAAAAAAGTATGTATGGGGTATGGCCTGCCCTGTAAGGCTTTAACCAGTGGTCCAGCGTGCACGCCAGAACTTCCATTTAATTATTAAAAAGAAAAATAAAATTTCCCTAACAAAATAAACGTTATTCAATTGGCACATGGGTAATTCCCAAAAATAATTGCATGCTCTAAGCCTCTAATGATAGTTTGAGGCTGAGCGCAAAAACTTGTTGAAATACTAGTTTGTTTGAGCTTCATAGATAGAGCCGATGCTATTATGCACCCTTTTTAAGTTAGAGTGTGCGTTCTTAAAATTATTTGTAAGTAGAAATTGTTTGATTTTTTAAAATTATATTTATATTATTTTAAAACTAACCCAATAAATATAACATTTTATAAGTTAGATCTTTTTAATAAAATATTCTAACTACCTCTTCATCTTCAACACCATCTTCTATAGCACATCGAACCACCTAGCCACCCATCGTCGATGCTCATCCACATAAAACATCAACCCAACTGATTGAGTCCAAACAACTAACACCCAAAATAAAATTTAAACAAACACAAAAATTAAAAAAAAAATCAAAGGGGTCAAAAGAACATCTTTGTATAACCAAAATAGAGAACAAATGATGGCATGTTTGGAGATTAGATGACGACGAGTGGTGGCGTCGTGGTGGAAGGTGACGCGTAGCGCTGGCGAGGTTAGGCGATAGTTTGTAGGTAGTTGTTGAGCTCACTTTCTCTGTTGCTAGTGATGAGGTGCGTGGCGGTTGGGGGTTATAATTTGGTGTTGGACACAGTGGGGAGGTCTCCTTGCTATTGCAGCCACTCATAAATGGACTCTTAATCAGATGAATGTGAAGAATATCTTTCTTAATGGTGATTTGGAAGAACAAGTTTATATGCATTCACTTCCTGGTTACACTTGTTCACCAAATAAGGTTAATTTGTTGTCTTCGAAAGGCTTTATATGACCTCAAACAAGCACTTCGAGCCTGGTTTGCCAAGTTTCATAGCACTATCAGTCAATTTAGTTTTCTTCCAGTGCTCATGATTCTGCTCTATTTACTTACAAAACTGATAGAGGTACTATTATGTTATTTCTTTATGTTGATGATATGATTATTACTGGTGATGATACTACTGGTATTAATGAGCTTAAACAATTCTTAAGTCAACATTTTGATATAAAAGATCTTGGATCTCTCAATTACTTTCTGGGTCTTAAATTCCTTTCTTCTATTGATGATCTTGTTTTGTCTCAAGCTAAATATATCTCGAATCTTATCTTTCGAGTCGGTCTCACTGACAGTCACACTGAATCAACTTCTCTAGAGCCTAATATGAGATTAACACATCTGGATGGTATAGTACTTGATAACCCTACACTCATAACCCTACGCTCTATCAGCAGTTGGTTGGTAACTTGATTTATTTTATTGTTATTCGCTTAGATATTTCATATGATGTTCATTTAGTCAGTCAATTTATGTCAGCTCTGTGCACCGCTCACTATGCTTCTATTCTCCGTATTATCTGCTATGTAAAGGGGACCTTATTTCTTGGGCTTCATTTTCTGCCGACTCCTCCTTAATCCTCCGAGCCTATTCTGATGTTGACTAGGGTAGAGACCCCACTAATCATCAATCTACCACTGGTTATTATATTTTTCTTGGTGATGGTGAAGTCCTGCACCATTTTTGTTTTAAAAATGTTTTGTGAACATCCAGTCATGTTATATATGAGTTATTATATGTTAAGTTAGAATAAATATGTTATATGTAGATGTGAGTGAAGTACATTCTTGTATCGTAGTCTAGTTGTTAAAAAAAAATTCTTTTAAGATTTAGTCGACTAGTTTAATAGTGTTCCTTTTGCCAAGAAGGTCAAATTGAACACAAAAAAAAAAAAAATCCATAACTTGTCTAAATTTTTGCTTCTGTGTCCGTTGTTAGTCATTTTATATCTCTTATTTTGTATTCTAGAGGAAAAATCCGACCAGCCAGTGAAGGCCATTAATGTTTCTGAAAACCTTATCTCGAGATTCTATGCTTTGTTTTAGGAAAAGAGGAACAATTGAATTATTGATTATAAAAAATGCTAAATATTTTCCAAAAAGAAATGATAGATATAAACAAGTTTTCTCTACCATGTTTCTCCTAAACAGAATACATGGGATTATTCATATGAAGCGTACTAAACATGCCATTCAACAAGGGACACACCTGTTTGATATTCATTCCCAGCAGTCTACTAATACATGAACTAACTGCAGTCACGCAATGTTTTGTCTACTAATACATGAACTGATATATAATTAATTGTACCAAATTTTTTGAGGAATTGAACTCAAATTTTTTTAGTTAACGAGTTCTATACCACGCAATGTTTTGTCTTTTGAGCATAATATTTGGTTACTGAAAGAAATGAGAAACTTCCAACATGATATATAATTAATTGTACCAAATTTTTTGAGGAATTGAACTCAAATTTTTTTAGTTAACCTTATCTCGAGTTCTATTTTACAATTGAATTATTGATTTAAGCTAAATATTTTCCAAAAAAAAAATATATAGTTTATTTGGTTACTGAAGGATGTGAGAAACTTACAAAGTGCCTGTTGAGAGCCAATGTTTTGTCTTTTGAGCATAATTTTTTGTCTGAGAAACTTCCAACATGATATATAATTAATTGTACCTAAGAGCTCTTAGACAAGAAAAATATAAAGTTACCATGAGAAACTTACGCATCTTGAGAGCCTTTTTATTTTTTTACTATTGATAATCGCATTTTTTTTTTGGTACTATTGTATTGCATTAGCTCCTTTAGTTTGGACTTTGGGTTCATCGAATCCAGCCAAGAGACTAATTGTACACCAAATCCCAAAATGTGCTATTCGGGTCTGAGCTCCATAAATTCCAAAACAGACCGTGAAACAAACAACTAAACATGATGTAATAAAGTGACAAAAAAAATTATGCAGCAAACATTAAAGTATTAAGACAAAAACTTTATTTTGGTCCCTCACTAAGATTTTCTTTCTTAGTTTAATCTCTCATAATTTTTTTTTATTTAGTCCTTCACTAATCAAAATGCATCTCAACTTAGTCCCTCAGTTTGCCCACCATTAGTGAGATTAATGAAAATCTTACCTGTCACATTAGATTCTTAGGTGGCATTACAGTAACTATTCATATATCACCTAGTTCACTATTTCTCAACAATTACTCTGGATGTATTGTTACACTTCCTCTTCACTCTTCTATTTCATTCAATTATACCTTCTAATCGCCACAACCATCCCCATTTATGCTGCCTCCCTCGGTCGCCTGTTGCCACCATCGAATCCAACAACTCTACAATATGTCTTTCACATTAACAAATATACACATATGCTTCCTTTCTACTTCTCCGCCATTTCGGATCAATCTTCCTCGATCAAACCTTCACCCACCACCACTACTCATTTCACCAACTTCACTATGCCTCCTCTTCTCGTTGTTATCATCAGATCCAGTTTAGTTCCTCAACTCACCAAAAAAAACCATAGTCATAGTAATCACTGCATAAGTAATGATGGTGACTGTGGCTGCACGAGTAACCAAGAATAGCCAATGGTGTCGATGGAAGTGAAGATCAACAACAACTAGGTTGGGAACGGAATCTTGAGGATTCTATACAAGTGGGTGAATTACGCCAAAGGATGAAGATCTTGATGGTTTGTCCTTTGAGATAGCGTCATTTCCTACTATAAGATGGACGAACTGCAACATCCCAACCTTCACCTCCAATCGCTCACCGGAAGAAGCACAAGCACAAAACCTCGCTAGAAAAGAACCTTATTCAGCCTTTTTCCATACCCTAACACTATGTTTGTATGTTTTTTTATTAATGAAATAGAACGAAAAATGTGGGGATGGACTAGAAAGGAAATGAATGAAACATAATTACTCTTTTTTTTGTTTGGAAGATTAATAAAAAAACATAACAAAAATAGTTTCACCTTAATTTTGAGGAACAAAAATTAAGCTTTTGAAGGGAACAGTGGAAAAATAGTTTTTTATGTGTTCTTTCCACTTTTCATGTATTTTAAAACCTCCAAACGCGAGAAGTTATTTCTCTTTCCCTCATTCTCTTCATCTTTCTCTCATTACTTATCATTTAAACATAGTGTAAGTTTTGAACAGCCAACAAGAAATCAAGATTTTTTTCTATTTCCTCTGGAAACGGACAAACGAGCTACGCAAATAGGTATGACTATGACTACAAGCTCAATAGTCAAATTCGCTATGATGTTGGAACTATTTTTGTGTGCGAGGAGATACCTAAACCAGAACAAAGTAAAACGACATTGGTGGCGAGGGTTTTAGTTTTGGGGAACTAAGGAGGAGAAGCATGAATGATGGTAACTTTGAGGATTTGGCAGTTTCAACAGTTGATGGCAGTTATGGGAACAAATGAAGTTCGGTAAAGATTGAGAATGGTGTTGCAAGATCAGAGAGGGTGGAATCGTTAATGTTGCAAGATTAAAGAACAATGAGTTGATGGCTCCGATAGACAATGTAGTCATTTAGACTAAGAAACTTAGGCACTGGCTTCTAGAAGAAGGTGAAATGCTACCTAGGACTCTATTGTGTAAAGTAAGATTTTCATCCATCTTACTATCAATTGATAATCGGAGGGACTAGATTGAGGTAAATTTTGATTAGTGAAATATTAGATTGAAAAAATTGATCTATGAAGGATCAAATTGAGAAAGAAAACATTATTGAAAAATTAAAATAAGAGTTTTGTCTAGTATTTAACATTAAACAATGTAAAAACTTCGACCACATGCGAATTTTATAATGTTAGGAATTTAAATCTTATAGTCCCAAATTTGAGAATGCTTTTATCTAACCACTGAGAAATTGTAAATACAAAAAAAAAATGTGTGCATTGAATTGAAGAAATAAAAAAAAAATACAATTAATTTAATAAATTTATATTTAAATCTCACTATATGAATTTTACCACAGGCCCAATGAGGTTTGGTTTAGTCCATAACAGGACCCAGTCCTTATAATGTACAGTACATGTACGTATATGTTGGGCCGAAGCCCAGTAAAAAAAAACCAAATAATGATGGTCTGCCTCATTTATAAATAGGAAGCTTTATTCCTTGCGTATAACTACTCTATTATCAAGGGTCTCTCTATTTTCTTCACTGGTTGGAGTAAGGTTGTCCAACGGGTTGAATTAATTTATGAAATAATGTGATATTAAATTTATTAAATGATGTAATAATATATCGGGTTGGATTAACTTATGAAATAAATATAATATTAATTTTATTAAATGATGTAATAATATATTATGTAAGTGTAAAACATTTTTGAATTGATCGTATATTAAAGTGAAACTCATAAATATTTTACTTTTCATTTAATACTTGCTACTATCCATAAAATAAAAATAGAGACATAATAACATCCTAAACATGTTTCGATTGTTGATTTAAAATCACACTAGCATTTTGCATTGGTGTATGAATTTTCTTTTTCTTTTTCTTTTATCTATACTGGTGTATGAATTTTCACTCATTATCGTATTGAAGAATATAATTCTAAATAACTAATATATATATAATATTATTATCAATACATATTAAATAATAAAATTAATATTAAATTTGAAATAGGTATAATAGTTTAATATAATTTAACGTACTTCCTCCGCTTCATAATATCTATCATTTAAAGTTTTTGCATATAAATTAAAAAAGTATTAATATTATTAATATTCTTAATTTTAAAGAAATATAGCTACATTTTATTAAATTATCATCTTCCTTCATTAATACACTCTCTTATTTTACTTAGTGAAGATATCAAGAGATAATGATAAAGTTGTAAAAAAAATTAATGCCTTCTGAGCTTGCTAAAGAGACAGATAAAACAAAACAAAATTTACTCATCAAAACGACAGTTACTTTGAAATGAAGGAAGTACTTACTAAGGTGATGTTCTAAAATATTTCTCCAAGTAATACATTAATTGTATAATATTGGATGGTTGTTGTTCATTGTTATAAATTAATATTTTTAATCCATTTTGAGTCTTATTCTAGATATCAACAACATAAGGTTGACCATAACTAAAAATTGAACGAGGGAAATGTAATTCAATGTGAAAGAGAGATTATCCTTGATTCTTGTTGATCCATATAGCAAAAGAGATAGTAAACGGTTAGGAATGATATTATTCAGACTTTATTACTCCTCTAAGTTTAGATTCTTCTTTGGAATATAGTTTAGTTTTTAAAATAAAATAAAATAACTTGATGGGTAGGTTTAAGAATTTATTTATTTTAATTAAAATCAGATATTCTAACTCTTTTACTATTTTAGTTGTTTCATAAATAAGTTTATTATTTCATTCATTAAAATAATTCAACATCAATAAAAAAAAATTTCACTGTATTTACAACTTGTAGAATCAAAATTAGAATACTCTAAAATTTATAATATTGTAAAAGGATAGTATGTAAAAATATTTTATTAAGGTGAGTTTTCCTATATTTCATCTACGGAATTTAAAATTATGTATTACTAAAGTCATTCAAATATTTACTAAAAACATAAATAAATAGTTATCACATTAAAAAATAAGCAAAAATTATACTTTCATCCTTTAACTTATTTTTCATTTTTAAATTCGTCCTCCAACTAATAAACTTTCTGAATTAGCCTTCGAACTTATAAAAACTTAACAATGTTGTCCTTTCACCTAACTTCACTAGTTCCTTCAGCTAGCATATGTGGCAAAAAACCTTTTTCTTCTTCCTATTGTTGCTTCTCCTCCATTCTTTCTCATCTTCATTTTGACGATGGCTCTACAAATCGACCTTTTGAGTTCAAACAGTAGCTTTGTATTGCGACCATGGCTCTAGCCTGATGATTTGGCGATCTTCACGACGTGCAAGATCTGGATATGTGGTGGTTCTAAACCTCAGATAGTCCATTTGACATTTGAAGTCTTGACCTTAATTTGACGGCAGCGTAGGGGTGCAATGCCGTCTCAGTCTTCAAGGTGCGACAAATCAATGATGTGGCTGTAAGTGTCTTGTCCAAAGTTGATTTTTGTGTGACTGCGAATCAATGATTTGTAGAGCCACAATTGAAGTTCGATTTGCAAAGCCATTATCGAAATAGAGATAAGAAAGAACAAAGGAGAAGAAACAGTAGGAAGAAGAATATGATGAAGCAGAAACCCTAGCAAGAAGAAGGTGAATCATTAGTCATGCCATGTGTCACTTGCTATATCAAATGTTAAGTGTGTATTTTTATTTTATTTTTTTGCTATGTCGGATGTCAACTAAATGATTTTCTGCTATGTATATTAATGGAACTAATAAAATTACATAAAATGATAATGTTGTTAGGTTTCTATAAATTGGGAGACCGATTTGAAACATTTTATTAATTAAAGGATGAATTTTAAAATAATAAATAAATTAGAAGACGAAAGTATAGTATTTGCCTAAGAAAAACTTTTTATGTGTTTATGGAACAAAATATGTGGTTTCTTTTCTAATTTGTTATAAAATAATAAATTTTTGTTGGTCCTCTAAAAAATGAATCAAAAGTATATTATTCATATATTTAATTATGCTTTAGAATTATTTTGTCATTTTTGTGAGAATTTAAAGGTTATAACCTAAAATAATAAAATAGGTCTAATGATATATGAATGTTGTTTAATTTTTGTTTTACAATTAATTCATAAAAATTTTTTATTTGAATTTTCATTCATAAAGAGTATTTGTATTTTAAAAATTTAGAATTGAAATTTAAAATGAACAAATAAAAGATAGGGAAGATAGAAAGTTTGGGAAAATGAGATGGTAAAGAATTAAAACTCAAAGAAATAAATAATATTTAAATAATTTATTGACATAGTAATTAAATTATGAAAAGTATAATATTACAATTATATACAAAGTGATTTGATATTTCTTTTATATTAATATACAATATAAATATAACATGCATATAAAAATTATACGTGTATATATATATTGAACCCAATTTTAAGTTAAAAGCAATCGTGCAACAGTTTGCAACTGAAGATACAGGAAAGCTACATCTCATTGTCCGAACTCCGAAGCTTCAACTTCACAAGAAAGTGATGATAAATAATTCAGGGATAAGAAAAGGAAATATTTTGAGTTTAATTTTTATACATATATCGTATTTATATTATATACTAATATGAAAGAAATATTAAATAAGCCTATATGCAATTATAGTATTTTTACAAGATACAAAATAAATTTATAAAAAGTTAAAAAAATTAAACATATAAAAATCGAACGGATAACAAGATTATAAAAAAATGTTATAGGGGAAATAAGGGAATTTAACTTGTCAGTTGTCATTTCACCTCACCTTTGTTTTTTCCTTTATATTTCTTTTCTCTCTTGAAAATTTCTATCATATTTTTCAAACAAAAATAAATACATATTTTAAAAATATTTTTATCATTGATTTAAGTTTTTTTTTTTTGTTAAGGACATTTATTAATAAGTTTAAAATAAGAAATTTTTTATGAAAAAAATATTTTTTTTCAATTCTCAATATATTAAATACTCCACTTTTTATTAACAACTTTTTATTTTCTATTCTTAAAACACTTGTTGGTAATTTTTTTTTTGGTCAAAGTTAGAAAATTTCATTATTGAAAATGATAAAAAGAAAAACAAGTTCCAAGATATAAGAACATGAACAAATACCCAAATTTCTTCCAATTAACGTGAAAGGATGACTCAAGGTAGCTTTGGCGCACCACTAACTAAAGGAAATGTGTTGTGCACATAACCAACAAAATACAATATTTTCTTTTATTATATAAACAACTAGCCTTTACAACAACTCATTGTCCTTAATATAATTATCGTGATAGCATATATTTTCAGGACAAAATTTTCAAATTGTAGATTGCATTGTGCTATGATAGTGTGGATTTGGCTCTTATTGGTGCAGAGTATCCCATCAAGGCTAATCTTTGTTGTCTTGAGTTCTTCTTACATCCTTTTCTTTTTGAGATACACAACCTTGTTGTCATTTTCATTGCCATCACCATTGTCATTGTCGTTGTTGCTGTCCCCGCCACTATCACTGTTGTTGCCGCAGCCACCAACGTCATTGTCTCAACTGATAAGGCCGTTTGAAATAGGATCGTCATACCCACAGGGGGTGCAATATATCCAAATCAGAACACCAACAGAGAAGCACCAACAGAGACCAACAACAAAAGGGGTGTAGATCGCGATCGATACCAACACCAACAATGCAAGGGCGACTGTGGGTTGTCGTGGACTTGAAACACAAGGAAGAGTGATTCTAACATAAACAATAGAAGGGGGAAGAAATCAAAATCGATCTATGATAGGAAGCTAGCGTCTTGACGACCTAGAGAAATGCCTCAAAGAGGAGGAAGTCCACTGATGGAAATATGCTGCACAAGGAAGGAGGTCACATCCTAGCGCAAGGGCAACCACCAAACCCTAACAAAGAAAAGTAAGCTTCAAGACTACAAAAAAAAAACTAAGTTAAATTCGAGAGAGAGAGAGAAGAAAATTAATGGAGATATGGCAACTAACAAGGAAAAACTAATGTTGTTAAAGTTGGACCACACAATGAGCCGGCAAAGCTTTCGATTTAGGTTCAACTAAGTAGATTAGACGATTGAACCAAATCACATCATAATTATTTAAAATATAAATTTTATATAGTAAATAATTATTTTTATAATAAAATAATAATAATTATAATAATTATCATGTTAAAAAACTTATATTTATCTTTATATAGTTTAATTTATTTTTATTTAGGTTGATTATTATTATTAGCGTATTTGATAATATGAATGTTTATTGTGAGAGGATAAGAGGAGGAAATATTGACCATACAACCATACATAGATGATCAAGATTAAAAGTTATTTAAATATCATGTGACCACTTAAAAAGTCACATGCATTTATATTCTAATCTTGACCATTCATGTATGATTATATGATCAAAATTTTCTCATTTCATCATCTCACAATAAATATTTCTCTCACTAAATTGTTATATATATATATATATATATATATATATATATATATATATATATATATATATATATATATGACCATTTATGTTGAAAAAATATTATCCCTCAAATCATCATATTACATCTAGATTCACTCTTCCCCTACCAACTTTGTATCTTTTCTCAACCTCTCTCATTTTTTCTTTTCCATTCTTTCTCCCCTTCTCTCTTTCTTTTTACGAATCTAGTTCTTCCCCCTTCCCCCCTTTTTTTTTCTTTTTCTAATGTTCTCGAGCCCAGTCCTTCCCTATTGTTTCTTTTTTCTTTTTCTCTCATTCTTCTCTTTGTCTCATTCTCTTTGCGTGATGGAAAGAGGGGAAATCTTACCTGGTCTAAGGTAGCAAACAGACAGTAACTAGGTGGTGGACGACTGATGACTGGGCTGTCAATGACGATGGCGACAACGATGAAGAGTAGCACCACTCAGTGGTGTCTCAAGCAACAGTGATAAAGGCTTTTTAAAAAAAATCTAAATCATTGGTTTACTTAAAACTGGGTGTTTTACCAGTCTAACCATGGTCTTGACTTGTTTAATCCGGTCAAACCCCTAAAACGATTATACCATCAAACTAAAATAAAAAATGTAACATTTCATAGTTTGGATGATCGAATCAACTGGTACAGTTAAGCCAAAACAACACTAGAAAAATCAATAATGGAGAAAATGAGGTGAGGTGAAGTGAAAATACAATAATTTAAATGAATGTACTTAAAATTAAGGATTTGTTTAACAAGTGCTCTAACCCTTTAGAAACTTATTAAGGAATCAAATATAGTGAATATTAAATAAAAAGTAAAGCTTTTAATGCATTAAAAATTTAAAAAACTTCACTTTTTATTTAAAACTTAAATCTTAAAGAGTAAACTACCAATTTAGCTCATGAAATATAGATAATATCAATTTAGTTCACTTAATTATGAAATGTTACATCAAATTAATCCTTTTGTACTTAAACCATGAAATTGAGGAACTAAATTAATGTTATTTCTTATTATTGAGAAACTAAATTGATATTAGCTATTTATGATTAAAGAACTGAATTAATGTCATTTTTATATTATTGAGAAATTAATATTAATTTCTTTAAAAGATTAAATTAATATTAATTTTTATTTTTAGTGACTAAATTAATGTCATATATTTTTCAGAAATCATATTAATGTCAACTCAATTTTTTAAGAAATTAAAAAATTACTCATTTTAAAATTAATGAAGAAAATGTTATTAGAATATGCATTTATTACTATTTAAAAAAATACAATAATTTCTCCTCTCTCCCTAATTATTCCTCAACACGTCATGCCTTAAGTTGTCTTGAATAAACAGAATGTGAACGGGAAGAGTCTTACATTTTCAAACGTTACCATAGATTACACCGACCTAGTTAGCCTACTCAATCTACTAAAACTAACTAATCGTTGTTAGCATTCTGCTTAACCACTACATTTTAAAGACTTAAAAGTCAATCTGAGTAGGTTCCTTTCTCTAAAAAGAAAGATTTGATAAATGACAATCCTCACATTTTTTTTATTGACAAATATTCATAAAATTGTGTAAAGAAAGATCATTGAATTATTTGACCACGCTATAAAAACTATTACCTTTTTTTTAATCAAAAGAGAATCTGAAAAGGGTGATATGAGAGAGAGAGAGGTAGAGAAAACTGAAGAGAAACTTAGTTTAGTGAACGAAATATAATGAGGGGAGATGATTTGACAATTGCACTTATTAACCACAAATGTCGTCATATTTGATTTCCCATTTTCTTTGTGGCAGGTGTCATATATATTCTAGTATCATTTTGCTTTGCGTGATAGAGAGTCCATCGATTTTGGGAACATTCACACAAATTAATTAGGCTAAGTTGATGTCACATGTAAATTTCGATGTCTCTAGTAGAATTAATTAATAGATGAATCCTACAATGACATGCTTAATATCTCCTATCAAACGCAACGGGAGGGACGAGAGACAGTTCAAAGCCATTAACGATGGAGTTAGGTTTGGTTTCATAAATGTAAACGCTAATAACATTTGCTGTGGGGTCGAGAGACAGATTGGGAAGAGCGCGTTATCATTTAATTGATAATTCAACGCTAACCTAAAATATATGAAACAATAATAATTCAACGACGTAGATATTAGGACTTGGCCTTTGTTGTTTCCGATGAAGACTTCCCTGTTTCTGTTTTTCATCATGTGAACTGGAGGGGGCAAACGAAGACAATAACGCATTTTAGGTGTACTTTACGGATCTCCATCTTATTAGATATCCTGTATAATTAAGGGATTTTTGTTTGGCTTATAAGTAAACAGGGGTCTTCCTCCATAAACATAAACTATCAAGGGTCAGTACATGGGTGTAAAAATGGGAGTAAAAGAATTTATAAAGAATTTTCAATACAATTTTATAAATAAAACATATATAAATTTTTTTTCCTCTATTTTTAACCCAATTCCAAACATTCCATAAAGGTTCGTCACTTGTTTTGAGTTAACTTCCATACATCCTGTAATAAATTGACTTTTGCCCATTTGTTTTACCTTTCTCTTTTTGTTTATCTTTAAAATTAAATATTTAACACTTTTAATCATTTAGAATCTTAGATGACAAACATCACATACCGTGGACACATGTAACTTAGTACATTTTTTTTTGCCCTTTCACTTGACAATTCAATATAAAACAGTATAATTAAATAAACATATTATTTCCGGTAGAAAAAAAAAAGTAAACATATTAGAAACAAAAAAGTAAAGGAAATTCGTTTTATGTTTTCCTTTTTTTTTTTTTACCTGATGATAGTGGCATATGTATACCGAGAGATAATTTAACATCAGTTTACGTGATGGAGACAATAGTACATAAGTTTAAACAATATATTTATCTATAAATCTGATACAAAAGTCCTTTAGTCTCACTCAAAGAGATTTTGTCTTTTAGCAACAGTGCAGTGCAATGCAATGTGCAAAAAGAAATAGTGGTATCATGCAGTGATTAGTAGTACAAAAACACATTATATGCTAAATAGGCTGTAGACTATATATAATGTTGGACTGGTTGGCCGCAACTTCGGCACAATTTTATGGGAAGGACACGTGCATTGCCACCTTGTTTTGAGTAAAAAATTTAATAGTATCTGAAAGGTCGGGTTAATCATTAAAATTTAGAAAGACTTGTGAACAACTTCTATCAAGGTCCACTTTATTTAATTTATATATGCCTTGTATTGTTTAAATTGTTGTCCCATTTAGCTTAGGCCGTCAAATAATGATAAATTCACTTTTATATATTAAATTAGTGTCTCTTTTAGTGTAAAATTATTGATACTCTTAATTATTTATTTATAATTCTCATTAACTATTTATTATTTGATAAAAAAATAAAATCATAATTTGTTAATGAAAAATATGCATAAATAATTAAGAGTATCAATGACCTCATCTATTCTTAAGTGTAATTTAATCTTTTTATTTTAGTATTATAGTTATGTGGTATATGAGTCAACATATATATACATCGATTAATTATTTTTCTTAATTTAGTTAAAGACAAATTATTCACGATAGACTTATTAAAGAATTTCATAAGAAAATTCCTCACTACATGACTCCGATAAATTCATATTGTCTTTTAAATTAATTTATACATAGATCTTTATAATTTTAAATATCTTTTTTTTTAATCTATATTTTTTTAAAAATTTAACTTAAGTTTAAAAAATCCGTGCAACGGACGGAACACTTGCTAATACTGTTGTAAACTTATATTTAAGATAATAATATTTAACCTCATAAAAAATATAATAATATTTAAGTTTTTTAATTATATCAAAAAATATTTGTTTTTAAATATATTTCGCATTTGTTATGCCGCTACTATAAATTTAAGTAATTAGCATAAACCAATAAAAAAAAGGTAACTAGTGTAAAAAAAACACCATAAAAAAATTTACAAAAGAAATTTGTAATTTTTTGTTGTCTAAACGAACCAATATAAAATTAAGGATATTCCCAAACCAAATCTTCATCCGTTTTATGAGTTTTCACGTGTAGTAAGAAAAGTTCCAAATAGATAAGTTATGTTATACTTGTGAGTATCTCGTCAGGGTGTTTTCTTATAAAAAAAGTAGCTTAAATTTAAGAAAGTGTATATTAAAAGAGATTTGGATTCTTTTCTATTACAATAAGATTATCTTCTTCTTTTTTACGGGAATGGGAGTTTGATTAAAAAAACTAGAGTAGAGTTTAATACATCAAGCATGACCAAAGTATTTGCTATATGGGGTGCTTCCTCTACCCGTATGGTATTGTGATGAGAAAAAGCTAAAGAAGCTAGGCAATGAGCAGCTTCGTTACCTCTAGGACTGCATATGAGTCGGGTTGGTTCGGGTTTAAGAAAAAAAATTCAAACTAATTAGTTGATATTGGGTTAGGTTGGGTCAGATTTAAATTTTTTTTTCCGAGTAACCTAAACTAAACCAACTTGCTTGTACCCAACTAACCCGATTACAATCAAGTTGGTTAGGGTCGGATAATTGGATTGAGATTGAAACTGCAAATTTTCTGGAATGGCGTCGGAGCAGTCTTTTAGCAGCATAAGTGCTAGAGTCAACAAGTTGCTGATCCTCTGTGTTATGCTGAGGAGTCTAAAACCATACAATCCTATCATAATTTTTAGAATATTTTTCTGTCACAGAAGTTCCCCCATTGCCCCTTTTAGAGAGGGGAATATATAAAGCTGTATATGGATTCAAAGAAGACACTTGTGGCTTCATCGACATTAATCAGATAGATAACCAAGTCTTCTTCTTTTTCTTTGGTGGGGAACCCCACACATACAGTACAGAGGAAAGAATTAGTCAACATGCTGCTTAAGTCAATCAATTCATTTTGTTAGGGAGGGGGACAAACACAAGAAAGAATCCAAAGCTTCAAAGTCAAAAGAATTTACAAATAAAAGAAGAAGTTAGAGTATGATTAAGCAGGCTTTAAATCAATAGCTACATGACTAAAACACAAGTTACTAAATGGAAATTCAATCCTAAAATTTTCTTGTTACCTTTTTACACAGATTATAACAAGTGCATGTGTAGGTAAGTAACTTCTAGATTCATAATACCAGATAAATGAAGAAAAGGTAAGAATTTGTTAGGATAATATTAAGAAAGACGACCAAACAAAAAACTTTGAAATTTGACATTTTTCTTAATCCCTTTTCAAGCAATTTCAAGATCAAGAAAAATAATAACTCAAAACTAAAAACTTCAATCATATTTCAAAAAATAAGTCTAAAAAAATAAGGGAATTTGCAGTTATATGCAAATCTAGAAAATTATTAATTAGATCTGTGTCGGAGGAGGACGAGATCCTTGTCCAGATCTATGTCGCCATCTTGATCTCCCCAAATTGGTGTTGTCGTTGTCTCCTTTAACCTGCACTGTCGTCGTGCTCCTAAGATCTACACCACCATTGTGCTTCCCATATCTACGTCACTGTCTTGCTCCCCAGATCTACACTGCCGTTGTCATCTCCCCTAGCATCTGCTGCTGTCGTCCCTGGCGACTTGAAGAGCTCTGTCTGCATTGCATAGTGTATCCATATCCTAGAGAGAGAGAGAGAGAGAAAGAGGGAGAATGTGATAGAGTAAAGACAGAGAAGAAAAGTGAAGTGAAATGGACCAGAGGCAGAGAGTGAGAAAGGAAGGATGAGAAGCAATTGCGAAAATGAAGGCTCGGGTAAGGAAGAAGTGAAGAAATGAAAGAAATATTTAGGTAAAACAACATCGTTTCTCAGGTCATTGGGTTATCGGGTTAGTTTTCTGAACCTGTTACCCAAACCAATAAATGGACGGGTTGTTCGGGTTCAACCCAAACTGACCCAATGACCCGAACCAACCCAGATATTTTATATCGAGTTGGGTCGTGTTGGTCGGGTTTGCAGGTCATTAGGTCGGGTTGTGTAGCCCTAGTTACCTTCCCTTAACATGTAAGAATCTAACCTTTATAAACTCAGTAGATAGAGCTAGGCAATCACGAGCCAAGACAACTTCACATGTATTTATTCTGTATCAAGTTTTGGATTAATAGTTCAAGAGTAACTCAACTTATTAGAATAGTATCTCAGATTTATATGCTCTATTAAATAAGTACATTTATCTATTTATGATGAGCAAATCTTTCATAGAATCTTCTATAGATATGAACATTAATTACATCCCATATAAATAGATAAATTAGTTAAAAAAGATCATAATCTCATGGATTCTAATCCTAAATAACATAATTCAATTTAGATTGAATTACAATTCTTAGTATCCAAAACGCTCTTATAAATACCTTGCAATGTTTCAAAGATATGCATCAAATTCAGTTCAATATACTATCATTATTGTGTATGGTCTAACTTGAGTGTTAAAGTACCTTTCGTAGGTACCTACCCCTCACACCACCACCTACTTAGATAACCCTTTAAACTTTGTTTAGTATAATATTATTGTTGTAGGCTGATTTAAACAACTGGAAGATCCTTGCAATCCACTTCAGCAACAATATGTAGAAAACACAAGTCACGAGCTAACTGTAAGCCTTACCTTAGAGTCAAAACTTTAGCCATACTAACACTTAGACTTTCAATCATTTTAAATGATCCAACAACTACAATATTTCCCTCATCATCCCTGATAACTATTCCAAAACCACAAGTTCCATCTTCCAATACAGATGCATCGGTATTGAGCTTATACTTACTTGGAGGAGGGAGACCCCACATATCTGGAGATTTATTGGCAATTGACATAAAAGTCTGGGATATACAGAACATCAAGAACTAGATGTGGAGTTAATTGCACAGTACCTATGGAATGAACCTAAACCTTATCATGATTTGGAAGAGTAACATATGCATTAGCTAAAGAAGAATGCTGAACAAAATTTTATAAGGAATAAGCAATATGAATTGGGCTCCAGAATCCAAAAGCCAGAAATAGGAATTTAGAGAGACTTGAGAATTATTTGCAAACATAATGATATCTATGGGAGATGGAGGTGAAGGATCAGTATGC
Source organism: Ormosia semicastrata (assembly GCA_029884595.1). Lineage (NCBI taxonomy): Eukaryota > Viridiplantae > Streptophyta > Magnoliopsida > Fabales > Fabaceae > Ormosia > Ormosia semicastrata. The sequence goes on from JAQQTO010000038.1 coordinate 15,168,377, forward strand.
TCCACATTTGTCTTGGCAGCCTGAGATATCTGTTGTCCGTTTTGCAAGTAATAAAAGTGATTAGACTACATAAGCGCATGTGTCGACAGGTAATAAAAGTGAATATTTAAGTATCGTTCTCATGAGGATTGTATTAAAATTTATGCTAAGTATTAACCAATTACTACTTACTCTATATTCCAGGCAATCGAATTGATTTAAGTGATTAAATGATAGAATAAGATAAAGTAACAATTTCAAAATAGGATTAAAAAAATAGAGAAGAAACAATGATTTGGGCATCTAGGGTCTAACTTCACTAATTATTTTATTTGACTTCATGCAATCCTTTCATTACTTTTGATCATAATGTGGTTATGTTTGCCAATGTGTTTAAGTACTTATAAACCTCTTTCGATGGTCTTGTAAACCTATGAGCTTTAATCAAAACACTATATTTTTATGTGAATTGACAAAATTTCATGTATTGAGAACAAATATCAAACACTTGCTATACATAACCAATAAGTATATTTTTATCCTATTGGCTAATCAATTCATCCATACAATTGAATTTAATTGAACATGCATTTTCTAATTCTAAGGTCCAACATCCAAATCCTTATATCTAGTTCAAAGGGTTCATCAAGACATCACAAATAATGGCCAATCAAATGTGAGCAATAAACATAGAATTAGGAAATCATAACCAAAATTATCACAAAAGTAGGAAAATACATTAGACCCCAGAAAAGAAAATTAGAGCATCATGATTACAAAGACAACAATCTCAAGAAAGAGCAACAAAGACATTATGAAAAATAAAGAGAATATGGAAGGAAGAACTAGATGTCTTGATGGATGTATAATGGTTAGTCAAGCTTCTCTACTTCTTCATCCACTCTTGCTACTCTCCCCAAAAGCTGCTCTCCAGAATGCTACGTCCAATTTTCTCCCCTTTTCTTAATTGTTCAATTCCCCATTTAAACAATGGTTCTGTCATACGAACAGGGGTGCTGCGGCACAAAAGCTATGGGAGCCGCGACACTTAGTGATTGAAAACACGCTACTGAGTCTTTACGAGGAGCCGCAGCACAATGGTTTGGGAGTACCGCGGCTCCTTCCTCTCCGGAAAATGCACACTGCTACCAGAGAGCTGGAGCCTACGACTCCAGTAAAGAAGTGCCGCGGCCTCCCCTATACTCATGAGAAATTCCTCACGTTTTCAACTATTTTGTTTCCTAAAGCACCATCTTTTTTCTTTGCATGATCCTGGAAGTAAGTAAATATTAAATTAGTCAACTATTTACAGAAAAAGCAAGTGTATGTATTTAAATTTATAACAATGTATGAACAAGTATTTCTTATACACTTTTTTATCAAGGATTGAATAAAAACAAGATAAAACTCAATGATCTAGCCTATGAATGCATCAGGAAATGCTTGAGTAATAACTCTATTTCACAGAATTATCAATATCTAGGAAGTGATGACTGATAAGAGTTATTGATATTTCTTTGGAGCAAATTGAACTGCATTATTACCAGCTTGAAGGGAGATTAAATCAGTAACTTGATTCACAGAAGCAAAATTCCTATTCTTAAAACCCTTTTTGTAACTCAGGAGAAAACCATGAAGTTTGAAACACTTCTCCTTAATATGATCATAAGCACCACAATGTGTACACAAGGGTCTTTCTTTGTGCCCAAATTTCTATGTAGAATCTTGAGTCTGCTTGGAACCTATTGATTTCATAGTAAAAGCAGCTTGTGAACTTGAAACTTGAGACTGTATAATTCCAAGCTCATATTGCTTTTCTTCTTATAAGATCAAAGAAAAAACCTTGTTAATGTGGGGGAATGGTTCCATTAACAAGATATGGCTACGAGTTTGAGAGAAAGAATCACTGAGTCCCATTAAAAAACACGCGATATACTCAGATTGCACATGATCCTGTAATGGCTTGGGTCCACCACAGGTGCAATGAATCAAGGGCGAATTGTCACTCAGTTCCTCCCAAATAACTTTGAGCTTGATGAAGTACTGTGTGACTAAGATATAATCCTGTGAAACACTCAATAGATCTTTCCGTAGTTGAAACAATCTTGGTCTATTGCACTGCTGAAAATAATCTCTAAGATCATTCCAAATAGCTTCAACTAAATATGAGTAAATGACACTCGCAGAAATCTCCTTAGAGATGGAATGTAATAGCCAAGAACTAACAACATTGTTGTTACGTTCCCAAGAAACAAGAAGCACAGGATCAATGTCATCAGTTTTCAGGATAGAGTCATCAACAAACCCAAATTTGTTCTGGGCATTCAAGGATATCTTCATCGATCTGTTTCCTGAGTTGTAATTGTTACTTATCAATGGTTGAAAAACAAGTAACAATCCAAGATTATTAGAGGGATGAAAAAGAAATAGATTAGTAAATGTGACTGGCATGTATCTGATGAAGAATATGTTTTGATGATAACAAACTCAAAGATGTTGCAAGATCAAGTCCAAGATTATCAAGACCATCAAGTATAATTTTTAGGACTTTAATCTTTTTGTAGAGGTATATAAAGATTCACAAATAAGGTTAATCTTGCGTTTCATAATAGCACACAAGTTTTCAAGGCTTCAATATGGTTTTTAACTTCCAAAGAATTAAACCACCTCGTGTCCATAAACCTACAAGATCATATGGAATCAAGAGCAACATTTAAAAAGGCTCAAAACATGTTTTCACATGTATTATTCGAATAAGGGGTTCCTTATTCGAATAACACAAGTCAGAGATTCTAAATTAATCACTTAGGAAAAGATTTATTCGAATAAAGTCATGCATTATTCGAATAAGTGTTTCAAAAGTATTTTGGCACGAAGAGGTTATTCGAATAACAGAAGTGTTATTCGAATAACACATTTCAGGAAGCCAGTTCATGAATTGGTTATTCGAATAACAAAGTTGTTATTCGAATAACAAGTATTTCAGAAAAAGCCATACTTTACTAGTTATTCGAATAAGAAAAGTGTTAATCGAATAACAGGGCTTTCAAATAAAACCATGCTGAATTGGTTATTCGAATAACGATGTTGTTATTCGAATAACAGGAACTCAGAAGCTCATTTAATTCGAATGAGTTATTCGAATAACATGAATGTTATTCGAATAACGTGTTTTCCAAAAACAAATATTTATCTCGGTTATTCGAATAACAGAATGTTATTCGAATAACATATTACGAGAGGAAAACATGGTGAAAGCTATTTCAAGCGTTATTCGAATAAGAAATGTCTTATTCGAATAATGAAGATTTCAAACGTAAATTAATTAACGGATAGTAGCATAACATTTAATGCTCCAACCACCTCCCAACGGCTTTAATCTTCAATGACTTATAAATAGAAGTTGTTGGGCATTTATGGGGTTAGACAATCAATCTGAAAAATCGGGTTGAGCATTAAAAACGAGTTTTCATCTATTTCTCCATTAATACTGCTTTTAAAGCGTAAAAGTAAATCTTATAGGTTGAATTTTCGGTTGTAATATCTCGCTTCTTTCAAGAGAGTTTCTATCCATTCAATCTTTGTAATTTCGTAGAGAGGTGAGGCATCCTCCAAAAATTGTGTAAAGGTGAGGTATCCCTTGGAAAATAGAGGCTCAAGCTTTAGGGTGAGGTATCCCATAATGTTGAGTGCTCAAGGTTGTAGTGGTTTTCAAGCACCCATTGAAGCTTGAAGATATAGTGAAAAATCTCAAGTTGTTACTTGGGGACTGGACGTAAATCACAAGTGGATTGATGATCGAACCAAGATAAACGACCGTGTTTGTTTTTCTCAAAACCCTTCTCTGTTTATTTTGTGCACTGTTTCATTAATTTTCTTGGATATTGTCTCCGTAGGCTATCATATTTATAAGTAAGTGAATTCATCTCATTTATCCAATCATCTCTAATCATTCAATAGCTTCAACGAAAATTAGTTATCAATCGATTTGTGAAAGATTTGCGAACTTGTTTTACTTACTCAATTCACCCCCCTCTTGAGTATTGAGGCCACTTGGTAACAAGTGGTATCAGAGCTAGACTCTTGTATAAAGAGCTTAGCAGCTTCAAGAGAAGTGATGGCTTCAAATGGTTTTTCAAATGAAGGTTCTTCTATAAATAGACCTCCTTATTTCAATGGGAATGGTTATGCCTATTGGAAAGAAAGGATGAAAATTTTTATTGAAGCTATTGACTTAGATGTGTGGGATGCCGTTGAAAATGGTGTTTTTGTCCCAACACAAACTAAAGATGGTGTGACAATTAATACACCTAGAAGTGATTGGATCGATGATGATAAAAAGAAGGTTCAATACAATTTGAGAGCCAAGAACATCATCACCACATCCTTGGGATATGATGAATTCTTTAGGGTGTCAAATTGTAAGACCGCAAAAGAAATGTGGGATACCCTACAAATAACTCATGAAGGTACTAGTGAGGTAAAACGATCTCGAATGAATACTCTTACTCATGAATATGAATTGTTTAGAATGAACCAATGTGAGAGTATTCAAGATATGCAAAAGAGATTTACTCACATTGTTAACCATCTCATCTCATTGGGAAAGACATTTCCTAATGAAGATCTTATTAACAAAGTCTTGAGATGTCTAGCGGGAATTGGCAACCCAAGGTAACGGCGATGCGGAATCAAGAGATTTATCAACCATGTCTCTAGCCACCCTATTCGGAAAACTTCAAGAACATGAGCTGAAACTAAATAGGCTCAATCAAAATGAAGAGCATGACAAAAAGAAGAAGGGAATTGCACTCAAAGCCACCTCTTCCATACTTGAAGATGATGATGAAGATGGTGAAGAGGATGCTGAAAACATTGAGTTAAGTGAAGAGAATCTTAGTCTCCTTATAAGAAAGTTCGGAAGATTCTTAAAGAAAAAGGGATTTCAAAGAAGACCACCCTTTCCTCAAAAGAAAGCATATCACAAATGAGAAGGATCCTCTACTCCTCCAAAATGCTATGAATGCGGAAAACCGGGGCACATGAAAATGGAGTGTCCTATATATCTCAAGAAGACGGAGAAGTTTAAGAAAAGGCCCTCCAAGGAAAAGAAAAGAAGAAGATACATAGCTTAGGAGGACAATGACTTAAGCTCTTCCGACGATTCGGAGAATGAAGAAGCCCATCTTTGTCTCATGGCTCAAGGAGAAGAAAGTGGAGAAAGCGATACCGAGGTAACTTCTTCTAGCCTAGAACCTCCACCCTCTTATGATGAATTGCAAGATGCCTTTCAAGAATTGCATGATGAATCCTTGAGGCTCACAAAAATGATTTTGGCTTCCAATAAAACAATCTCTCTGTTGATAAACAAAGTTTCTACCTTAACTAAGGAGTTAAATGAACTTAAAGTTGAAAATGAGACCTTAGGACTCATAGATGCTAATTCATTATGTATGACTTGCTCCTCACAAGGTAATGCATCCATATCATTACCTTGTTTATCATGCAAAGCTTTTGAAAAAGAAATTGAAGACTTGAACAACACTCTTGCAAAATTCACATTTGGAATAGACAACTTGAATGTGTTGTTAGGGAGACAAAAATGTGTTTTTCAAAAGGCCGGTTTGGGTTTTAATCCAAACAACCATCAAAAGTCTTATAAGAACTTCTTTGTTTCCTCAAAAACTTCAAGTAGTCCATTTGTCAAATGTTTTCATTGTGGTAGGAAAGGGCATAGTGCATCAACTTGCAATGTTAGAAAGAACATAAACAATAAAGTTGGAATAAAAAGAGTTTGGGTTCCTAAAGGTACCATGCCTAACTCTAACACACAAGGACCCAAGACAATTTGGGTACCAAAGGTTAAAACATGAATGTGTGTTGTAGGTGTACTTGAAGACCAATAGCTCAAGTTGGTATCTTGATAGTGGTTGCTCCAAGCACATGACCGGTGATGGCTCCAAGTTCTCCTCCCTTACTCACAAGAAACATGGTCATGTCACCTACGGTGATAATAACAAAGGGAAGATTCTTGGAATTGGCAAAGTTGGTAAGATCCCTTCATCATCTATTGATAATGTTTTGCTTGTTGAAGGACTTAAACATAATTTGCTTAGCATTAGTCAATTGTGTGATAAAGGCAATAGAGTTATATTTGATTCCTCTTGTTGCATAATTGAGGGAAAGGACGATAAGCAAGTTAAGTTTGTTGGTCATAGGGTCAATAACATATATATGATTAGTCTTGATGATATTTCCTCAAATGATGCTAAATGCTTTATGAGTAAAGAAAATGATTCATGGTTATGGCATAGAAGAATTGCTCACATTCACATGGATCACTTAAACAAATTGGTTTCTAAAGAACTAGTAATTGGTCTTCCAAAGCTCAAATTTGAAAAAGACAAACTTTGTGATGCATGTCTAAAAGGGAAAACAAGTAAAGGTCTCTTTAAAGCTAAGAACATAGTCTCAACCTCTAGACCTTTACAACTTTTGCACATAGATCTTTTTGGGCCCTCTAGAACTATGAGCTTTGGTAGGAATTACTATCAAAAAAAATTTAAACATTAGTGATTGTGGATGATTTTTCTAGGTTTACATGGACGTTATTCTTAGCCCACAAAAATGATGCTTTCCAATCATTTAGAAAACTTACCAAAGTTGTCCAAAACGAAAAAGGTGTTTGTATTGCATCCATAAGAAGTGATCATGGTGGTGAATTTGAAAATCATGAATTTGAAACTTTTTGTGATGAACACGGCATTGAGCATAATTTTTCTGCCCCTAGGACACCACAACAAAATGGTGTTGTAGAAAGGAAAAATCGATCTTTAGAGGAAATGGCAAGAACTATGCTCAATGAGGCAAACCTTCCTAAGTACTTTTGAAATTGATGCGGTTAACACCGCTTGTTATGTTATGAATAGAGCCCTAATAAGGCCAATTTTAAAGAAAACCCCATATGAATTGTACAAAGGAAGGAAACTTAATGTGTCACATTTTCATGTCTTTGGATGTAAGTGCTTTGTTTTGAATAATGGAAAAGATAACTTGGGGAAGTTTGATGCAAAATCTAATGAGGGAATATTCATTGGTTATTCTATTCATAGTAAGGCCTTTAGAGTTTATAATAAACGAACTATGACCATAGAAGAGTCCATACATGTTGTATTTGATAAAACTAACCCAAATGAGCCGAGAAAGGAGCTTGTTGATGATGTTGCAGAAATCTTGGCAAAGACGCACTTGGAAAATCAAGAGAAAGAGTCCAAGAAGGAAGAAGAGAGACACATTGATCACACATGGCAAAAAGATTCAGAAATCTTGGATCTACCCAAGGAATGAAGGACTTCAAGATATCATCCTCATGACAAGGTGATAGGTGATGTATCAAAAGGAGTAATCACTCGAAACTCACTTAGATATGCATATAATCACCTAGCCTTTATTTCTCAAATTGAACCTAAAGACATAAGTGAGGCCATTAATGATGAACATTGGATCTTGGCCATGCAAGAAGAACTAAACCAATTTGAGAGAAATCAAGTTTGGGAATTAGTTCCAAGGCCCAATGATCATCCAACAATTGGCACCAAGTGGGTCTTTAGAAACAAACTTGATGAAACGGGCTTAATAATAAGAAATAAAGTTAGGCTTGTAGCTAAGGGTTACAATCAAGAAGAAGGCATGGACTATGAAGAAACTTATGCTCCCGTAGCTAGATTAGAGGCCATTAGAATGTTACTCGCATATGCTTGCATCATGGATTTCAAACTCTATCAAATGGATATTAAAAGTGCCTTTTTAAATGGTTTTACAGAAGAAGAGGTGTATGTGGAACAACCTCCTGGTTTTGAAGATTTTGAATTGCCCAACCATGTTTTTAAACTGAAAAAGGCATTGTATGGCTTGAAACAAGCTCCTAGAGCTTGGTATGAAAGGTTGAGTAAATTTCTTTTAGAAAAGGGTTTTTCTAGAGGTAAGGTTGACACTACCCTATTCATAAAACACAAAATGCATGACATACTTCTAGTTCAAATCTATGTTGATGACATTATATTTGGAGCTACTAACAACTCTCTTTGTAAAGAATTTTCAAATATTATGCAAAGTGAGTTTGAGATGTCTATGATGGGGGAGCTCAACTTCTTCCTTGGTATCCAAATCAAGCAAACAAGGGAAGGAACGTTCATAAGCCAATCCAAGTATTGTAATGAGCTGCTCAAGAAGTTTGGAATGGACAATGTCAAGCATATGGCTACTCCTATGGGCACCTCTTGCTATTTAGACAAAGATGAAGGAGGTAAATCGGTAGAAATTACAAAATATAGAGGTATGATTGGCTCACTCCTTTATCTCACTACAAGTAGGCCTGATATAATGTTTAGTGTATGCATGTGTGCTAGATATCAAGCTAATCCTAAAGAATCACACCTAAGTGCTGTTAAAAGAATAATGAAATATCTAATGGGCACATCACAAATGGGTTTATGGTACCCTAAAGGTGCCTCATGTAGTCTTATTAGATATTCGATTGATTTTCTGGGTGCAAAATGGATCGAAAGAGCACTAGTGGGACATGCCACTTGCTTGGAAGCTCACTAGTTTCTTGGCATAGCAAGAAACAAAATAGTGTGGCATTGTCCACAGCTGAAGCTGAATATGTTACAGCAGAGAGTTGCTGTGCTCAAGTCCTTTGGATGAAACAGCAACTCTTGGACTATGGTCTTGAGCTTGATCACATACCCATAAGGTGTGATAATACTAATGCAATTAACTTGTCGAAAAATCTCATTTTGCATTCTAGAACTAAACATATTGAAATAAGACATCATTTCATTAGAGATCATGTTCAAAAGGGTGATTGCACACTTGAATTTGTTGAAACAACTAAGCAACTAGCTGACATTTTCACTAAACCCCTAGCAAAAGAAGCATTTTTCCACATTAGAAATGAACTTGACATTTTGGAACAATCATGCATATATTGACATTTTATTGCATCACATCTTATTGTTTACTGCATAATCATGTCATCTTGCTGCATAATTTCTGAGCTATCAATCATATTTAAATCCAAAACTGACTTGAGCGTCGGAGTTTTCCCCTAAGTTGTTTTGCAGGCGCTCCTCATGATTCAAGATTCCCAAACAACTCAACAATCTCAAATTTGAAATCCTTGGTAAAAATAGCACTCTTGCAAAATTGAGTGATTTGAAACATAATATGATAAGATTATATGATTGTATGATAAGTTGAATTGATTTAACATGTTCTGGAATTGATTTGAATGATTTGAAGTTGATTCTATGTTGTTTGGAATTAAACTGGCATGTCTCTGAATCACATAAATGATAGAAGGATTAATCCTCTATAATTTGCTGCATGAAACTATCTTTTATCGTATGCCTTATTCGAATGAGAAGCCTCTTATTCGAATAAGAAGTCTCTTATTCGAATAAGAAGTCTGTTATTCGAATAAAACATGTCAGTAAAACCCAGTTCTTGTTCTAACACATCACAGAATGTGCTATCACGCTGTAGTTTTTAACTGGTTATTCGAATAACCAATTGGTTATTCGAATAAAGCATGTCAGTGGCAAAAGCCATTTTCATGTTATTCGAATAACAACATATGTTATTCAAATAACAAAAGACAGAATTTCACCAAAATTTGCGCTATTATGCTGTTATTCGAATAACAGCCTTGTTATTCGAATAACGCTTGGCAGGGAGCCAAGACGCTTCAGGTACCACTCTGTTATTCGAATAACACCACTGTTATTCGAATAACATGCGGTTTATAAAAGAAGTTCCGAGGCTCCTCTGTCATTTCATACGTACGTTCTCTTTTCCCATCTTTCTCTGTTCTCTCCTTCTCATCCTGACCATCTCTTCATTCTCTCCATCACCCACCAAAATTCAACCATGGCTTCCTCTTCCAAACGACCACGTAGCAAGACCGCTCCCACCAACAACCCCATTGACCTTCGTAGACTTTCGTCAAACAACGATGATCTCAAGCGCTTCAGGGAGGAATTCTGGACCAGAGACATTATCCCACCCAAATACATGGATCATCAATTCTTCGAGGACGATGGAGGATTTAACTTCCTCGATGATCTCTCCCATCAGGGCGTACTGGCACTCTACAGCTACAAGGACTCTATTTTCCCAGACTTGGTGAAAATGTTCTCTCGCAACTCGAAGCCGGACGGTCCAAATCTCATCTCGAAGTCAAGGACCAAGAAATTGTCATCACTCTTGCATTGATTGGATGACATTCTTCAACTTAGACGCCACAAAGTTTTGTAAAGTGGAGCAAGCACGGGAGCCCTACGTGAAGGCATATAGAAGAGAGGAAGCAGTGTCCCATCTGGTGAAACCTGGAAAAGCCTGGTCCAAGGTTGGTCCGAAATGTGGGATGTTGAAAAGCCAAGAAAAGGCGCTTCACTACTCATACGCTCATATTCTCGCTCCTCGTGGAGGCAACTACGCCTATCTCACTAAGGATGACATCTTTCTTCTCTGGGTGTTGAAGAAAAACTTGGAAGATCAAATCGGCCAAATTTCATTGGAAAATACATGATGAAGGTCAAGACCACCAAGAATTGTGACCTGCCATACGCTCTGATTATCTCAGCCTTTTTCAAGAAGTATTCCTTCCTCAGAGAGACTGAAAGGATAATGCCTATGAACCACTTCAACATCTTCGGCGAATTTACTTTGAAGAAGATGAAGATGGTTCTGGACGACGTTGGAGGATGGGTATACCCTGATGAGCTGGAAGAAGCTGCAGCAGACGAAGACATTGCAGATGCCCCTGCTCCCGCCGATGACCCCGCTCTGCTCCGAGCGAATGTACCCGGTGAAGCCTTGCTCCAGAACTCGGAAAGCATCATGACAACTCTGCTCGACAACCGTGCTTACATGGAACACACATTTTCTATTCTCTTGACAGAATAGAAGGTGTTGAACGCGAGCTTCGACCGCGAACCGGACCTCCCGCCCCGCACCACTCCCTCCTCCTCCACCATGACACCTACTTTGATTATAGGACTTTAGTTTTATTTTCTTTATGTTTTTATGTATCTCGGCATAATCTATATCGAAATTGTACATCTTGACTATGATTGCCAACATTCAATAAAGAATAATTTGTTTTTCTTGCTTGACTTTGTAATCTCTCGACTGATCTTGCCTTCCAATATGTTTGTTTAAATTATTTGTTAAAAAGTAAAAAGGCATATTTATGGATTCCGGGTTTATGCATATCTTGCCCCATCTTTTTGATCATGACAAAAGGGAGAGAAGAACAAGAATAAGCTAAAAGTTAAGTTAACTCTGTTCATTTGCACTTAAAGATAAAAATAATCATTTCTGACAATTTTTGGTTTTGGAGATTGTGTTGAGAAAAGACAGATCAGAAAGACTCTTTTGAAAAGGATCAAGAGACTCCAAAAGAAAGGGGGAGCTGCGCTTGTCTCTGATAAATTATGCTCCTCTTACAAACCAGAGGGGGAGTAAGTCTCCATGATTAATACTGTGCTTTCCTATTTACAAATGAACTAACTTTTTCTCAATGGCTGTTTGTCATCATCAAAAAGGGGGAGAATGTGACTGGCATGTATCTGATGAAGAATATGTTTTGATGATAACAAACTCAAAGATGTTGCAAGATCAAGTCCAAGATTATCAAGACCATCAAGTATAGCTTTTAGGACTTTAATCTTTTTGTAGAGGTATATAAAGATTCACAAATAAGGTTAATCTTGCGTTTCATAATAGCACACAAGTTTTCAAGGCTTCAATATGGTTTTTAACTTCCAAAGAATTAAACCACCTCGTGTCCATAAACCTACAAGATCATATGGAATCAAGAGCAACATTTAAAAAGGCTCAAAACATGTTTTCACATGTATTATTCGAATAAGGGGTTCCTTATTCGAATAACACAAGTCAGAGATTCCAAATTAATCACTCAGGAAAGGATTTATTCGAATAAAGCCATGCATTATTCGAATAAGTGTTTCAAAAGTATTTTGGCACGAAGAGGTTATTCGAATAAAAGTGTTATTCGAATAACACATTTCAGAAATCAGTTCATGAATTGGTTATTCGAATAACAAAGTTGTTATTCGAATAACAAGTATTTCAGAAAAAGCCATACTTTACTAGTTATTCGAATAAGAAAAGTGTTATTGAATAATTTCTTTCAAATAAAACCATGCTAAATTGGTTATTCGAATAACGATGTTGTTATTCGAATAACAGAACTCGAAGCTCATTTAATTGAATGAGTTATTCGAATAACATGAATGTTATTCGAATAACGTGGGAGAAAACAAATATTTATCGGGTTATTCGAATAAACAGAATGTTATTCGAATAACATATTACAGAGGAAAACATGGTGAAAGCTATTTCAGCGTTATTCGAATAAGAAATGTCTTATTCGAATAATGAAGATTTCAAAGTAAATTAATGGATAGTAGCATAACATTTAATGCTTCAACCACCTCCCAACGACTCTAATCTTCAATGACTTATAAATAGAAGGTGTTGGGCATTTATGGGGGTTAGACAATCAATCTGAAAAATCTGGGTTGAGCATTAAAAATGAGTTTTCATCTATTTCTCCATTAATACTGCGATTTCGAGCGTCAAACCGTAAATCTTATACCTAGGTTGAATTTGGTTGTAATATCTCGCTTCTTTCAAGAGAGTTTCTATCCATTCAATCTTTGTAATTTCTATAGAGAGAGGTGAGGCATCCTCCCCGTAAAGGTGAGGTATCCTTGGAAAGTAGAGGCTCAAGCTTTAGGGTGAGGTATCCCAAGTGTTGAGTGCTCAAGGTTGTAGTGGTTTTCAAGCACCCATTGAAGCTTGAAGATATAGTGGAAAATCTCAAGTTGTTACTTGGGAACTGGACGTAAATCACAAGTGGATTGGTGATCGAATCAGATAAACGACCGTGTTTGTTTTTCTCAAAACCCTCCTCTGTTTATTTTGTGCACTTGTTTCATTAATTTTCTTGGATATTGCTCCGTAGGCTATCATATTTATAAGTAAGTGAATTCATCTCATTTATCCAATCATCTCTAATTATTCAATAGCTTCAACGAAAATTAGTTATCAATCGATTTGTGAAAGATTTGCGAACTTGTTTTACTTACTCAATTCACCACCCCTCTTGAGTATTGAGGTTACTTGGTAACAGTAAAATCATTAGTAAGATTGAAATTTGCTATGGGAACAAAAGTCGAAGAAGAGAGAACAAAGGTGAAATCAAAACACTTCTGTTATCATATTACACTTCATAGAATGAGAGAAATGGAATTCGTAAATTTTCATTAACTTGAATGTAGTAATTAAACCACTTACTTATAGAATAATTGACTTGTAACAACTATCTAACTGACATAACAAAGTAACTAACTGACTATAAGTTACATATTATTGTCTAATGTAGTCAGAGGAATACCATTGGCTGTAGGAGTCAGAGAAATACCACAATCCCAGACTGTCAGGTTAGTACTGTACATCAAGCCACTTAATATTTTTGGGTATATTTTATTGAAACAATATTTTTATGAATTTTTGTGAAATTAATTATGTAACACAAAGATTTATGAAAATATTAAGTTTTGATTGATCTGATACACCCATCTGAGTGCCTAGGATTTAAGTAAGAATTTCTCCTAATTTATAATCTTGTAGGCAATTGTGAGCATTGGCTAAGAGGACCTTTGCTGGAACACACGGTTATGGTCTGGTGACAAAACTGCATTTGGAACGTGAATAAGCTCAAGCCCTTCCTGCACGTGAACTTGGTGTTTAGACCCCGTTCCCTGTTTGTTCGTAACCTCCTCCCCAACGATACTGATCTCTCTCCCTTTGTCACGTTCATCCTCTTCTTGCACTGCCAGTTTAGCCAATTTCCTCATAAGTTTCTCATGCACTCCATCATCTTTAGGCTTTGAAGTGGTTTGTGGCTTCTGAGTAGGTCCTGGTCTAGATTTATTGGCTCTTTGCCGCACCAGATCAGCTTTTAGCCAAGGTCCTAACTCCTTCGAGTGCACCTTGATATAATCTTCAACATCAGTAACTTCCTTACACAGCCTTTCTTCATGAGTCATGACCTATAACTCCACTAAAGTAACAGAACATTGGGAGTTTCTCATATTTTAACTCCACCCACACTATTCCATCTTTCTTATGTCCTATATATATTTACCCCTTTACGCAGTGGCTTTTGTATCCCCGGATCCACCAAAACCTTGACTATCTACCCACGAGAATTAGGCAGTTCAAATAAATCATAATCCAACACTTCTCCCAACAAAGCTAGCTCTCCCACCTTACGACCAATATTCGTATGTTGTTTTACAATGAGATGGGAGACCCCATAATTGCACCCATGTTGGAACCCGATCGAAATCCATCTCCTCTGGCTTTACCTCACGCTGCCATCTTTTTAGTACTATCCATGAGTTCCTAAAAGACCATGGAACTCTCCTTCAGAATCCGTTTCAGAGAGGATTCGTTTGGAAAGAAGAATAGGAATAGTCTCGGTTTGATTTCATCCACATAAAACCCTTCTGGACAACCCCAAATATTCATGAATGTGTGCTGCAGAGCATGTTTATTGATTGTTTTCTCAGTGATTGCTTTCCCTATCAAACTCAAATCACACCCTGCAAACCTCTCCGCCACATCTCCATCATCGTAAACAATAAGTTCCTCTTCATCCTTGCCACGATCACTAGCATGTGAATCCTGTCCATGTTCAATATCATCATCATTTACTTTCTCCATTGTTGCCAATTAGGAATCATCCACACGAAACGGCGATCAAATTTCACGAGCAAAAACGGATACTAATTTTATAAGACATATTTGTCTAAGGGCACATAAAGTAACTTTAATGCAACTTAATTAAGGGTGGTTGCCTTGTTCTTGAGTTCCTCTACTATTCCAAAAACCACGAGTTTCATTGAGTTATCAATCGTTGTGATTAAATTTTTATTTTAAGTAGATTTTTTATTTCTGTAATTTTAACTAGTTGATATCATCCTGGTCACACATAGGCACAAGAGATTCATCCCATTATTTGTCTATTTTAGAAAAAAAATCATCATTCGTTTACAGAAATGAAAAGTTGTTCCGATAAGACGTGTACTATAATTTAAACGGCAGTTAAGTCAATATAACAAAAGAAAATAATAAAATGCATGTGTAGCTATCGCATTAAGGATTTCTTGTAGACATGTAAGGAATAGTATTTTGCCGTACCTTGTGGGAAACAAGTTAGAATTCAACTTTGTATTTCGAGTAAATTTAAAAAAAAAAAACTTTGCATTTCTATTATAAACAAATCCATTCGCACCAAATGATAAGTTTAGTATCAACACCCCAGCTCAAAAAAAAAAAAGTATCATCACCTCAAAAATAACGGATGTATTCTTTGGGTCATTGGCACTAACAGTCCAAAGGGTTGCGATTTGATTATATTAAATTTTATATGAATTAAAGTGGTATACATCATCTGTATAATTATAAGAGGAACTCATCTAATGATGGCCAAATTATATATGATGTAATGAATTTAATTAAAGTGGCCTGCATAATCAGTGTAATTTGACAACTTATATCGCTTTAAATTTTAAATTGATGATGCATGCCACTTTAATGATATCTAATTAAATTTTGATATATTGCTTTTATTTTAATTAATAAGAGAAGAAATAGTAATAAATATTGATTTATCAAAATATTAATGGATATCAATGTAAAACTCCTTTAAATTGAAAATGTATACTAATTAAACTCATTTTATATTATTGTATTGACATGATAATTTATAGTTGAATGATAATGTAAAAAACTTTTACACTGTTAATACATCAAACTTAAATCATAAAAATAAAAAGTTTTACAGTGACATATATATTGTTACATCATTTAACTAATTTAAACTTACATGAGTTCTCAAATTCATTAAATGATGTGAAAACACATCATTAGATGTCATTATAAAGCATTTTTTACACTAACAATACACATAAATTAAATTATATATATAATTATATTAAAAAGATAATTTAAGTTTAAAATGAAAAAAAACTTAAACATGTATAATACATATAACTTTTGAGGATGCGTCCACAAAAAAGTTATACCACTTTCAAGTAAATATAAATAGATAGAGGTGGATGGTTTATTTTGCGGATAGATTAATTTGCAGGTTCTTTTACATATACATTTTTTTAAAAACATGTTCTTATACTTTAAAAATTATAAATAGAGCCTACAAGTTTAAAAACTTTTCAATTGAGTTCTTATAGGACCTAATGGTATATTAGATTTAGGGATTTAATCGAAAAAGATTTTTAAAAGTATACGAATCTGTTTATATTTTTTATAATTTTTAAAATGTACAAGACATATAAATTAATTTAAACTTTTTATCTGTAATTTAATTTAACCTTTATTTAGCAATAAAAGTTAGTTCAATTAGTATGATTGAGTTTTATTTTTGGTAAAATGGAAAATTAGTATGATTGAGTTGCATGGACGCAAAAGATTTTGAGAAATAATAATGTAGAGTAATACTCGCCATGAGAGATTTATTTATTAAATATTTTAAATAAAATTAAATAACATGTTTTATTATGCTGTCTACTCACTATGTTTTCATTTAATTAATCCACACAAAAAATGTTTAAAAAAATTAAATGTATTATTCTCATTTTACATAAGAAAGTTTTTAAAGATTTTAGATTCAATTATTGTTAGGACAATGTTTAATACACAACATTCATTATTTACAACATTTTTCATAAGATCATTCATAGTAAAATTAAAATATAGGTATACAAAAAATAAAGTAGAAAAATTAACTATAATAAGATAATAAAAGTATTTAGATGTAAAGTAATAGGTGTAAATTAAACATATACACGTAACATTATTATTCTTGCTAATATATAGTTGATAGGATATCAATGTGTGTTGATATAAGTGAAAAAAAGGTTTCGTCTTTTAAGCGTAGCTTTATATTTGTTTATATAATTTATTTATATAAAAATAATATCGTTATGAGAAATTTTTATTTAAATGTTTAATCGTATTTTAATAGATTAATTTTTATTTATTAGATTAGAGATATTTTAAAAAATAAAAAATTGATAGAACATTTATTATAACTTCTTGTTTAATATTTTAAAAATTGAATTAAAAATTAAAGAGGCGAGACCTCTAATTTACAGATTAATTAGTTTAACTAATTAAATTAAATAATTCACAAACGAAAAACATCACTTATTTATTAACTAGTTCAATCCGATTCAATTTTAAATTTAAAGCATCACTTTCGATATGATTTATAGCGTGACTTTAGATTGGGTCTACTCCCTTTATCTCCTAAATTTTTTGTTTAAAAAAAGGTGGTTTATTTATGCAAATAAAAAATATCGCTTTAGGGTCCGGAGAAATAATTCTCAACGCATCTCCGTGCACGAAGGTCCGCGTGGCACCAGTGGTCCCCCATGCACAACATAGAAAATATTTCCTTTCTCTTCCACTTCGACCAACACCAAAGTTCCATGTATATGTAGCAGCTATCTATTTTTTTAATAATTGAATTTTGTCTTAGATCGTGTGTATGTATGTATATATCAATGTTATTTCCATTGCCGGGATGACAACTTTTGGGTTGTATTTTACTGAAAATTTCTTTTTTTTTCTTAGGTTTTTTTCCTCGAAAAAGATTATCGCTATTTAGTTGTATGGGTTTATAATGTGAGACCCACATTAATTAGGTTCGAATGATTTAGAAGAAGTAAGGAAATACTTACATATATACGGTGAAAACAACGATATCTCTTATATTTTTGGGTGCACAACAATATCTCTTATATTACTAGTATTTCCAACACGCATTAACATGCGTGTGACTTCATTTTCTTCCAGTTATACAATAAGGTATTATTGAATTAGGTTTTGAGTGAATTGATATTAAATTTTTAAGTATATTAAAAAACAATCCACATTAAACTAGTGCATTAAAAAAATCGAGAAAGCCTCCTTAACATTATGCCATCCCCTTAACTTAAAATAAGATTTTTAAGACTTGTTAAAAACTGAATTTGGCATAAAATTTGCAGTTTTTATATAAAAAATATGTTCTAACATTTTTATTTTATTTTTACATTTTGCAAATATGATTACAGAATTTTTATACATACAAATAACACTCAAAATTACATACAAATACTCAGAATGTAGGATACCTTGTAATCTTAAAAAAAATTACATAAAGTAAAAAAAACTTTTTTATCAAAACATTACCAATTTTTAATTTTTAATTATGCATACTAATTTCGCAAAGAATTATTTCAACTTATTGAATTACCTATACAAATTTATATATTTTTTAATTCAAAACTTGGGTAAGAAACATTTTTATAACATGTTTAGATTATAGTTTTTTTGTTTATGACTAATTGCTTTTATAATTTTGAGTTACAAGTGATAGTTAAATAATTTTTTTTAAAGTGATGATTTCAAGATTTGAACCTCTAATATTGTAGACAAAATTCATCTTAAATCGTAATTTATTTTCATTACAACTAATCACGTTAGTTATATTATAGTTTACATTAAATAAAAAATTAATTCTTTTTTACTTCTATATAAATTATAATTTGAGACTAAAAAATATCTTCAAACCCACCTCAACAATAATTTTCTAAATATATTATTTATAAATAAATATACACCCCAAATTGTAAAAACTACAATCCAAATATGTTATTAATGCTACACTTACTGTAACGTTAGCCAGATTTAACTTTTGTAGAAGTCCGTGGAGCAAAATTGGTGCAGCTGAGTGTATAATGTCATCTAAATCAAGCATTGTATTTTTTTATGAATTTTTTATTTAAATACTTTAAATATTGTCTTATGTAGCACCTTATTAATAAATAAATAAATAATAATTCTGATATTTTTATCACAAATAATATATATATTTATTTTTATATCTCATTTAATATCATTTATTATATTTATTTATTTTATTATTTTTTATTTTTCAATCATATATACTATTAAAAAAATGTATACAATATCTAACTTTTAAAAAAATATAAGATGATGATTTTTCAATAAATAAATATATACAATGCAAATTTTGAAGCCATACATTGAGAATAAAGAGCCACACTTATATACGGCATTATATTTCTATATACCATCATGATCTGAATCAAAGTAGGGGCGGTGCAGCCGTGGAGGAGTGCAGGCATTAAAGTCATTTCACCTCGTATCCTTCCTATTATATCAAAACCCACATTTACTTGTGGTCTTTCTCCCTTCGGAAGCCCCCTTGTGCCACGTTCCTCTCACGCTTGGGTTTCTTCCCAATATCGAGGGCATTCTCGTAAAACTGGAACAGAAAACATACCAAATCTGAGAGCTGGATTTATGGCTGTGTTTACTTCTCATTGGCTGCACCTCCACACAAAGGAAATGGAATAGTATTTTATAAACCTTTCACATCCTTTCTCTTGAACATTCGCCTAGAGGCATCTCCACTGCCACTCTCACCGCTACACACAAGGATAAACCCAACCAAAAAAACAAAAAACAAAAAACGAAGGTGTTGCAGTGCATAGAGAGGTAGATGTTTATTGTTGTCCTGTTCATAACTTCATATGTCATATTCTTTGTTTATCTTCAGATGTTGTTTTTGTTGCTAGTCTTGTCCCAGAGAGCTAAGTGAGTGAGTGATTCACTTTCAGGAACAGAGAAATGGGTTGCCGTTATTTTCGATGACTTTCTAGCTAAGTGATAGAAACTGCAACTCATATTTTCCACCCTCTTTTTTTTTTTCTGTCTTCCTTTTCCTTTTCCCCTCCCCCTGTTTGATATCTTCCTGATTTTGAGGCACTTTAGCTGCACCCCACTTCACAGTTTATTGTTCGAAGTTAAATTTTCTGGATTTGGGTTTGCTTTTGTTACTTTTAGATCTCTACTATTGCTTTGCTGAACCCTTTGATAAAGAACAATTTTTTGCAGGAACTGCCTGGAAACAGAGGATTCCAAGAAGTTGGTGTGATCTGATAACAAGGGTTGGAAGATAATCTGCAAAAGAATAAAACTTTGGTTATTGTTTTTAGTAATTCCAACACGTCCGAATAGAACTGAAGAGTAGCTGGGAAATAATGGAGTCAGATCTTCAGCAGCACCTTCCCATGTTTCTGGATCATCAGCACCACCATCAGCAGCAGATGAATTCAGGCTTGACAAGGTACCGGTCGGCTCCAAGTTCCTATTTTTCCAACATCATTGACCGGGAGTTCTACGAGAGCATCTTCAATCGCCCCTCCAGTCCCGAAACAGAGCGAATTTTCGCACGGTTTATGAATAGTGTTGGTGGTGCCGATGGCGGCGGCGGCGGCGGCGGTGGTGCTGGTGCTGGTGCTGCTGACGATTCACTTACTCAGACTATCACACCTGTTCAGCAAGTTTCTGCAGTGAAGGAAGAGATTATTAACCAGCAATCTCAGGCTATGCCTTCCATGAATAGTGAACCCGTGGTTCTCCAGCAGCAGCAGCAGCAAAGCAATATCAATAATTATGGCTCATCTGCTCCTCAAAATTTTTACCAAAGCACTGGACGACCACCTTTGCCAAACCAGATGAAGACTGGTCGTGGAAGTACTTCTAATCTTATTAGGCATGGTAGTTCACCTGCAGGACTCTTTTCAAACATAAACATTGAAAGTGGTATGTCCAATTTCTTTTCCCTTTTTTTCTATTTATTTCCCTTCTTTTTTGGCTACAAGGTACAATGGTATGCATAATTTCACCTTTCTCTTTTCATCAGGAAAAAAATGTCACTTTTTTTAATAAAAAAAGAAGTGAAATTGTCTTTTTTTAATAAAAAAAATCCTTCTCAGAAAAATATCAATATGAAACTTTTGTGAACAAGAATTGTTGCCCCTTCACGCAGTATAAATGTCTTCAAATTTGCTATTCTAGAGATATTTTGTAGTTAGAGCAACTGGGTGATGAAAAAGAACAAAGGAAAAACATAATTATGGTCTTCGTAGAATTTTATGGAGGGTGTGATAAAAATCCTAGCAAAAGACTCCTCTAAGGTGAGCAAGTAAAGATGTATCCATAGTGGGTTGAGATCTCAAATCAATGGTAGATACGCCCTTCTTTACTCATTCTAGAGACAATCTCACTTTAGAAGAATTTTGTTCAAAATCCTATTATTTTCAAAGAACAAGGTTGTTTGAGCTAATCATGGGTACAATAATCAATGTTTCCTGGTTTAGGCTTCATATTTATGCCAATCTTCGTTTTCTTTACTTTATGAATAGGTTGTCATAATGACGCTATGCAAGCTTGATTGGCAGGCTATGCTGCTATAAGAGGCATGGGAACTTTGGGAGCTGGTAGTAGTAACACTAGTGAGGAAGCAAACTTTTCTCCTGTGGCGAGGTTGAAGAATGCACCAAACTACTCGTCAGGGCGAATGTCATCAAGAGCTGAAGTCGGGAGTAAAAGCAATAGACAAAACAATCCAGATAATGAAGCTTTTGCTGAAAGCCAGGGTAATGATTTCATTACAGGTTTCCCTGTAGGTCCCTGGGACGATTCTTCAATGATGTCTGACAATATTAGTGGTCTAAAAAGATATAGAGATGATGATGTAAAACCATTTTCTGGTTTAAATGCAGCTGAAACACAGGTAGAATACTATTGGACTTTGCCACTTTGGTAATATCTGATTTATAATTTGTCACTGCAATGTCATTGACCTGATTTTGTTGCATTGATCAGAATGAAACAGGAGGCCAGCCTGCTACTCCTTTGGCTCATCACTTGAGTTTGCCAAATACTTCAGCGGAAATGGCAGCTATTGAGAAGTTTCTGCAGCTCTCAGATTCTGTTCCTTGCAAAATTCGTGCCAAGCGGGGCTGTGCCACTCACCCAAGAAGCATTGCAGAGAGGGTACAATTTATTATAGCCAAATGATTATTGATTCCCTTTTTTTTTTTTATCACTTATACCTGGTTTCTTGATTCTAAAGTAGACAGGCCGATTTTTCTTCATCACTTTTTCATGACTTGGAAAGCATCAAACAATTTATATTGTTGAGTATTTATTGGATGCAAAGGCCTAATTGGGCAAATGATTGGCATCCACAGTAAAGTTGGTTTTTTTATGGTTATCTGTGTGAATTTCCTTCAGGTTAGAAGAACTAAAATTAGTGAGCGAATGAGGAAACTACAAGATCTCGTCCCGAACATGGACAAGGTAAGATTTTGACTTGTTGCACTCTTGATCACACACATTACTATTTATATGGATTGTGGAGGCCTTGACGCATCAATTTTGTTTTTCTCCCTTTCCAGCAAACAAACACAGCAGACATGTTGGACTTGGCTGTTGAGTACATTAAAGACCTTCAAAAGCAAGTTCAGGTATGTTAAAAACTGACCTAGCTCAATTCTCAACAATGTCAATCATATATATATGCCATTATTTATGAAGCATTACCCATTCAGTTACTCATTTTCTTCCTACATATATATATATATATCTATAGACTCTTTCAGACAGTCACGCTAAGTGTACGTGTTCACACAAGCAGCAGCAATAACGGAAAAGAGGGAGGATACGCACGACAACCTCTGTACAGATTTGTAATAATAATAATAATGATCTAGAAACTAGAGCAGCATTCTCTGATTAGGAGAATTTTATGTAGCCACTCCTTCAGCGGTTGTTAGGGAGGGGAGGGGGAATTCGCTTATAAAAATCGACTTTAGATCCAAATTTGATACAACATATGCAAAGCATGGTGTACAAAATTTTCTGTTGTAAGTTTATGCCTTTACCATAGGGCCCCCCATTTTTAGGGGATGGAGGATGGGGTGAATGACATGGGAAACATGGGGGGGCCGAAGCCGACATGGTTTTGTTGGTTATATACTTATATGAGTTGAGTGAGTTTTACATTTTTTTAAATTTTTTTTGCTCTTCCTCTTTTTTGTCATGAATCTTAGAAGTGTGTCTGATTATCTGAGAAAGCCAATTCGGTGGTGGATATTTAGACTTTGGGGATTATCTCAAACCATACCTATATATGAATGGTGGCTCTGCCTTCTTAATCTCATTTTGAGGGATACTAACTATCACCAATTTGGACTCTACTATTTGAGTTTTGCAACTTCACATATGACGTGGATACTTTCTTTACTTCGTCTCTCCTTTTTATTCATGTTTTTGGTGATGAACTTGTTTACTTAATCTCTAAAACTAGTGTGTTCTTTCATTTTCTTTCGTTATCATTTTGTCAACGGTCATTTACTATTGCAGCTACTTCTTCCTTTCTCCTTATATTGCTGTCGCAATAATGGGCATCGAGAAGAAAATAATGTGGTTCAGTATTCGTTGCCGTGAAGGGAAAATGGGTTTCGGCTTTGAGAGTTGATCTGCTTTTGAGGGAAAGGTGGGATGGATATGGCACAGCTGGAGGCAATGGACGAGTCACTATCCCTAATGGGCCAATGGTAGGTCCAAATCCATTTAAGTGAAGGCCATGTCATAAATGATGTCATAAAGCAAAGGTTGCCCTAAACGTTAAGTAGATGTGTGGATTGTTTTGAAAGGTACACACAGGACACGGCAACGCTAGTTATAGTTGGCAACAATGAACATGAACGTGGAGGGTGTGGTTTGATTTCAGATTGGGTCATAGCCAATGAATTTAAAATAAATCATTAATTTACAATTTATTATAAATTATTTAATGTTATTCAATTTATTTGTAATTTAATATAATAGATGAATATTTAATTTATTTATTAATTTATTTTAATAAATTAGATGAATGAATATTTAATTCACTTGTTTAAAAAAGTTTTAAAAATTGTCATTTTATTTTAAAAAATATTTTTCTCTTTAATTTTTTTTCTCTCTCTAAGTTATTATTATTTTTTTTAAATATTTTTTTGTAAAATTTTGGGACTCAATGTTTTGTGTTATGTGTTTTTGAATTTTAGTAAAGTGAAAGTGTTAAATTAAAAAAAATATAAAATATATTAGATATCTATTAAATTAATTTTTAATTGGATATTTAATTGATATTTTAGTTGGATTATTAATCATTAATAATTTAATTTAATTTATTAGACTTAATTTAATAAAATATATTATTTTAATTAAATAGGCAACTGATTTTAATATGTATAGATTAGATAGATTAAAAATTAGTTGTTTTTTTTTTCAGCTCTTGTGCACACTACACACTAGATGCTACTGTCAATTACTGCACTATAAATAGAAAGTAGATCATTGCATGCAAGGGGAGCTCGCTCGATTCGAAAAATGAGATTTGTAGCAAGTGAAGCTCGCGGAGACACGCAGGTGCAGGGTGCTGCTGCAGGGACATGACCTTTTCGCAGTAGGGACCTTTCTTTGCTTACACACACATTACGAGTTACGACACACTGGGTGAGTGGGTGTGTTCCACTCATTATAAGTGTGTGTACTGTAGGTGGCAAGAAAAATTCCGTCTTAGCAGCTGGCTATTATCAAGTCTTTTTAATGCTTAGAATTTAGTGGCATATATAACAAAATATGGGTATTCAAAATCAAACAAATCATAAATAAAAAAAATGGAACAAATTGGATCAATTTTGAAAAAAAAAAAGAGCTGAAAATTGAAAATTGATCAAACCAATAAATTTAAAGAATGAAATGCTGACATAATTGATTAGATTGAATTGATTTTTAATTTCAATTTTAAAAAATCGATTCAATCAAAATCAATTTAAAAATTAAAAGAGTAGATATTAGATTAGGATATGTATTATAGAATTCACGAACAATTTATGCAAAGTTAAAAAACGGATTACAAATGTGTAGCGGTATACAATTCACATGCAGCATCTTCTAATCTTTTGCAAATTTGTGGGCACAGTGGCCTCTAATCTTTTATTATGAGCAGAGGTACTCAAGCATCATATGTTCACCTTGAGCAGCAGGCAAATTAGGATGCATAGAATAAGCAATGTTCCAAATGTTCGCTTTCTAGTTATGTTTGTGCAATTTAGGCTTCTAGTGTAGCACTACAAAGAGTAACTTCTTTCAGTTCAATATTACTTGATCAAATGGGTTCTCATCAAACATTTTTGTAGCTTCTAACTCATTAGATGCATTTCATGGCCTTGAAGTTAAATGGAATCAGAATATTTTATAGTAATTGCTTAACTATTGTTATATTGGACACGGTTAATAGTAATTGCAGTATTAATTTACTTTGTTATTTTGTTGTGCTGAGTGGCTACACTTCTTTCTCCTGGTTTTATTGTATTTTTATTAATTCCATCATTTAAATATCGGTTTCAAATCTACTTTTTCTTTTGTTACCTTCGTCTTGCGCTATGCACAGTTAAACAACTTGGCTGTAGAACAAGATATCTACAATCTTAAGAGGGATTGTGAAGAGAAGAATTGATGAATCTTCAAAATCTCATATTTTTATAGTTTAATTTCTTTGTTTTTCATATTTTTTTGATATATTTTATTAAACTTTTTTTTAAATTTTATTATGTTTTTTTTTATTTTTAATTGTATTCTTATTACGGGTTTTAATTGTTTTTGATAGAAAAATTTACATGGAAGAAGACTAGATAATTTTTACAAGGAAGAAAAGTACAAATTCTCTCTGGTGTCCCAACGCCCGAGCGCGCAACACGTTACACAACATGTTTTTGATTTACGGTCTTAGCTCTTGAGCGCCCAGAAGCCAACGCCTAGGCGCTGGTTGCGTAATAGTACACATTATTTTTTTATAAATAAAAGAGTTACGCCATAATTCAAAGAGGAGACGCAAAAAATCTTTAATCCTGTGAGACACTTTTGCGACGGCAGACTTTGAGAGGCAGATCAAAAGAGAGAATTGCCACGAATCCTTAGAGGACAGTTTTGAAGGGAGGATTCAATTCTTGAAAGCTTGAAAATCATAATCATCATAAAAAGGAGTTTTGATATTTCTCTTTCCCTCTAGTTTTCCTATTCTTTGAGTTTTCTTTCCATGAATTTGTATTGTGATTTGAGATTGTTTGTATTGAACATGAGTAGCTAATCCCATAGTTAGGGTTATGAGAGATCTTATTTTCTTAATTAAATGATTTTCATCTCGAATTTGATTAAAGTAATTTCTTTTACGGTTTATTATATTACTTGTATTCTTGTCAGAATTTGATCTCTTTTGGCATATATTAATTCATTATTTGACCAGTGACCATCCGCACTCAATAAGTGGATCTATATGATAAACCTAAGATTAGATTGGTGAATGACCAAATATCAATTTATTCTATCGATGAAATTAATGATTATGTTAATTCATCTCTTGAATTGGGACTTAATGCATTCCTAATTAATTCAACTAAATGACAAAATATATAATTTAATTTAGGAATAGAATATTGTCTCATCCATGACCATTATGATTTAATAACAAATAAGAGAATATTGATAAGAGAATTATCTTACATCATAAATGAGTGAAAATCTGATTAACTAGATTCAAGTGAATCTTGCGTCCCTGGTTTCTCTTTATTTGATTATCTCTACATTGTTTAACTATCTATTATTATTATTTATTTATTTTTTAATTTTATTTTAAATTTCTCTTATACTTTCGATTATCTAAATAACTAAGAGTTTTATAAATTTAATAATTATCACTTATTTTCTATGGGATCGACAACTGAGATTCAAGTCTTATATTATTTTACGATAAAGTACACTTGCTCTTAATATATTTTACACGTATTAAGGATATCACACTAAAGGAGCTAACCACCCTGCTAAACTTCTGAGGTTGCTAATTCCAAGGTGATACTCATTTGCATTCCATCCATGCAAGTTGCAACTTCTTTTTCCCTTTATTTAATCAACTTATCACATCTAAAGTTTGAAAGAGGGTTGCAGGATTAGAAGACATTATACGTAGGAAGAATACGACAATTACAAAATTAAAGAAGGACTTGGTGTTTCTAGAACAAAAGGTAAGAAGCAGGTGTATATGAGGTGGTAATATAAGAAGTTGGGATGCATCAGTTTGATCTATAAGTTGATTAATTGACATTTTGCATTGTTATTTTATGATGATTATTAACAATATTCAACATCTTTTATATAGAAGATGATCACCTATCCCATTTTTCTATCTCTTTCTCTATCTTTTCGTTTAAATTTTATCAAATATCTTAAACTTAATTACATATTATTTTTTATTTTAATTTATTTTTCACTGAATAAAATTTAAGTACAAAGATATAGAATGAAATAAAAAAAGGGAACAAATGATCTTCCCCTTTCATACAGCATGATAAGAAGCCGGGCCCAAAACCTGAAATTTTATATATAAAGGAATAAGTACATTACATTACATTAAACTCACAAAACACAGTGTTAAACAAGAAAATTCCTGTCTACAAATCAGAAATGCTTCTTACATAAATGGCTCTTTGACGATAGACAGCAGGTTGTGCAACTTTCAAGATTTCATCGACCTCCTTCTTTGCCCATGACTCAAACGATGGCCACCTACCAAAAATGAGAGATAATCTCGTTTACGATATGGAGAGCACTACTAGCCCCTCAACCTGTGATTCAGATAGTAATCCTGTCAATAATGCACAAAATTTTGCTGCAAAGGTTGATCTATGTCCTGAACCAGAGTTCTGCTTCAGCAATTGATAAGAAATCTGCACCAGCAAAAGCCTTCAGTTCTTCAGGAAGAGTGTTTGAACAGCACTCAAAATCTCAATACGTGGCTCCCTGTATGGAAATATCAACAAATCGGAAGTCTAATACATCTTCTTCTTCTAGCCAAAATCAATTTTCAGCTCGTGGGGACTTACAAAAGAGTAGAAGACGATCGCTTAATGGAGCTAAGATTTGGAACTGCACATAAGACAATACAGTTAAATTTTACGCACATTTACAAAATAATTAGTATCTTTGTGATTTTGAATCTCAACCATTTTTGGTACTGTCTGATTTTAAATTTGAAGCAAAAGAACTAGGAACTTTTCATACATTTTCATAAGAAAATTTTGCCAACTATTGTCATGAATAAATGCCCCTTTTTTAATATTTTGAATTTGCCTTACACAAAGAGATAGCTTGCTACAGATATGTTCATTTTTGCTTGTAGGTTGCTCAGGAAAGTGTAGGTGGAGGGTTCAGGTTGCTCAAGGTTCTACAATTAGCCAAGGGGTTGGAATCATAACAAACCGAAACTGGCGAGTAAATATTCTATGGGTTCATGGTAGTACTATTTAAATACTCTCAATTTATGACACATTTTTGTTTAGTTTGATAAATTACAGATAGCAACGCCGGGGATTTGATTCAAATATAACAAGTGCTTTTTAATTGGGATCTGGATTCTATTGTTAGAGAAATAAAGACAGTAAGACATAAATTTGAAATATAATTACTATACCCCATAAGTTATAACCCACCATGATAGGTTCCTGCACAAAACAATTTATTTCTCACTCACTTCAAATGGATGGTCTTATGATAGGAGATTACCTAAATCTTTTTGATGGATGATTTCTTTGTTTGTGAATATACTTCAGAGAATTGATTTGAAGTGGCTTTGTAAGTTATTTCCCAGTTGATTAGAATTATTAGATGGATTATGTTGTCTCGTGAAATACTTATTAAGGAAAGGAAGGAGATTCAGACTTTGCTTTGGATTGGTGACCTGGGCTTCACATTATGGATTGGGCCTAGAGTGTGTTTGGGTTAGACAGGTAAATGAGAGCTTAGATTGGCAAGACACTTCTCCTCTCCTCCCATCATCATGGCATTGACTCCTTTCTCGTCAATCGTCATCCTCCTTGTCCTTGCTAACCTCACTCAATCATTTCATAAGAAATTTTGGTGGCTACATGACTACATTCATTGCATGTTCTCACATGAGTGGATTTCACACTCCAATGAAGTTACCAAGGCGAGGGTGGTTTTAACTTTGTTTGGTTTAATTAATGATTTAATTGTCACTCTTATGCATTCGTTACCAAATATATTTTTTTAAATTATTTTAAAATATATTTTGAATGGATAATTAAATCTTATATATTCATTAATTAATAAAAGGCATTTTTTAAAAATAAAAAAAAATTAATTAAATAAGAGTAATAATAAATAAATAGAAATGATAATAAATATTATTTTTATTAATAACTAATATTTAATAATCATGAAAGACTAAATTTGTCGCGGCTTGGAAGTGGGCCTCATCCCTTGGTCAACCTGTGAGAGATGATGCTATTATCATAGATGAGAGGTTATTGTATAATAAAATTTATAAGTAAAAATTTCAAATCCAAGTAAAATTTGCCGGAAAGAACTTTTGCACTCGGTGTATAACTTTCAAAATATGCAATTATTACATATGCAGAAGAATTAAAATTCTCACTAAAAAAGAGAGAGAAAGTACAGTGTTAGGAAGAAAGATGGTCCCAGGCGATAAACACCATACTTTAGGTCTGCGGATTATTCATTCAATTTCATATTTATATTTTAATATAAAATGAAAATTGGGTTCACATTGCCAATAGGATGAAGGGTTTTATTGACTTTTATAGCCTTTTAATCGCAAACACTAGTATACATCTTATTATTTTCTGCGAAATCTTACGGACAGACTTCATTCAGGACATGATACACACCCCTCTCCCTCCCTCAACATTTCTGTAAATTTTCCATCTCTTTCCCTTTCCACTACCTTAGTTAATACCACACAGGACCACAACAAGAACAAACCCAGAAACTCAAACTTAATACCACACAGGACCACAACAAGAACAAACCCAGAAACTCAAACACCTCTCTCTCTCTTTCTCTGTTCCATCCAAAAAAATTAGGACAGGAAAAAATCAGAGCAGTGTGAACAAGAACAACAACAACAACATGACCATGGACCGAGCTTCTCAGAGCAGTTCAGACTCACCAACACGAGACCCCAAAGTCTTGTCCATCGAATGCATCAAAGGCAGTTCCAAAGCCGACGAGTGGACCGGTGACATGCTTCAAACCGGTGACATAGTTGAAGAGCTTCGAATTGGGAGCACGGCCAGCTCGCTGATCCGGTTCAAGTCGCCGTTTAAGAACGGCAGGAGCGGCGTCAACAAGATCCTTCAGGACTCCTTCAAGAAGAAGGAGACCTCAATACTCGTCCGGGTCCGCCGAGGACCCGACGAGTTCGCCGAGTTGCAGGCGTGTATCGTTCCCAACGACTCCTCAGGGAAGAAGCAGTATGTCCTCAGGTCCATCACTGATCCAAACTACGTTGTCGGGTTCTTGGATCGAACCGAAACCGAGTGCTTCCACCTCCAAGGTACTGCTCAAGTGCTCGTCTTCTTCCTTTTTTTTCAAAAAAAAAGAAAAAAATTGGTTGGCTTTTGACTTTTGAGGTAACATGCTTTTGTTTTTTTGTTTTGTTTTGTTTTTTCTTAGTCCATTACAACATGCTGGAATAGTTGAATGGTTGAGTTCAACGTCCAGGTTTCAATTCCTTCCGTAACTTTCTTGCAACATGTTCCATGCACTGTTCTGTAAAATTAACTAAACTTATTCTAGAAACCAATATTTTATTTTTTTTTTTTGAAATGTGAAATGAATGAAAATTTATGTAAGGTGTTAATTTCTCCCCAGGTTTAATTGAATGAATGAATATGTAGATAAATTGTCAATAGGGTATGTCACACTGGTAAGGAATTTAGCCCCAAAAATTGAGAGAAAAAGATCGATTTATATTAGTAATTTTGTTGCTTTGGTTAATTAATTAGCCGACAAGTTACATGCTTGGTTTTTCTGGTACAAAAGTTTAATGCAATTGAAGATCAGTTCATCCATTCATGTTCAGTCTTGTTTTTGTACTATGCAATAACTAACTAACAAGTAGTACCACCGTTGCGACAGGAAATAACTTCGAGTTTTGGATGCATATTTAATATAGGATATATAGATAAGGTATTGTGTTCTTATCTTATTTTTCTTAGTCTGCCAGCCAGATCCCCCACACAAATGTGAGTGGTGAAATTATTGATTACACATATATGTAATATATTATTTTTATATATATTTATAAAAAATTAGAGAAATAATAATTTTTTTGTGATAAATGAATTTAGTAAGATTTATTTACTTTTTTAATTTTTTATCTTTTGTGTGGAAAAATAACATGTTACAGCTTTAAACACACATGAATTTCTCGTGTGAGTGACACCTTTTCCTACTTTTATTATAGAGAAAAATCATTTCTAAGTCTTCTGGGTTAACTTTTGGCATTATTTGATCGAAGGCTTACTTCCGTTTGGAGGAATTAATTCCCATTTAATGGTATTTATTTGAGGCATTAATTTCTCATCTGAAAGCCGCAAACTTTTGCTAAATTCACAGGCACCAAGTTGCGTGACACTCATGACTTCCTTTTGTGAATGATGATGACTTTTGGTTCACCTAATTTCCATTATGCTAGTCCTCTTTTCGCTATGGATCATTTAGGAACCAGTATTTTTCACGTCTTAGAAGTAGTTTGAAGAAAAGGAAAATAGAAAAAGTTGTACACTTCTGATAGTTGTTGCTAATGGCAGGAATATGGAATAATGGATATTGATACATCCATAATAGTCATTAGCATTGATTAAACACGGTCTAGTCACCCTAGTACAATGTATGAGAAAGACGAAATCGACATTTGATATACAGAATTTGAGTTAAAATACCCCTTTGACAGTAGTCAGTTTGTAATGCTGTTTTTACCTTTTAAAATTTCTTTATGTTCTTTCAAGCATGGAGTCATACTCGTATATACTGTACTCCCATGGCCTCACTGTAGCGATTTTGTTTAGTAATACTCATAAAAATGAAAAGAGTAAATTAAACTACTATCCAGTAAAAACCATTGGCAGTAATAGATTCTCATTCAGATCTAGGATGGAAGGGTTGACTGGAAGCACCTTGGGAGCCAGGCCTGATGTTTCCTCAGATCAATCTGCTTTCAAGTTTCAACAATCTCACCATTTTCCCTTTAGGCCTTTACCATATTCACTGTATGGTTGTAGTTGAAGAATCTATTGCTTATCACATATGTTAATGATCAACCGTAATATTAATGTCATCTCAAAGACTGAACTAACAGTAAAGGGATAAATTGCTATCATACCAAGTATTCAATATTTCTGCCAATGTCCTGTCTTGTAAGGTTGACAATCTTAGATCAACAGCAAAATTAATGTATCTTGCATTTTCCCTAATTCATACTTGGAAGTTGTACAGCAACTTGGTTTCAACTTCTCCATCTGTGTTGGCTAATTATCAGTTGTTATTTTATTTGGTTAGAATTGCAGTTTTTGACCATTTTACATTATGATATCTACATCTAATCTGTATGCACTTTGCAGCTTCAAGGACCAGTAGGATGGTATATGCGCTAACCAGGACCCGACTACAGGATGGATATGTCTCGTATCCATGGGAGAAGAGGATGCAGGAGCTGCTATCAGTTCCCAATTCTAGCAACTTTCCTTCCATATTACTTCTCCCCAAAGCTTCAGATCGGATAGCTTCTCGTTACAATGATGTGGAGGACACCCTAGCCAGGGCAAATGCATGGCTTAATGCAGCTCAAGCTTCAGGGGTCCCTATTGTGTTTATGAACATTCAAACTGAATCCCTACTTACAAAGGTAAACGATCAACTCCCTAATCACAATGAGGCACATGTAGTTGTGGCATGCAATCACGCTGTAATGGCTTTATTACTATTTACTACCTTCTAATATTTTTTATTCCAACTGGTCACTTGATCTACACAATTGATATTAGGCCTCTCTTGTTTTCATACTAAAACTTTTGAAGGAAGAGTATTCATGAGTCATAAGTTATAACTGAACTTGTGTAAATTGACTAAATTCCATTTATATGAGACCCAATTGAACTGTTACGGCGGTCCCTTAACTTCTTTTCTCCTCCAATATTCTAAGTTTCCATTTCAAAGAATAGAAGGCTTTTATCATTTCTTTATAAAATGATTAATTTAGGTGTGACATCATGTTTAAACTTTAAGGTTGAGCGAGTCCTTATCATTTCTTCAAGCCCCGTCATACTTTGTTACCTCATAATATATTTTGCAGTGGATTTTATAGAATTGGAGTACACTATTTTTCTTACATTAGGAGAGGCACTATTTAGGATTTTATTGTAACATTCTAATATCGGTAACCTAATATATCATGCATATACCTAGATAAGTAGTATTAACTATGCTACTTTTAACTTAATTAACATACTAATCTATATCATTTAGACAAATAATAATGGAGAGTCTTGCAAAATCTAAAAGTTATACATACATCATTGTCTTAAAATGGCACATTATATACATAAACTTCATACAAACTAAAAGTAGAGTAAACAAGTACAAGCTTTACTACTAAGTATAAAAACTAGCATAGTCTTCATACTTTTTCTTCTTACCTTTGAATGAACTTCCACCTGGATTTACATGGCAACAAACGGGGTGAGAAATCACATCACTCAGTATAAGCATACCAAAACTAGCAGTTTAAACATTTGCAATGTATAAACTGAACTATCACATAAGAATATATTTCTATGCAATATTCAAAATGTAATCTATAACTTATTTTTTACTAGAATAAACAATGATATCAAATAACTATCCATACAATCATTTGAAACTATTATACAAGACAACTGCCCATACAGCTATCACCGAAGACAAATGCAACACAAACACAACAAGCACACAAATTCCAAACAAAACAAGTATTAAATAATGCAATGATGAGATGAGGTATGCTCAAAGAAAAGTGTATGCTAGTGTGAGTGCAGTGTGGTGAAACTTGGCTATTCCCCTAGGTAGGGAGGGAATCTGCTATAATAACGTGCAACCTCAGCCTACCAAGTAGGGTGGGAGTCTGGTATCATAACACGTAACCTCCTATAGCCTACCAAGTAGTCTACCACAAACTGGGTCGATATCGCCACCAAAAATTGAGTGGATGCCTCCACTATCTGAACTTTAGGAATAGCAAGCCTGTGTGAAAAGTGGTGCGCGTGTGTGAAAAATGTAGAACCACCACATAACTCTATACTAAGTTCATCTTTACATTACTAACTCTACCTCTTCTTTGTAAGGGTATTTCATGCACTGTGGCACTTTACTCTTGCCAACTAAACTTAGTACACTTTCTGTCTTTGTAGTACTAACTCTTCCTCCTTTCTCTGAGAGCTTTCATGCACTGTGACACTTTACTCTTGCCAATCAAACTTATTTACTTGCGTCTAACTTTTTAACTCTTTAATCACCTCTCTTGTGATATCGATCTATGCAACACTAGGTTGCTTAAGAAACTAATTCTTGGTCTATGGCAATCCATGTCTAATGGATGCACAAGCTTTACTCACTTCCCTTATATGCTTTATTTCTCTCTAGGATTTACCCTTACTAGTGTCTTAAGACACTCTACTAGGTATAAAAAGGGAGTCCCAACAAGTAGGATAACCAAAAACATAAAAAAAAACACGTTTCTGGTGCCTGGGTGCTTAACTGCCTCCTTCCTACACGCTTGAGCGCTCTATGCGCGACTGAGCGCTCCTAACCAAGTGCCTGAGCGCTTACAGGGCAGAGCATAACTCTGTTCTGCTGGGCGACGCGTACCTAAGCACTCTGCACTGAGCGCCTGAGCGCTCAATGCCCTGTTGCGCGCATACTCTATGGTCCTTGAGCGCCTGAGCACTCTACACTGAGTGCTTGAGCGCTCCTCGCATAGTAGCAAATCTGCAGAATTTTGTAGATTGTTGCCACTATTTCATTGGAACTTAGCAGTGATCCAAACCACCAAAAACTGTTTCTAGGTGATTTCTAACACCACTAACAACCTCTAAAAATGTTGTCACACTTGTACAACCTATTGGTTCACTTAATCTTGTGTTAATGATCAAAATCACATACACACTTCTTAATAACTTATACTTCATTTAATCCTCTTTCTAGCTTTGTCTATGGACTAAACTCACTAATCTTGATTCCAAATAGTTAAAATAACCAATTCTAACCATTGAAACCGAGACTTAAGCAAGAAAACAAATTTTACTCTATAAGAACCTATTTTCCTCCACATGAAAACCTAACCTCAACCATGAATTGGTTTAGGAAAAAGATGGAATTAAATGACAAAAACCCTTACCTCTTGTAGACAACTTGATCTTGAAGCCTTACTCTTGTTCTTAGAGCTTCTCCTTTGCTTTCCTTCTCTTTCCCCTCCTCTTTCTCTTCTTCCTTCCCTTGGTTTCCTTCTTTTTCTCTCTTTCTCCCTTCTGTTTCTGCTCTCTGCCGTGGGATGAAGAAGAGAAATCCAAAATGACTTCTTAAGGGATTACCACTAATGTGGTACTAAAATTCCCGATCTGTTATGAACACTTAGATTCCATCGAATCCTATTTTCTAACTTCCAACAAGTCTAAAATAAATCCTAAAATTCATTAAAAATCTTGTTTCACCACTTCTTTATTTTTCCATATCTGCTAGGGTCAATTTGACACTAAAAGCATAACCAATATGCCTAAAAATACCAAATTAACTCCGATTGTCCTGAAACTTTAACTACATTATACTTAGCTCATTTGTGACCTAAAAACAAATTATTCACATCTGTTTCCCTTAACTAAGCAATTTATGCTACTATATGAGTTATTTTAGGTTACTTTTCACACTTGAGGTTGTAACAAAGTGCCTAAACTAACTCAGTTTGTCACAAAACTCCACTAACATGCTAAACAAGTAACATATTACCTTTGTAACATATTGCAAGCCTAACATGTTTTTCTGGGATGTTAGATTTATCATCGTCTTTGTACTTGGAGGCTGCCAAACTTTAACTATCTTCATTTTTTGAGAGATTAATTTCTCTGCTCTTGGCTGGTTTAATGGTTTTTGTTTCAAGATAACTGGAGTTTCTGTTTTATTTGTGTGACAGATATCTGGAGAGACAGCTTCTTCCACTGTGAATGCAGGGTCATTATCTGACTTATCTAACCTTGCAAATGCAAGCCTTTATGGCTTTGAGGATTATCATGGAGTAGACATAGGTGTTGTTAGAGCAGTTCGGCTCTGGTATGCTCCAATCGGAGGAGAGTTCTCAATTGAGATAAAACTAAAAGAGGATGACACAAAGCTTGGCTTTGCCATTAGTCGTACAGAAGAGGTTTCTCACTCTCTCTGGATCTTGCATGCGCTTATATTGTTAAAAATATTGTTATATTGTTGAAGGCTTTAGCTAATAATTTTCTCTTTAATCAACAGGGATTTATTTTCATCTCATCAGTTATTGATGAGGGTCAAGAAGATGTACCAGCCACACGTTCAGGGCTCAGCAAACTGTATAAAGTAGTAACAGATACTTGTAGGTTGTTGGTAGTTTCAAGGCTTTCAAATCAAAGAGTCCTTCCATGGATGGTGTCTTCGACAGGAGCCATTCGGTGTTATGACACTGTTTCATTGAGCCAGAAACTCTCCTTGCATAGACACACCAAAGTTCCCATTCTCCTGCATGTCTTCCTTTGGGACCGAGCATTTGCTTCTTCAAGTGGAGGAAGTACTAGATTGAAGGAAGTGTCTCCCTCCACGTTGCCATTACCACCCGAAGTTCAATTGGCACGCCATCCAAATGAGAATCAAATACAGCCATTGCCCCCTGAAGCATCTGATCCAGGTGATGTCATCAGTGATGGTTCCCAGCCCATGCAGCTTGAGAGAGATACAGCTGGGGATCTGTCATTCAGATTCCACGACTCCTTGTCCAGCAACTGGGTATGAATATGTCAATTTCATGTACATATCGTGCCCTGTTGTTTGTTTTTTCCACCATGTTTTGTTATTGTACATACAAAATATATATTGCTTCAGGCTACAGGCCTTTTGTAAGGGTTGGAGTTTGTTTTGCAACATTAGCCTGTCCATAGAAAAGCAGAATAATGCTTGTAGAATTGTTTAGTTGAAATTATGGCCTTTCTTTGTCTTTCGGTCTTTCCTCATCATTCGAGTCTGGATAACGAGAGTTATGTAAACGTGACTATTTCATAAATACTGCTTATCCCATCTACTTTTATCTATCAATTTAATAATCTTATTTTCATAAATGAATAATTAATTAATTATTTTTAACTTTACCCTTTAAATTAATAAGTGGTAGAGAGTATAGGTAGATTAATAATAATATTTTAAAATTTTAATAAAAAATAATTCAGTCAATTAAATTAATTTTGATTATAATAAAAAAAATTAATGACTTTCTTTATTATTGTCCAATAACTTTAATAGACAAGATAAAAGTGGATAAAAAGAATAAAGAAATTCCTTACTAGTAGTTTAATTGATTTGAAACAAGCAATAAATAGAGGAATAATATGATTGGTATGTCGGCACCTACAATACAAAAATATCTTTGAAGGATTTCTTCTGGATGAGGAACTCATTAATGTTAATAAGAAAGCATATTCTAGCCAGTAGCCCAATGAGAGTATCTGAATCTACAAGTTGCTTCTTTTCAATTGTCAAGCTTGTAACTTTTCAAAAGAGAAATTATTGTACGGTTTTAAAGTATAATAAATATATATTTTAAGATGAATTTCAATTATTAATTTTAAATTGATAATTAAATTCATGAAATTTTATTTAAAATTAATAATAAAAATCTTTTCTTAATCATACGTTAATTATACTCTAAAAATTATAATTTCTCTTGCGGTAGTGCCAATATTCTCTTTGCCGGCCTTAGCCATCATTTCTATTCAATACTGGATAGTGATTAATGAAACACTCTAGTATTAAGCATTAACCAAAATAATATTATTAAGAATTTTTTAATGTTATTGGGAAGGAAAATACAATTTATTGCACAACATAAAAATAGATTTAGTTTTAATATATTAGTTTAAATTTTTTTATATCTCATCTAATCATGTATTATTATGTTATTAAAAATATTTAATTTTCATAACAACTATCTCAAAAGTTATATATTACACACATTGCATCAAAATTAAATTCTAATAAAATAATGATTTTGTTAATAAGTTTAAGATACTTGTTAAAAATTATAAAATAAGATATTTAATATATTAAAAATAAAAAAAACTTTAATTTTTTATGTAAAACTTTATATTTTAAGTTCATCTAGCAAAATCTTAAAATAATTTGAATGTTAGTTGTATAGTTGTTACTCTTCCTATTTTGAGTTAGTCAGTTAGTTTCGTTTTCTGTCAGTTAGTTAGTTAGCTTCATGTAAGTAGGCTTATATAAGCCAGCCTCATTTTGTTATCAAACACTAGAAAAGGAATTCAGTTACATTTTTTCCACTCTACCAGCATCCCCAACAGCTGGTATCAGAGCTCCACAAGGGGCCTGATATAGAAACTACAGTATTCTGTACAAGTGAAAAAAAAGTGAGAATAATTGAGAGTTATGGCAGAAAGCAACAATTTTGTTCAACCATCGATTCCAAAGTTTGATGGTCATTATGACCATTGGGCAATGCTGATGGAGAATCTCCTTCGATCAAAGGAGTATTGGAATTTGGTGGAGAATGGGATTCCAGCACTTCCAGCTGGAGCAACCCAAGAACAATCAAAGTTAGTTGAAGAAAGCAAGTTGAAAGATTTAAAGTGCAAGAACTATCTCTTCCAAGCTATAGATAGAGGAATACTGGAGACTATCCTGAACAAGGATACTTCGAAGGACATTTGGGATTCCTTGAAACAAAAATATCAAGGATCCACAAAAGTCAAGAGAGGCTCAGCTGCAAGCTTTGAGGAGGAATTGAAGTTCTTGGCATGAAGGAAGGTGAAACTGTAGATGAATACTTTGCAAGAACTCTTGCAATTGCAAACAAGATGAAGATTCATGGTGAGAAGATGGAGCAGCTGGTAATTGTTGAGAAGATACTTCGCTCTATGACATCAAGATTCGATTATGTGGTGTGTTCAATAGAGGAGTCCAACAATGTGACCACCATGTCCATTGATGAACTTCAAAGCAGCCTTCTGGTGCATGAGCAGAGGATGAGAGGACATAAAGAAGAGGAGCAGGCCCTTAAAATCACAAATTCAAGTAGAATAGGAGGAAGAGGAAGGGGTCGTGGAGGTTTTAGGGGTGGAAGAGGTAGAGGAAGACAACCATTTAACAAGGAACTTGTGGAGTGTTACAAGTGTCATAAATTAGGGCATTTCTAATATGAATGTCCTGATTAGGAGGAGAATGCAAACTTTGCAGAGTTTAATGAAGAAGAGGAGATGCTTTTTATGGCACATGCAGATGACAGAAGTTCTTCCCAAGCAAATGTGTGGTTTCTTGACTCAGGATGCAGCAACCATATGAGTGGAAACAAAGAATGGTTCTTTGATCTTGATGAAAGATTCAGAGAATCTGTGAAGCTTGGAGATAATTCAATGATGGTAGTTATGGGAAAAGGAAATGTCAAGTTGAAGATCAATGGGATAATACAAGTGATCAGTGATGTGTATTATATCCCTGAACTGAAAAATAATCTTCTGAGTATTGGCCAGCTTCAGCAGAAGAACTTGACTATTGTTTTTCAGAAAGATAGGTGCAATGTGTATCATATTGAGAAGGGTCTCATAATTTCCAGCAAGATGTCGGCTAACAGAATGTTTGCCATTGTTGCTCCTACAATCTCAGCTTCCTGCCTGCAAATAATGAGTGAAGATAGTACTCAGTTGTGGCACTGCAGGTATGGACATCTCAGCATCAAAGGTTTGAGGATTTTGGCCCAAAAGAAGATGGTTAGAGGATTGCCAAAATTGAAGGATACATCTCAGGTGTGTACTGACTGCATGATTGGAAAGCAGCACAGGGAATCTATACCGAAGATAAGTTCCTGGAGAGCCTCACAAAGACTTGAGCTTATCCACTCAGACATATGTGGACCTATCAAGCCTGAATCAAATAGCCACAAGAGGTACTTCATTACCTTTATTGATGACTATAGTAGAAAAACATGGATTTATTTTCTGTCAGAAAAATCTGCTGCCTTTGATGTCTTTAAAAGGTTTAAAACCATGGTTGAAAAGGAATCTGGAAACTCTATATGTTGCTTAAGAACAGATAGGGGAGGTGAGTTTACTTCCACTGAGTTTGACAGTTTCTGTAGTACCAGTGGAATTAAAAGACAACTCACTGCTGCATACACCCCTCAGCAGAATGGTGTTGCAGAGAGGAAGAATAGAACAATAATGAATATGGTAAGAAGTATGCTTTCAGAAAAGGAGGTTCCAAAGGAATTCTGGGCAGAAGTAGTGAATTGGTAGTGAATTGGTCAATATATGTGTTGAATATAAGTCCAACATTAGTAGTGAAAAATGTCACACCTGAAGAAGCTTGGAGTGGAGTCAAACCTTCTGTGCACCATTTTCGAATATTTGGTTGCATTGCATATGTTCATGTGCCTGATAATCAAAGGAAGAAGTTGGATAATAAAAGCATCAAGTGTGTGCTTCTGGGAGTGAGTGAAGAGTCTAAGGCATATAGGCTCTATGATCCTGTTTCAAGAAAGGTGATAGTCAGTAGAGATGTTATCTTTGCTGAATCTGAGAAGTGGTAGTGGAAGAAAGGAGAGGCAGGCCATGGAGGAAATGAAATGCAAGTAACTGAGAATGATGATGAAAGTATTGATGAAGAGGTTGAGGTTGAAACTGGAAACAATCCGAATTCAATGGAGAATCCAGTCTCTGGTGAGATAGCAGAAATAGAACAAGTCACAAGAAATGAAAACACACCAAGCCTAGTTCAAGGGAGGAATAGAAGGCAGCCTGCATGGCTAGATGATTATGTGACCAATGATGACATGTATGCTGCTAATGAGTTGCACAATTTGGCAATTTTCAGCTCATCCGAAGATCCCACTACTTATGAGGAAGCAGCAAAGCATAGTGTGTGGAGAAAAGCTATGGACATTGAGATTAGTGCTATTGAAAAGAACAAGACTTGGGAGCTAGCAAGTCTTCCCTCTGGTGCTAAGAAAATAGGGGTGAAATGGATCTACAAAACTAAATACAATGAGAATGGGAAAGTTGAAAAGTATAAGGCTAGGCTTGTGGCAAAAGGGTATTCCCAACAACATGGCATTGACTTCAATGAGGTTTTTGCCCCAGTAGCTAGATGGGATACCATTAGAACAATCTTAGCTCTTGCTGCACTCAAAAATTGGAGTGTT
Source organism: Ormosia semicastrata (assembly GCA_029884595.1). Taxonomy (NCBI): domain Eukaryota; kingdom Viridiplantae; phylum Streptophyta; class Magnoliopsida; order Fabales; family Fabaceae; genus Ormosia; species Ormosia semicastrata. The sequence goes on from JAQQTO010000038.1 coordinate 15,209,733, forward strand.
TTTCAGTTTGATGTCAAGAGTGCTTTCTTATATGGAGAATTGAATGAAGTGATTTTCATTGATCAACCCTAGGGATATCAGAAACAAGGAGAGGAGGGCAAGGTGTACAAACTTAAGAAGGCATTGTATGGCCTTAGGCAAGCCCCTCGGGCATAGTACAGTAAAATTGAGTCTTATTTCATCAATGAAGGATTTGAAAAATGCCCTTATGAACACACACTATTTGTAAAGACAGCAGGTGATGACAAATTGTTAATTGTAAGTTTGTATGTGGATGATCTCATCTTCACTGGTAATGATGAAGGATTGTTTAAAAAATTCAAGGAGTCAATGAAGAAAGAATTTGATATGACTGATCTTGGAAGAATGAAATACTTCTTGGGCATAGAGGTGAATCAAACTGATGAGGGAATTTTCATTTGTCAAAGCAAATATGCAAAGGAAGTATTAGAAAGGTTTGGAATGGAGAATAGCAACATGGTGAAAAATCCAATTGTCCCAGGTTGCAAATTGTCTAAAGATGAAGATGGGAAGGTAGTAGATGCTACTACTTATAAACAGATGGTAGGCAGTCTGATGTATCTAACTGCCACCAGACCAGACTTGATGTATGCTGTCTGTTTGATAAGCAGATACATGGAGAGACCCACAGAGATACACTTGGCTGCTGCAAAGAGAATTCTTCGATATTTGAAGGGAACAGTGGAACTGGGAATTATGTATAGGAAAGGTGGAGGAGAGAATTTGATAGCCTACTCTGATAGTGACTATGCAGGGGATGTGAATGATAGGAAGAGCACTTCTGGATATGTCTTCATGCTTGGATCATGTGCTGTGTCTTGGTCATCAAAGAAGCAGCCAGTAGTGACCTTGTCCACTTCATAGGTTGAATTCATACCGTTGCAACTTCATGTGCTTGTCAAAGTGTATGGCTAAGGAGAATTCTGGAACAACTTGGTCATACTCAAAGGAAGGCTACAACTATTTTTTGTGATAACAGTTCTACAATCAAACTCTCTAGAAATCCTGTCCTACATGGACGAAGTAAGCACATAGATGCGAGGTTTCATTTCCTTTGTGATCTTAGCAAAGATGGAATCATTGAGCTGGTGTATTGCAACTCACAGGAGCAGCTATCAGATATTATGACTAAACCACTAAAACATGAATCTTTTGCAAAGTTTAGGGGCTGGTTGGGCATGTGTAAAATGTATGATTAAACTAATTGCACAATGCAATTCAGTTTAAGGGAGGATATGTTAGTTGTATAGTTGTTACTCTTCCTATTTTGAGTTAGTCAGTTAGTTTCGTTTTCTGTCAGTTAGTTAGTTAGCTTCATGTAAGTAGGCTTATATAAGCCAGCCTCATTTGTTATCAAAGATTAGAAGAAGAATTCAGTTACATTTTCTCCACTCTACCAGCATCCCCAACATTGAAGTTAATTTTTTTTTTTTAAGGATTTTTTTAATAAGCGTAAGTTTTGCAAGGATTTTTCTAACAAGTGTAAGTTTTATATAAAAAATAAATTTTTTTTTAATTTTAAAAATTATTATTTTAAATTCTTGTCAAGTGTCGAGATACATTTTAACAAAACTTTTTTTTTTTAAAGTAAGAAAAAGAAAAACTCTTCTGACTAATAAGTGCCAAGAGGCCCATAGCCCATAGGTCATTAATCTTTGATTGGGGCCCGAAGGGAGCCTATTGGTTGTTTCTTAGTGTGACGGATCACGATCCGTGGCTTGAGTTGAACAAACATTTCATCCGTTGATTGGTATGCTCATCGACGGTCACATCCGCCACAAAAACCAAAATTTCACAAACCCAAAAATACATTTCAAAATTCCCGCCTCACCTTTTCACCTTCTCCACCTTATAAATACAACCCAAACCCGACCCCATCTACCATAGCCATAGCACACAGCGCATTTCTTATCTCTGATCGCTTCCATTTCTCGAGTAAGAGGAAAACTTTTTGATTGAAATGGCTCGCACAAAGCAGACTGCAAGGAAGTCCACCGGAGGAAAGGCTCCGAGGAAGCAGCTGGCAACTAAGGCCGCTCGGAAGTCAGCTCCGGCCACCGGAGGCGTGAAGAAACCTCACCGTTTCAGGCCTGGGACAGTGGCTCTGAGGGAGATCCGCAAGTACCAGAAGAGTACCGAGCTGCTTATCAGGAAGCTTCCGTTCCAGAGGCTGGTGAGGGAGATCGCTCAGGATTTCAAGACCGATCTCCGGTTCCAGAGCAGTGCTGTGTCGGCTCTGCAGGAGGCTGCAGAGGCTTACCTGGTTGGGTTGTTTGAAGACACTAACCTCTGCGCCATTCATGCCAAGAGAGTCACCATTATGCCTAAGGATATTCAGCTCGCTCGCAGGATTAGGGGCGAGAGGGCTTAGATTAGGGTTTGTTTATGCAATGTAGAAATCTATATATTAAGGTAGGGTTCTTCTACTATTGTAATCGAATCCTTTCTTCTGTATCAGAATGTGAAATTCCATGTTTCCTGTAAGTGTTTCGAAGACTTATCATATCTTGTGAGAAGAATCGCATTCGTATTCGTATTCAATTCCACTTTCAACCATTGTGCTTTTTGTTTTTGTTTTTTTGTTTCTTGTTACTATCATCGTGCTTTTTATTTTTCGCGTTTTTGGTAAACATCATTGTGTTTCTTTGAATCTGGATAATTACAAATTACGACGTGTTTGGCCTTCGCTTCATTTTGATTTTTGTAGAATAAATAAAATGAAGTAGTAATTTGGAAGAATAAAGGTGAATGGTTTTGTTTTTTGGTTCTAAAGGTGTAATTAAAGGTGCATAATTGATATTTTTGTAAGATCAATGACCATTTACAATGCCTAATTAATCAATCCAAATTATCAATTGGTTTTTTCCTTCAATTATATATTGCTAGTGTTTTTTTTGTTACTTCTATCTATTAATTTTGTTATATAATAATGAATAATAATTTTTTAAAGTGAAATTTTTAATAAAATGAGTAAGTAAATTTATATTAATTATTAATGATTGATATAAGTTCATATTAATAATTGAGATAAATTTATTTGCTTATTTTATAAATATTTTTACTTTAAAAATTTTTTGTTCTATGATAATATATTTATGTGGACTGGGCTTACGTATGTGGCCTAAAATATACTGTTACTTTGTGTGAGGCCCACTTCTCTGGCGGGAAAAATAAAAGGGTAGTGTGACCGAGTCTATATTAACGATCTAACCTCGCTTTTGAGACAAAAACTCAGCATCTGTGAAGATAAAGCGCGGGAATATGGAAAAATATTTTGTTTCTCTCAAGCCCTCAATTGAAGGGGTTAAGCCTTTTCGTAGGTAAATTTGTTTTTGTTTGTGTTTTTAATTTCTTTTATAGCTGTCGGTGTTGAAATTTGTTTTGGTTGCAATTACAAGGCGGCGTTGGAAAAGGTGCTCCGTCGAACTGAATGGGAGATTGGAGCCCAACTATCGTCACGAAATGCTGGATTTGCTGATTCGTTCCTATTCTGAGGCGCGTCTGGCTTTTGATTGGGTTTTGGTTATATTATATGTTAATTGAACTCACTGTATTTCTGATGCTCTGATTAAATTTTGTGAAGGTTGGAGCCTTTCCGCATTTGTATCAAGTGGATGGGGAGCCTTGCCGATCTCATGTATTGTATTATTAACTGTGCATATTTGCCACATGAATTTCCTAATGCTGTGATTGAATTTGATGAAAGGCTTTTTGGGCTTGCTGTACAGATGAATCGAATTGTTAGTGAGGCAAATGGTGATGGCCATATTCCATTTAGAAAGTCAGTATTTTCACGTCTTCCTGTGTTTGATGAAATGAATTAAGATCAAAATTGTTTTTCCTGTAGTTTTGTATGATTGAATAGTTTTTTGTATGATTGAATGCCTAGTTAGCAATAGCATGTAAATAGCATGTAAATTAATTTACAGTAACATATGCTTCTAAACAAATCTATATTTAAAACAAAAAGGTATTGTATATCAAATTTTTAGTGAGTTATTCTAATATTATAGCCACACAATTTTAGTTTTAACTAACATACAAAAATGGCCTAAATGAAAGTGAATAAGCTGCAAATGCTGCATATATATTGAGGTTTTCATCGACTAGACAATTATTCTAAGGATCCTACTTCACACTTGCCAGTTTATGACACTAATGTCGGATAATAGAAAGTAAAGTGCAACTCATTTACAGTTGACTCCACAAATCTTGGTTATTCCTATAATATGAAAGTGAGTTGGAAGTCCACCTTTTGTGCTTTCCATCCCACTCTATTTTCACTTCGCTCCCAAATCTCCATCTTACCATTTTCCACCTCCCGAAACAAGCATGCTGTAATAGAAGTGATGTTCATACTTACAAAATATAAAGATTAGAAGAAATAGGGACAAACAATTTCTACGTTGAATTTTAGGCCTCAATAATTTTTTTTCCCTATTAGGTTTTTAAAATTTTTTCAGGGAGGCATGGCTCCCCCTTGTCCCCATGATGCTCTGCCACTGATTCCATTCTGCTTCTAAATTATGTCAAGGTTTGTTCATTATGGTTGGAAATCATGAATGGTTCTAACTTCAAATGATATTATTTGATTATGTCAAGTTGTTTAGACATTTTAGTTTGGAAAACTTCATGTCATGATCGTTTTATCTTTGGTGTGATCTCTATAGTAAGATGATTTGATTTTAAATTTATTTATATGTGTGTGTGTGTGTGTGTGTGTTCTGTGTTATTTCTTGGTAGTTCCTATTATGATAGGTGAAACTGAAATTTGTCTATACTTTCTAGGAAACGAATTGAGTTAGTAGTTAGAATTAGGATGAACTGTTGGACATTAAATGTTCCATATGTATTGTGTCTCTTGTCATAGCATTAATTATTTCTCACGACAAATAGCTTACATTTGCTTGTTAACAGGCAAGGTATCTCTGCAGTAGACTTTGACAACAAGGTAAAAAATACAAATTGATATTGAAAGGCTATATGTTCCAAATGAGAAACTATTTTAGTGAATGTCACTATGATGCTTCTAAAGTAAATAATTGACATGTACTAAAATAAGAAAAGCTTCACATTTAGATATACTAAAATTTAGTTGAGTTAGCATTTGAATTAATATTGGAGTTACTAGGTTTCACAAATACTAAAAGTTTTGATTGGCTGCTTAAGGGTTGTGATACTAATTTCACATGTTTGAGGACCTTCTCACCCTCTGTTTATTGTTATTTGTGTATCACTTTTGTATAATGGATTATATTTCTTACATGCCTCTATCCATGTCAATTCACCACAGTGCTTTAATGTGAGTATCTTTCTGTTCATTGCGAGAAGTAAATTAATTTCAATAACTTGTTGATGGTCATTTTGTTTTATTTTATTTTTCAAACTTTAGTATTTCAATTATTCTATTTTTGAACTGTATTCTAGGGTATATATTGTTGTCAACCGTGAATCCTAAAATGAAACCAGCAAATAAATGAGACAGTAAAACCGTGAAACCTGTAGCGTGCAAAGCACTACCCTCAAGGATTATTTCGGTATAAATGAAAATCCCCAGGGTACTGCAGGCTCTTCCTATTTTTCAGGGTTTCAAGAACTGTAAGAAATTTTAAATCACGTAATCCAGTAGAGAAAGAGAATAGAAGTGGAAAATAAAGAATAGGAATTTCCCCAAAAACAAAACTTAATAGAAGGATAGTATTTATAGAAAACAGATTTTGGTCGTTGGAATATGACCGTTAGAATATGTCCGTTAGAATATGACCGTTGGAATATGTCCGTTAGAATATGACCGTTGGAATAGACCAGGTCAAAATTCGGATAAGACTAAATCATTTTTAAATCTCTTCAAAGACTTACTTCCAACCAATGTGGGACATTTATTCTTTTGAAATAAAACATTTTTTCACAACAATCCCCCACATATTTCAAAAGAATATTAAATAAAATCAATAATTTAAAAACAGAATCTAAGTTACATCATGAGTGCAAACGTTTCGAATCTGGTGTCTTCTGGACTATGAACCAGACCTAGATAAATAGGATTTTAACTTACAATGTAATTGGTGAAGTTTAAACTTCTATGAACCAAAACATTTTTTGTGTAAATTAGAATCCCACTTAATCACATTTTCACCCTCATTTATTTCTTGCTGTTAACACAGTTTTGCACTTTTCGGCCATGCGCGTGCCTGGTTGTTCATGAGTGCTCTAGAGACTATGTCATTATCTCATAGGAGCGGCCCCACTCCACTCTCATATAAGTGATTTCATCAAGTGTATACTGCACTTTATACACCACCCGTAAGAGATATGAAATTCATTAAAATTATTTAGCTTATCCTCACAATAAATGCAGTGTAGCACTTCTCATGCTTTTCACACCATAGGAAGGGACAAACAAGGTGCTAGCAGTACTAACAAGTGACTTGTTATTACCCATATGAACTTTTTCATGGGATCTCCACTCATAAAAGTTGGGTTACCATCACTGTCAATTTCAAAATGGCTTAAGTTCCATTCCCCTCGATGTGGTTTTTATTCATTTTCTATACAAAAATTTTGTCAAAGGATTGGCCAAATTTCCTTATGACTTCACATAATTAATAGATTTAATTCCATCTTTTAGCATATGCTTCACAGAATTGTGATGTATACATATATGTCACTATTTTTCATTATACACATTTTGTTTGCTCTTACTATTTGCCATTTTGGCAATCACAGACTCTGAAGAGCTTATGTCTTCAGGTTTCTTCCATAAAAGGAATATCTGATAAGAAATTTTTTAGCCACTCAGCCTCAGATCCTACCAAGTTAATAAACTCGGCCTCTATTGTAGTAGATCTGGCTATACAGGTCTGTTTGGATGACTTCCAAGCGACATCACCTCCATTGAGGCTAAAAATAAACCTACTTGTGGATTTAGTCTCATTTGAATCAGTGATTTATTTAGCATTATGATCATCATGTTCACATTTCTAATTCAACACCATGGTCTTGATCCATAGTCTCATCAATCTCAATTAATCTCATAGTGGAATAGGGACATGGAATTCATTCATGCAAGCATCATCAAATACTTGATCATGTACATCTAGATCATGGTTATCACACTCTATAATACATATATAATTAACTATGCATGTCACATAACCGAGTTAATAATAACTCAAAGACAACAAGGATATATGTGATACAATGTAAGACATTATATGAAGCACTCAATGCTCAATTTTAATTTTTAAACTCTACATAAACCATTATAAGGATTATGTGTGTATTTACTCAAACAATTTATAACACATGCAAAATCAAGTACATAAATGCTATCAATATTTGAGCATATTCAGACTGTGATGCACAACAACTAGATCTCAGGCTATCATATCATATTCTAGACTCAGTAGCCTTTTAACTCACTTCTAATCTCATTAAATCATGATTTTGAATTTAAAACAACTTCAACATAAAAACAGATTTATTCAAGAGAGACATAAAAAAAATGTCTTTCTAAAAATTATTTCACACAATTAGAAGCACCACAATATCTCTTCCTTGGTTTAGGTAAAGAATTTTAGTTAGACACCCCCACACTTTAAGATATTTATACCAAGAACCAATAACACAAAAGTGCAGAATTCATAAATCAAAATTTAAACCAATTTCGCCCATTGTTTTACTCAAAATCAATAATAGGACTTATATTTTAACTCAGAATCAAGTAAATCCATAACAGAACTCATAAGAAGCCAGAACTTATAACTTAGACCCAAAAGTGGTGCCCGTATCTGGTGGCTGACAACAGTGCACGGTGGAGCAGCGATGACTTCAGTCTCTTCTCACTCACCAAAACGAGTTTGAGGGTTTTGTGTGTTTTTACTCTTGCAACTTTGATCTCCTTCAAGCTAAGCTTTTTCTAAAGAAAATCTTTGCCTTATTCACAGAACCCATGGCCTCTAAGCATCACAACAGCAAACACCACCCAAAACCAGCGCGTGAACCCACGTAACGCTGTTTACATCTCTGCCCCTACGTCCAAAACCATACGAACACTGTACTCGTTGCGCCACATTTTGCCGGAAAGTCGCGCTCCAGATCTTGCTCTGCCCAATTATCATTGTCCTCGTCGTGTAGGAACCTGAACTGGTGACCCGCTCACTAGTTCATGCGCACAGATCCGATCCGCACCATATCACTGTCTCGTCGTACGCGAGTCGCTTCACTCCACATCATGCACCTCTGCGCCACCTCCACCACGAGCTTCTCTTTCCCTTTCCATTGTGTTACCTATTTCCTCATAAAAACCCCACATTTAAAATAAGTTATATCAGTATCACAGAGGTTGTAGGAAAAATAATAAAAAATAAACGGACGGGTAAAATTAAATATTGCATGGATAGTATTGACGTGCAACATTAATCCTTAAGATTGTTGTCAACCGTGAATCCTAAAATGAAACCTGCAAATAAATGAGACAGCAAAACCGTGAAACCTGTAGCGTGCAAAACACTGCCCTCAAGGATTATTTCTGTATAAACGAAAATCTCTCAGGGTACTGCAGGCTCTTCCTATTTTTCGGGGCTTCAAGAACTGCAAGAAATTTTAAATCACGTAACCCAGTAGAGAAAGAGAATAGAAGTGGAAAATAAAGAATAGGAATTTCCCCAAAAACAAAACTTAATAAAAGGATAGTATTTATAGAAAACAGATTTTGGTCGTTAGAATATGACCGTTGGAATATATTCGTTGGAATATATTCGTTGGAATATATTCGTTGGAATATGATCGTTGAAATAGACTAGGTCAAAATTCGGATAAGACTAAATCATTTTTAAATCTCTTTAAAGACTTACTTCCAACCAATATGAGATATTTATTCTTTTGAAATAAAACATTTTTTTACAGTCCTTTAATGTGAGTATCTTTCTGTTCATTGCGAGAAGTAAATTAATTTCAGTAACCTGTTGATGGTCATTTTGTTTTATTTTATTTTTCAAACTTTAGTATTTCAATTATTCTATTTTTGAACTGTATTCTAGGGTATATACTTGGTGTCTGTGACAAAATCAGGTTGCTTAACAGTTCATGACTTTGAAGCTCTTTATTGCCAGACACATGAATTAACTTGTAAGTGCGGCTTTGGTAGTTGAGTTTTTGCTTATTTTCAAAATGTTGGTGTGCTTAACAAATTTTGTTAGACTAATGCAACAATGATTTATGGCTTTATGTTCTTCAAAGTAATCATTATCTCATGACCAAGCTTGTGATTCTTTACATTTTGATGACATTAGATTAGAATACAAGTGTTTCATAATCAGCATTCCTGCATCTGTTAATCTTGGTGAATACTTGCACTTATTAATAAGCTTGTTTGCCTATTCTGCTGCCGCTTGAAAAGTTTTTTCCTTTATAGCTACTCTATTTCTTTCTCTTTGTATCTTTATGCAGTGATCACCATAAAAGCAGAGGCATATATGTCCTGTTCAGAATTTAATTAATAGTTAAATAATCAATTGCAGAATGATAAGAATTATTAAAAGTTAGCCTCTGTATGAGCTTTCCCCTCTTCTAAATTATGTTTGAAGAACTAGATCATAATGCCATTAGCTTGACCATGGAGGATTCAAATAATAGATGATTTTTTTTTCTTCCAAATATGTCCAATGTGTTTCTTCTCTTGCAATTATTGTATTCTTCTTTATTATTGGAGTTAAATTACTAATTTGGATTTTCCCATGCTTTTTTAACTGCCTAATGTCTTTGGGAGAGTAAGGAAAAAGTGTTTAATAAGGCTCCAATTTGAGCTCTTAGTGATGTATCGGCTACTTGACTTTTAAGTAGCTTCATATTTATTATTTTCTTGGATGGGGAGGAATTTCAAACGAAGTGGTAATGATCTTTTTAACTTGGTTTTGTGTGAATTGTGATGGTAGGCTTGGAAGAAGATGAAAGCAAGCATTTACTGCACCTCTCACTAAATCGTCAACTTGATGCTGTCAGATGGAATCCTCTTAACCAGGATGAGGTTTCAACTTAGTTACCTTCTTAGTCAGCATTGTACTATGAAATTTAGAAATTTATGATGATTTTTATATAATATCTCACATATATTACTTAAATTGCTTCGGTTTTATCTTTCTAGTTTTCTTTGTTGTAGCTAGTCTGTTAGAGTCGTCTTAACCAGGATGAGGTTTCAACTTAATTACCTTCTTACTCAGCATTGTACTATGAAATTTAGCAAATTGATGATGATTTTTATATAATATCTATCACATATATTACTTAAATTGCTTCGGTTTTATCTTTCTAGTTTTCTCTGTTGTAGCTAGTCTGTTATATCTTATATGTCAAGGATAGTATTCTGATAATTTGGCACCTTTTTTTTTTGTTTCCGTATGCAGTTATCACATTTACACATTTACTAGTGCTTCTTGTGCATTTTATGTGAAACCAGTTTTCAGTGATTTGTAAAATTCGTTAATGCTAGCTTTGTTGATGCAATATTCAATATTATATTTGCCCTACTATTTATGTTACTTTTTTCATTTCAGGTCGTATGTTCATCTATAAAAAGTAATGAAGTACTTATATTTGATGTCGGATATGTCTCATCAGAACCAGTTGAAGTAAGTTTCCATTCTCATTATTGTACTTTCCTGTTAGATCTTGCTTACATTCCCATTATGTTGCCAGCTCTTTTCTTTCAAAAATCATAATATGTTTGTTCTGTCGATACTTGATGCATCACCAAATTCAGTTGATATCAATTTCTTATTGCATTATTGCTGAGTGTTCTCCTGTGTTCTGAAATATTTGTCTATTTATTGTTAACAATCAAAAGTAGCACCATTTCCAACCTTGATCAAATCATTACATTAAATAAGGCGCTCTGGAATAAAATCATGCAACGCATTTCTTGCTGGTGCATACTTAAACAGACGAACCGGGAAACACATTAGAAACTAACGCCCCTCAAAGGGACACATATTGCCGGACTATCATCTATTTACATCATCGCATTTTTGTTCTTATCCTCATGATTTTGAGGGATGTGCCACTCTAACTAATTGATATATTCAGAATTCATCATTTTGGCTTCATTTTGTTTTTTCAATGATGTGCAGTTATTTGGTCATGTACAAGTGTTATTTTTATATGCTACTCTAACTAATTTTTTACCCGTGAATTATATAATACAGGTGTTAAGAACAAGACAAACAGCCACAGTTCATGGATCCAGCATAAACAAAGGCCTCTCTGATATTGCTTTTACGTCAAATGACCCAAGGTTGGTAAGGAAGCCTTAATTCAAATGGACTGCTTTTTTTGCTTGACAGGAATAATGAATTCCTAATATAATGCCTCCCATTGTTATAGTTATGATGTCTAAAGATGTAATTTAAATACTTCTGTTGATATATAATTTAGTACAAAACGCTTAATTGCTTTTGTTTGTGTAATCCTGTGAAATCTGTGTGGAGAAGGGATGGGTATTTGCTGTTTGCCTGATAACGACTAGTGGTTAGCTAATACCTAAAATGTAACAGTTATTTCTGCATATTGAACGTAAACTAGATGGTTTCTAAAATGATGGTTTATGCGCAGAGACTCTTACTTTCCTAGGAAATGCAATTTAACATGAATAAATATTTGGGAAAATTATATAGTGAAGTAAACTGGGGTAGAGAGGTGAAGCAAGGTACCCACAAAGGGTGGGTCGATCCTCTGGGACGAGGACTAAGTTAAAATACTAGGAAAATAACTCTTGTAGAGTGAATACATAATCTTTGTGTTTTTACAGTCAAATGATAATTAGTTTTATAAGTGATTTAAATGAGTCAAATTTGTGAGATATGTCGTGTTCATAAAAAAAAAGAGGTGAAGCAAGTTGAACACAAACACATGCACTCGGCGAGAGACTAGTATTTTTTTACCCTTGTATGGGTAATGGGATAATACATAATCACATTACAAATTAACATTTATATTTTTTGTGGGAAACTTCACCGTGGGAAAGTGCAAGGTGGTAATTTGAGTTATGACACAGAATATACCACGAAGCAATTACCAAATTTTAAGCCCCGAACTTGAAAGACTCCTCACCTTGTAGGTCCAGACTTTTTTAGTTTTTTCAAAAAAATAATAATAATGATAGGTTATTCCAATATTGTTGTGAGGCTCCAGCCAAAAAGTATCATTGTGAGGCAGGTCAGTGCTAGTGACATGTCTAGTTCTTAAAAGGTCGAAAGAGGTCCATCCCACACGAAGGCTACTCACCAGTAGTCCTTGGATGCCAGCTTCTCCCCGGGGATTCCAAAGAGACTTATATCGTACTTTATTAAGTTTACTATTTTGTATTTTCCCTGGACAATTACCTATTTGGCGAAAATGGCAGTGGCACGAGTAAGGTTTAGATACTGTTTGATAAGACTCATTGATTATACCCGCACCAGATAACTGAGTCTGAGTAACAACCGACACATAATAATGATTCTCCTTTTGTGAATTTATTAATTCTTTCCAACACTGTTCTCTTTTCAATTTGCTTGTGAATTTTAACAGGATAATTGCTTCTGATACACATGGTGCGATCAATGTTTGGGATAGAAGAGTGAAAGCTCTACCTTGCCTCGAGCTTACATCTACTTCACGTGGTACTCTTAACAGCATCCAATTAACTGAAGAAAATCAGGTTAGGAATTGTGTATGCACTTTGTTGACTAATTTTGTGATTCTGATGCTCCACTTAACTCCCTTTGGCGTGATAAAACTGCAGTTGATAACAAAGATGCATTTGCATTAGGTTTGGTTTAAACGAGTTTTGGAATACACCTTGTTTATTATGTTCAGTCAATATATTGACTATTGAGAAATTACGAACAGTGGTTATTATATCCATTCCAGATTATTTTTGGTGCTGGAAAGCATGGGGTCGTGTATGCGTGGGATATTCGTGGCGGAAGAGCATCTGCTACTTTTCAGAGTCACAGAGAGGTTATATCTGGGTTTTCTTAATGATGTATACTCGGTGCTTGTTCTTGCTATTATTATGTTGTGTAAAAGACATATCTAAAAATGAGTAAGGAGTCAATGCTAATTGGACGAAGACAATCTCTGTAATGATTCTGCTTCTGCCATGGGGGGTTAATCAAGACCAAGCCTTCTGAAGCCGAGGCAACTGTATTCACCCCGGCTCCTTTGTTACTTGGCTCAGTCTTTGCTTGTTTACAAGTTAATGGGTTAGCCTTTAGAGATTTTTTTTTTGGGGGGCTTTGTGATGTTGATGTAATTAACATGTTAATGAAAAATAACTAACAATCTTTGAGTATTGAGATTTCATTGAACCGTATACATGTAACATTTGGCTAAAGACTACTGTAGAAGAAGATAAAAATTAGTTTCTTATATGGTAATCAAATTATCCTGCTTCAGTTTACTTTGGATTTGGATATTACAATTTCTTTTTGGTACAATGGAGGTGGACGCACCTAGATAGGGGAGAGGGACAGATAGCATAGTGGAGGATCGAACATTTCATATTAACATCACATGGCCCTACAAGTGCCAATTGAGTTACAAGCTCGTTGGTGGATGTTACAATTTATGAAAGTTAAAATCTTTAAATACTGGTCCGTTCTACATTATATAAACACAGATGCAGAAGCTTGTAGCCGCTTGATGCATGTCTTCACTAATCTACAACTTAAATTTATGGTGTTATCACCCTTATCTCCATACTACCTTTTACTGCACAGGATGACGCACTTGCAGCAAATATTTGTTGAATAAAACTTGACTTCTTGGGCAAATGTTATTGTAACAAAACTTCTGATTATCTTAATCTGATTTATTTGGCTTTCTAGATATGCCATCCACCTGTAACATCATTGAAGTTGGCAACGTTACTAGAGAAGATTCGATCTTTGAAGGTGTGGTTATCCTTCCTGCTCATATCTATTGCTTTTACAAATTGAAAATTGAGCAAAACAACTTCATCTTTTGTGTGCGGGCTATATAGTTTTCTAATGTCAAGATCTGCATATAAATGATTGTTTTGAATGCGACTTCAGTAGCTTTAGTATCATATTTGTGTCATATCTTATTTTGAAGTTTGGACTACGATGAAGAGTAGCTTTGCCTTCAGGCTACTGTTCAGACATTTAAATGATTTTGATGATATTTTTTTTTTCCAAAATTGTTTTAGTTTTCTATTTTGATATATGATTCATGGTTCCTAATCCCCTCTGTGCCTGGGACATTACTGTTTTGATATATATATGTTTTAGATTTCTATTTCAGTTGCGCTCTTGAAATCTTTCATCTTTGATATTATGTTGTAATATTCTTGGGAAAAGAGTATGCAGCCTCCTTAAACTTTAACTTTTTGCAAATCACTACCACAAACTTTAAAATCTTTTCAATTAGTCCTTAAACTTTAATTATTGTCCCAATAGATCCTTCTGTTTAATTTGAATCTGTTAATTCGTTAATGATGATATTGTGTAACGACATCTTATTTGTATTAACATTTTTTGGATTGTTTATAAATTAAATTTTAATAAATAAATTAATAAACAGTTCTTAATTAATGTTAATACAAATAAAATGAAATCATACAGTATTATCGTTAATGAATTAATGGATTGAAATTAAACATAAGGATCTATTGATACATTAATTAAAATTTAGGGACTAATTGAGAAGGTTTTAAAGTTCGTGGTGGTAATTTGCAAAATGGTCAAAGTTTAAGGAGTTTTTATACTATTTTCTCAATATTCTTTTTGAAGATCAGTGAATCAGTGATTATACAACAAATACAAAAATTGACAGTATTTATAGGTGAATTCTGTATTCTAATTCTTCTCTCATACAAGGTTGTGTCTATAATTATGTTCTGCTGTGCATTATAAGTTAACTGACATGTGTGTCTATAATTCTTCTCTCATCCTAGATTATGGTTTTAGATTTCCTATGCCTATTAGGCATGTGTGTCTGCTAAAATTGGCGTCCTACTTTTGAAAAAAGGCTTTTGGTGCCAAAAAAAAGTCCCATAACTGTTTGTGCATATTACTGTAAAGATTTCATATATGTTGCAAGCGACTGCTTTAGAGAAAATACAAGTATTAATTCTTCAAATAATGGCAGTAAGCATATAAAATGCAATCAGATGTTGAGATTGCACCATGTGGCAATTGTCTTTTGCGTACTAGTAGTTTATGCTAAGCTATTCTTATTGTTATGCAGGCACAAGCAGATATTGTTCCCAAGGAGATTCACTCTATTGATCTTAATCCATCATGCCCATATCAGTTGGCATTCCATCTTGATGATGGCTGGTAGGTTGCCAAATTTTTGGTTTTCTTCCCCCTCCATCTGTAAGACAGCATTTTGAAGCTCTGTTTTGTGTGTTTCCTGCATGCCTGATTTCTTTCTTAAGCCACTGATGATAAAGAGAATTTCCATGAATTCCATGATTCTATCCTCTTAAATTTTCTATCATTTGAGTAGAAACTGAAAGTGTGATTTTATTGCTTAACACATGACCAGCTGATGTTATGTTTCTGAATGGCCTCACACATTCTCTTGAATTTTCTTCAAAACTGAATCTGGAAATAATTTGTTTCTAGGTAATGACTACTGTTAAGCAGTGCCATTTTATGTCAATAGTGGTTGTCTACATCTAAAATAGTTGCTTTTTATTGAATTTTACATGTCATGAATAAATGCATCTTTACATTTGTTACTTCAATATGGTAAAGTTTTTCCTTTAATATTTTCATGTAGGTCGGGCATTTTGGATATTAATAATTTTCAAGTTACACATATTCATTGCCCTCCCCCAGCTTGGTTGTAAGTTCATCACATTTAGAGTTGCTTTGTTGATATTTGTGAAACGGCTTTACAAACTACGTCTAATCATTCTGTTTACTGCTCATTTTTTGCTAGAAATGATTCCTATATTCCCTCTGATCTATCATATATAAGAAAACCTTCATGGTTATCTACATGTTCGGTAAGATTTTTTTTTATAAACTTGATGCATCTACTTTATCTTTACACATAACTTATTCCCTTTAATTGTCCTATATGAAAACTTTTTAGTCATGTTGGCATGTTATTATCAGTTTCTACGTTTTATATGCTTGTGACAATGGTGGCAGCAGTTATTGTTTTAACTCCTAAGTCGTATTTACTTTTCTAAGTATGATTCTTCACTGTAGTGTCAGCATTATTCCTTTTTCAGACACGAAATAGTTATTTATGTGCTGTAATATAGTGCAGATTTATTTGGTTGGGTCATCATCTGATTGTGGCATTCATCTCTTGGACTTCTATCCCAGCACCAGCTCACCAAGCCATGTGGATTACAAGTAAGTCACTCCAACGGTGATGACATATATTAATTGAACTCAAAGTCCCTATTATTAAATTCAATTATCCACATAATTAAAAAAGCACATATATAGTGAAATCCACTCAATACACAACTTAAATTGACCACATAATTTAGAAGGTATATATACAGCGAAGTATTCATATGCTGAAATTTATTATCAAACTGTATTGCAAAAATTAAGTACCTTTTTTCAATAGTTTTAAATTTTAATACGGTTCTTTCCAGGGAGGATATACAGGAAATTTCCAGGATGAACAACCAAAATAATCAGAACAGGTTTATTCCTTTATCTGAAGGAGTTATTTCATGTGCTGCTCACCCTTTATATAATGCCATCGTAGCGGGAACAAAGGTTTGTGGATTAGAAAATGCAATTTATCTTTTTTATAAAAAAAAAGCAATTATCTTCATCATTTTGTGTTTGAACATTACTTTTTTTAAATTTAAGAGTAAATAGTCACTTTAATCTTTGAATATTTCGTGACATACCACTTTAGTCTCTACAAAAAAATATCACACACTCTAGTCTTTGAAAGTTTCAAAATCCTATCACATTCATCTTTTTTAGGGATTAAAGTGTTATTTTTTTTAACTGCGAAAGACTAAAGTATGTGTCTTTTTTTTTTAAAGATTAAAGTATTATGTCACGAAATATTCAAGAATTAAAGTGATTATTTACTCTAAGTTTAAATATGCTTACCTTTATGTCCTTATCTGACAACACCTTAAACTGGTTTTAAACTAGTTCCTCCTAATCAGTTTCATTTCCTTTCCTTCAAATATGGTTCAAGCCTTTTAATTAATTGATGTATGGGAAAAATGCAAAATACTTCCTCCAACTATGGGTCATTTGTAGAAAACTCTCCTTTGTTATAAAACTCATCAATATAACCCTTTAAGCTAACCAAAATGTGCATGTTAGTTATATTTACCTTATTCTGCATGTGCAAAAATAAAACATTCTTCCTTACTCCTACGGAAGAATTTTCTTCCTCTATAAAGCATCATAACCATTCACTCTTTTCTCTTTCTCATTCTCTCTCCTTTACTTCTTTTCAGCTAATGGTTCAGATCTTCTTGGAGGATATAAGAATTTTTCGCAAAAAACTTTCTTATAGGGAATTGATATACACAGTTTAATAAGTTCAAAGATTTGTATTAATGAGTTTTAAAGTATAAGGGGGTTTTCTGCACGAGTCAGTTAGAGGAGGTGTTTTGCATTTGGGCTTTGAAGTAAATGCCCTTGCTTTTAACTTAAGTAAGCGAGTAATTTTTGAAGCGCAACTATAATTTCTCTTGGATTTGTCTGACTTGCCCATACGGTCATTTACACTTACGCCCAGCTTATTTTCCTTGACCTGTTTGGAAGTAATCAAAATACCATTCAAGCTTGCAGTAGTCAAATGGGCCTACAATATTTGCTAACTTTATCTTCGCTGTCAAGTTTTGTACCTAAGGTTGATTGATTATTGGTTTCAGCAATCATCTTTGCTCGTGATTTCCCAAAGACACGAGTCATGCGGAGGTGAAGATTAGTCCCAAAGCATTGACGGATTTTGGAGTGTAGTGGCAATTTAAATGTCTTTTCCTCATCTGAATTAATTGATGAGTCCTACTCCCTATAATATGACGTTCTGGTATACTTGTACAATCGTTGTATTGAATCTCCAGATTCCAGTTCAGAATGGAAAAGAAAAAACAAAGAAGGTTTTACACAATCTGCTTTGATTTTGGAAAGAGTAATATAGAGGTTAAAATAAAAAGCTTTGTTAAATTAGTTTTCATCAATATAGTTTGTACTTATTTTTAATTTAATTTTTTTAAAATTAGTCTTCATATTTATAAAAAATTTTAAAATAATGTCATTAATTTTTATTATAATATTGTTATAATATTATTATTTCGAAGAGTTAGTTTATGATGAAAGACACAATAATATTGTTTAGTCCATGTAATCGATCAAATTTAGTGAGAAAAGATTTAGTTATTGTTATATTGTTATAATACTATTAGTTAGTTAATAAAGTAAATATTTTTTTATTCAATAAGATTTTTTTAAATGTTTATTTTCTTTGTAAAATGTTAAATAAGGTAAATATTTATTTTAGTAGGCATTTATTTTTTTTAATAAACATTTTTTACCTAATAAGTGTTATTTTAATTTTTTTTGTAAAATATCTCATAAGAATTAAATTAATAGTATTAAAATAAAAATTAACAATGAAGATTATTTTAAAAATATTTATAAATATGAGAATTAATTTGAAAATATAAATTATAAATATTAAATTAAAAATAATTGTAAATTATACAAAAACTTTTTTTTTTAGGTAATGCTAAGGATTTACTCTAGAGAGGCTTCTACATAGTTCCTTAATGGATCCGGGAGAGGAGTAAGGATAAAGGAAGGAAAATTGAAATGAAAAGTAATTGTAAAAATCAAATTCTGCCATTCTTTTTGTATATTTTTAATTAGTAGTCACTAACACAGGACAGATAAAGACTTTAATTTAAACAAAGCTTTAATTTGACGACATACCCAAGTTTCTTCTGGACCATCATTGTTGAAGGTACAAGAAAAGGATCCATTGAAACTTGGAAAGGTTGGACTAAATAAATAAGTGGGCTGACCCATTACATATGGCTGTGCTTCATGTTTCGTGAAAGTGATTCATTTTTTCACTCTCTTAGCCCAGTTTTAGATGCGATTCCCCATCTATTGCTGTTGGTGATGGTTTGTCAATCGGTCATTCTTCTCTCCCGCTTCATATTGTTTTTTTAAGACTTACTAGTGGTTGTGATAATTAAACTTCTTTGGTAATACATGATTTTAATAGGGTAAAAAAGTTTTACAGCATAAAATTAAGACCTTTCATCCTCTCTTTTGGCATTCTACAATTTCATCTACCTAATAAGAAATAAATAAATACCAATCCAAATGAATATTAAAATGAAAAGAAAAAAAAGTATTGTATAACCAACCTGTAAAGACATTACCACATTATATTATCATGTTTCTACTCCTCACCTTTAACTAGCCCATGTGAAGGTGAAGTTCCTCTTAGCTTTGCATCAATCCAGCCAAACTTATTTTGCTTTTTTTACTCCTGTTTTATTACATGTGATCATTCATGGACATGTCATACCTTCTCTAGAATGAAGCTATGAGAAAGAGAGTATAAACATAAGTTACGTAACAGTCAAAAGGACTGATAAAGAAAACCTGAAATGTACAGTATAAGCCATATATCAATGGTGAGGTGGTGTTGTCATTTTATACTAAACAAAGCGAACCACTCTTGTTGCAGTGTTGCTTGTACTTGGTTTAGTTGTTTTCTTTACTATTTCCTCTTCTATTCTTCGGGGTACCGGGAAAGAGGCACGAAATTCATATCAGTTGTTTCCTTCAGGCTAGGCTGTGACTATGAGTGAAAATGAAAGAGAAGTATTCCTCACGCGTACAGCTAGAACCGAGGTACATGTCCATGTTTTGTTTCTAAGGGAGGGCTAGGCAACAAAAAAGTTTTTGCAAGAAGATTTTTATGGAAATTGTTCTACTATAATATAATGCTAAATGGCTATTTCTAGTGCAATGCGACATTTATTTAATGGCTGTGAGCCTGTGGCAAGCATTACACCTTAGCGGTCCCATATACCCTTGTCTTTGTTTTTCCAAAGAAGGGTTTCCTTTTATAACCCAAGCATGTAAGAGCTATGATTGCAAAATAAAGTTGTTTGCAGCATTTAAATTATCAAGAGAAGTTAAAATATTAGTTTTGTTTGAATTGATTAGCTTGGATCACAGGACTTCCCTCATCCAAGTCATTATTAGAGTTCTTTGTTGTCCCCTACTTCCCTTGCCAATGAAGTCAATTAATGAAAAAACAGATAGAAAGATACCTTTTTTGAGTAAAACCTGACACCATATATAATTTGTTTTGGACTGTGTTATGAGTTCATAGATCTAGAGTAATTCGGCCCGTCAGAGTGAACATTCTAGATATCACTACGCCCATGATACAACCTACTTACTAGGCAAAACCTCCTCAATAGAAATTAATTTTAATCATATCCCGCATAAATAGAGAAATAATGACAAGGAATAACAGTCTCCACGATTTCAGATAGCAGCATTCAATACGTACTGAATGCTCAGATTCTTTACACCCTAAAAACGTTCATATATACACTTAGCAAGGTGAAAAAGGTAGGACCTAATTTCCAATTCTATACACTACCCTCCTTGCGCACATACTAACTTAAGCGTCAGAGTGCCTTTTGCAAGTACTCACTCCTTCACTCCATTGCTGTTGCTACTGCACCGCAGAGGAATCCACTATCACTTGCCTTCTTAGGTAATCCTCAGAACCTAATTCTGAACATTGGTAAACTCTCACTCAGATTGAGCACACCCTTTCATTCTCAAGGGGATGTTGGATGGCAAAGTCCTGTTCTCTAAGCCCATCCATAGTGAGCTGTAAATATTGCTGCTTTTCGTGGATGTCTTGTGTAGTCTTCACATTGGACGGGGTGCCCAGAACCTCTTGGTCCACCCACCGACCGATATAAGCTCATATCTTGGGGGAAGATGAGATTCCTTTCCTCAGTAGGAGTCGCCTTCCGGGTTCGTGTCCTAACGTCACCTACAGAGGACACGCCCTGATTAGACTCAGAAGAATCACTCAATTTTCCTAATGTTATGATAAGCTCGAATAGCAGACGGGCTGGCCTTTTCCTTGCTTGGTCCCTGGCAAAACCTACCCTGTGAATCACCTCCAAAATCCTCATCCTAATCAAGGAATTCAGACCATCACCAGAGTTCCCACCGTGGGCTTGAAGCCTCCGTCGTGGCTTAGGCAATGGGGACAAAGAAGGACTTAAGACCCCCATTGACGAGCCATTATTCTACACTGTCTCATTACTCCCAAACATTTTCCCCTACTAAATGTTCAGAGAAAAGGGAGAAAATGAAAAAGGTGAAAACGAGGAGTACCTTAATTCTTGAAAAAGAAGAGAGGCTTCGAAAGGTTAAGATAGTGTTAAAAAAGCCTTGAATCACTAATAGTCACTGCGAAAGATGCCCGAAATTGCCTAAGTTGTTGGAGAAGGAAATCTGGAGTGCAAGAATGAACAAATAATGGGAAGGGTTAAACCCAATCCCTATTTATAAGGGTCGAATGTAATCCCAAATCAATGCCATTAATGAGGGCGAATATGCCTTTTTGTTTGAAGTGCCTTATCATAAAACCTTTTTTTTTTTTAAATTTTAAAAACAGCTAATCATGATGCTACAAACTCCAAACGAAGGTTTCCACTGTTCTTCAACCACGTGGTGCACCGTTTTTGAATAAAAGCATTTGAAAAGACAATACACAAAACATTCAAAACTGAAATGACAAGTGATGTTTGAGAAGGACACTTAAGCCAGATCACAGAATCTCACCAAGGTTGTGGAAAAACTGAATCTCAGATCTTGGTTCTAAACCAAACTACTTTTCCCACACGAACCCCGCGAACTACATATAGGGGCAACCTATTATATACCCTGGATAGCGAAATGACGATGTAAGTAGAGCGATCCAACTCGGATCCTGACCTTACTCATTAACCCCGGGAAATGTACAATGACACATCACGGACCTCGGTCCTTTGAAAAAAATATCGCAAGATTTGACGTTAACACTATGACTAGGATCTCTTTGGTCATTGCGTGCTATGTGCTCCTATCAAACTCGGATACCTTGACACTTAATTGTTTCATCTAAGCGCCAAGCTGGGAACAACTGTTCTAGACCGGTTTACGGGTCCATGGATCTGGAGCAACTCAGCCCACCAGAGTGAACATTCTAGATATCACTACGCGCATGACGCAACCTACTTACTAGGCATAACCTCCTCTATAGAAATCAATTCTAATCATGCCCCACATAAATAGGAGAATAATGACAATGAATGACGGTCTCCACGATTCCAGGTAATAATATTTAATACGCATTGAATGTTCAAATTCTTCACATCCTAAAAACACTCATATAAATACACTCAGCAAGGTGAAAAAGGTAGGGCTTAATTCTCAATTCTACACACTACCTTCATTGCACACATATTGAATTGAATGTCTGAGTGCCTTTTACAAGTACCTACTCCTCGCTCCATTGTTGTTGCTGCTATGCTACAGAAGAATTCACCATCATTTACCTTCTCAAGTAACCTTCAGAAGTAGTTCTGAACATAATTGATCCTTATTTGGCTGATGTATTTTATTTTGGTCCCATTTGATAGAGAAAAAAATATATGATATCTTAATATCTACTATTTATTCTCCTCTGCAAGTATGACTGTTTTTGCTAATCATCCGGAACTAATAAGCTGAAGCAATATATTATTGACGAAGACTCTAGACCTATGTAAGAAGTGACTTAAACTTATAAGCATTGAATGATTCACAGTTATAATTAGAAAAATAATGAAATGAGCACTTTGAGTATAAAAAGAAATAAAAGATTAAATAATATAGAAAGAATCGCATTTTCTGTTTGGTGAGAACAAAAAATTATTTGATCGGTTAGAAGAAGACTAACCCATCTGGATCAGTTCATCCTTTTCTATAGTAAAAAAACTCAAAACCAAATACATCTATGTCCTACTGAGTTGGCTAGACTACCTACTATGAGTTCTTCAAGTTCTTTAGCATGTTTGAGCTATATCCTTTCAATATACATAATACCATAATTAAAATCTGGCATCTTGTGGCAATGCTATCAACTAAGCAAGAAAAGACACGTTCTGCATGTGGTGGTTTGTCAAATCTTACTAAGTTCCTTAGGTGCCAGCTTGGCTGAGGGATCTTAATTTCCATAAAATTGTGACTTTTACATGAAAAAAGAGTGGTCACCGTAACAAGGAACTCCTTATCAAAAAATTTCAGAGGTTTTGAACCTAATATCCCTAGCCATATTCTTCTTACTATCCCGACTCACATAAGGTCTCATCTCATGCACCTGGTCATCCACCATCATTTATTTTGGATCATTACCATTTTAATTTGGGGTTCACTCATATATCTTATATTTTTAAGGTACGTCCATTCTTCAACTAACATTTCACCATACTAAACGATACTGACATTCTTATAGCAATGAATTATGTATTACTGTATCTCTACCCTGATGTATTATTACTGTTGACACTAGACTCAATTTACGCAGGATGCCCCCACTTGAACTGGTGTAACTTACATAAAATGTCAAAACGATAAACATGAAATCAAATATGTTTATCTATACCATGTTTTAATACCTGATAAAAAAAACCAATAATTGTTTTACACTATGTGCATGTTTGGCAACATACAGCCTTTTTTTATTTAAAAAAAAGTTTCATTTATCGTTCAATTGATAAAATTAATTTTAATTTTTATACTAAATCTAATGCATTATAAATTTTTTTATAATATTAAAGATTGAAATTTATAATTTTAAATTATAAATTATTTTTTACAATTTGAGATATAATTAATATTTTATCCTCAATCAAATAATTTTTTAATTATTTTATACCTATTTTAATAATTTAATATATGAAAATAATTTTATTTTATATTATCCAAACAAAATGAATTAATTTAAAATCTTTTTTCAACTGATATATCTAAACATAAAATTAATTTTATTATAATTAATTATAAAAATAATTAATTATACAATAATAAATTATTAAAATAATTAATTTTTACAACAATTCCCAAAAAAACTCATATATATTATTAAGGTCAACATCCCTCCAACCATTCCACTGTAATACATGGAATTCCAATTGCAGTTATATAAACAATTTTATATTCTTATTATAAATAATGTATATATTTTTTTTATATTTTATTTGATATTATTTATTATATTTATTTTTTTATTATTTTTTCTCTCTCAATTATACATTTTAAAAAAAAGTGTGTACAATACCTATACTTCTAAAAAAGATGTAGAATGATTATTTTCCTTATGCAAAGGATACCATACTGAACAGTGAAGATTCTCCGTTTTCGAAAATACCCTTGGGAACTTGTACTCATATATGGCATGTGACGGGCTTTTTGTAATTTAAAATGCTACCCATAACCCAATGCCCACTTGATCACTTGATCCCCACTGTGACACTCTGTCTTGTTTATGAAGTGTCAAGTATCTGTTTTTGGAGGGTTTTGGTTATTTTTCTTTACCCTTTCCGCCTGAAAAAACTGCACCTTGCACGCCTCAATATTATTGATCTCCCAAATTTTTTATTTGGACAATATTGACCTTGGCCAGCATAATTGCATAATTAGGAATTTGAAAAAAGAAAAAATGAAAGAAAGTTACTTTTCCAATTGGAGTAAGTTACAAGCTATTAAATTTGTTCAATTTGAGCTCAAATCCATGAATTTGATTATTGGTTTTTCCCTTATGAAATTTCCCTCTGACCTTTAGTTAGCAGGACAGGTTTAAGCTCTTAAACTTCCATCAAGGGTTAATGCTATAGTTTGTGCATTAGGCATTGGATACAAGAGAAGAAACCTTCTCTATTCTTATAAGTTTTAGGCTCAGATCCGAGAGTGACCAACCGAGTGAGGAAGCAATGGATACACAAGTACATACACATGTAAAAGTTGTAGAAGAAAGCAGCAATCTAAAATATTGTCTTATTACTTAACATAAGAACATGTTTTCATTATGAAAAAGAAAACCCACCAAGCTTATTTGATGCCTTTGTGAACGAAGTTCAAGAAGGCAACATACTCGTGTCATTAACTGTGATGATTACATAATGCACACGAAGTATCAATGAGTATTAAAGCAACATCTGGTTGACAATATCCCCAAATTGAAAGCTGAATTACTTGACCACGGATATGGTGGTGAAACATAGTGGATGGAACTTCTTATGTTCGTACTAAAGCAATCATGTGAAACAGTGGTACCACCACATAATGTTGTGTTCTGGTAATTTTTGGAATATGTGGGCATAATGGTAAAGTAGCTGCACACTGCAGATGTACACATAAGTAGAGTTAAAATTCCTTCTCTCTTTCTATTTTCTCTTCACATGCCCTCATTTCATTAATTTTCCTATGAGAACAAAGACAAAAATCGTTGGACTTGGGGTGCCCCCCTATCTATCTCTCATTCTATTTTTCTGGTTCTCCAAGGTTCTAACTTTAGATATTACCTTCAAATCAAATCCAACCATTGAATACCACTTGTTAACCCGCTTTGTGCTTTTCACTCATCAATAAAAATTCTGAGTATATCTAGTGACCCATATTATCTTCTCTTTAACTTGCACGTTCCACTTTGTTCTTTTTCTCTGTTCTGTTTCATGGCTGCAACTGCTACTCCAGCACAGGTTTTCAAAGACAGCAACAATGGCAACCCTGAAATAACTAGGCAGGAAATTCAGGCGGCCATAGCCAAAGCAGTGGAGCTAAGAGCTCTTCATGCTGATTTAATGCGAGGAAATAGCCCTGCCAATGCTAGATTCCCATCCCCTTCCCCTGCTCAACGCTCTGTTTCTCAGTTCTCTGCCCAAGATTATCCTGTTTTCACTCCTGTAAGTATAATTTGTTCTTGAGTTTTGGCTTGTAAATTTATCTTCTACTTCTTTTGCTGAACTGGGTATCCGAAATCGATCCAATTCATACCAACAAAGCTAGCACTGATGGTAGAGTATGCATGAAATGTGACAGGGACCAAACCCAAGATACTTGAATTTATGGAATATGCAATAATTCTAAGCCTGCTTTCTATTCGTATTATTCTCCTATCCCTCGAACTCTGCCACCCGTGATAGTTGATAAATTATGAAACTGTGGCCTTCTTAATCGTTGCTTCCCTTTCTTTCTCTTACTTAATATCGATGAAATACCAACTGTGAATCGAGTTTTGACTTTTTTACTTTCTAGTATTCTTGCTTTAATTTTCCTGCCATGGAAATTATAAGATTCATTAAGTCAACTGAAATGAACCCTGAGGTCAATTCCGCAATTATGATGTTTATTATCACATTATTGTTATTTGAAGACTAAATATCATGCTTTTATCTCCCCTACTCTTTCATTGTTTTCAATTTCTGTCTATTTGTGGCTGCAAATTCCCCCACCCCTTAATTATTATAATTTTTTTTTTTTTGGGTGTGTTTTGTCAATTTTGATGGATGATAAGTTTCTAAATGTGAGAATTATTGACAGAGCTATGAAGATGACCCAGTGCCAGGGTACAGTCAAAATCCCATTAGAAGCCTAACAATATCAGAAAGTTGGGATGAGAACGGGCTAGAAGGAGGAAACAGCATAGAAACCATTGTACCAGATTACAAGGAGAAATCAAGTTCAAGGAAGGGGCTATCTTCTGGTTTTGCCAACCTAGAATCTCACATATGTCCTAATGATGACAGCAAATCTGTAACTGGCTCTTGTGCAAATCACATTACTGTTCTTCAAACATCACCTGCCAATGACTACTTCAAGTGTAGGAGGAGAAACAGTTCAGAAGATTTCAAGTCCATATCCTCCTGCAGTAAATATAAGCCTGCCATCATAACTAGTGAAGTTGAGAATGCAAAGAACAGCAAGAGCTCCAATATTGTTGTCCCAGTCACTGATTCCCACTCATCTTCTCAATTTCAACCCAAAAGCAAGGGGGTGATTTCATGGTTGTTTCGGTTAAAGAAGAAGCATAAGAATGAGAATTCCCCAAATAGAGCAGAATCTGAGGATGTTTCTCAGGTTCTTAAGGACTTAGGAATAATGTCAATTGAGACATTGAAGAAAGAGCTGGTGGAAGCAAACGAGAATCGAGATGTGGCCTTAATGGAAGTCTCTGAGATGAGATCTTCATTGGGGGAGCTGAAACAAAAGCTGGAGTACTTGGAGAATTACTGTAAAGAGCTGAAGAAAGCTTTGAGACAAGCCATGCAGGCAAGGGATTCTCAACTTTGTGAACAGCTTAATAATATTCCTCAGAGAGGAAAATCATTCGATGGGAATGGAGAAAATGTGATGCCTGTGAGTGAGGAAGCAATGGTAGAGGGATTCTTGCAGATAGTATCAGAGTCCAGATTATCAGTGAAGCAGTTCTGTAAGACCCTTATAAATCACATTGAAGAAACTGATCATTCTTTGACAGAAAATTTGAACTTGCTTCTCCAACCATATAGGCTGTCTCTGAGTGCCAAGTACTCAAAGGCAGTTCTATACCATTTTGAAGCTTTCATAAATCAGTCTCTCTACCAAGACTTTGAGAACTGTGTGTTCCAAAAGAATGGCTGCCCAAAATTCCTAGACCCACAGCAGGATCGCCAAGCAAAGTTCTCCTCATTTGTTGCCCTTAGGAATTTGAGTTGGAATGAGGTACTGAGAAAGGGTACAAAATATTACAGTGAAGAATTTAGCAAGTTCTGTGACCAGAAAATGAGTTGTATTACCACTTGTCTAAATTGGATGAGGCCTTGGCCTGAACAGCTCCTTCAAGCTTTCTTTGTGGCGGCAAAATGCATGTGGTTGCTACATTTGCTTGCCTTTTCTTTCAACCCACCATTGAGAATTTTAAGGGTTGAAGAGAATAGAAGCTTTGATCCTCACTACATGGAAGATATGTCTCCAAGGTCACAAGGTCCAAGCCGGGTTAAGATCATGGTGATGCCGGGGTTTTATGTTCAGGATAGGATCTTGAGGTGTAAAGTTCTTTGCAGGTACAAATCTGCAGCCTAAGTAAAACTAGGAAATGGGTTTTAGTTCACTGTCCATTTTCTCTAGTCTATCATCTTGAAGTCTGTAACTAGCCAAATGTATGTGGTAATTAATAATCGTTTAAATTTGTTTATTCTGCTGCCAACTCAATTTTGGATGCTTGTCAATGAGGAGCCGAAGATTCAGAAGTGCAAGGGATAATAAACGAAATAAAACTCTTACCATATACATATGTGCGCCATGTATACAAAAACAGAGACATGTAGCCTCCTTCAAGGCCAAAGCCCACCTCCTGAATCATCTCTGGCCACTGCCCTAATCTTATTTTTCTCATATACGATCCACCGACACTTAAGGATAATATTATTCTCGCGTTTATTTCTATTTGTGCGGGACACTTATCAGCTGCAGTGTCCATAAAGGAGAAAAGCAATGAACCTGATCTTTTTTGTTTTTGTTTTTTTTTTGCTTTTAATTTCTCTAAACAGAGGACATTGGAGAAAACTCTCGCATTTGTAGTAATTATTGAGAGGAACTTACCGCTAAGTCACCTATTCTCTTTCAACATTACTTTGCCCTGTTATGTTTATCAAATCAAATTTATGAGATGAAACAGAGGGAGAACCAGAGAAAACTATCGAGGTGGAGAAAAATCATAAAAAACCAGAAGCGTAGTTAAATTCCTAGTAGAAACAACCTAGCCAGATGCGACGTTGCCGAGCGAGCCAAAGCTTGAATATTTAAGTATTATTAACTGCTTTCACTATAAATGGGGAGAATGATTAGCCCCCAAAAAAAAAAGTATCAGACTAGTTTAGTTTTCGGGACTGCGGTTTCACAAACCTTTATGATCAATAATTGAGGGGCATAAGCGTGTAACACCCAATTGTGGCTCAATCTCAGAATCAAATATGCAGATGGGTAATGTTCGTGTGCGTAGCAGCACTACTGCACGTTTTTCCTTTTATATATATTATATTATGATGGCAACAAGTGCCAAAAATGATGTTTATGCACATGAGGATTCTACAGTCATTGTGATGCAAAATGACCTGTCACATAGATATCAGCGCTACTTGGAGCTTGCTCAGTTCTCCATTAACAAAGAACGAAATTAGACATCAAAGTGATACAACATTAGGATGCAGCTGAACTTTCATCCTCACTCCACCAAAAGCTAACCGAGAAACTGGTAGTTAAAGATCGCACATAGTGCCACCATTTTGGCGGGATATATAACATTTCACCTTCCTCTAAAATACAGTCTACAAATTCCAAGTCTTGCACCTTAGGAAACTTCCTCTTATCTATGTCATCTAAATCAACCTTCAAACAAAAGAAATTTCCAATCAACATGGAGACAGATTTAAAAACATATAAAAACACATAAAAACAAATATAACATACACCTCATCTAAGGAAGATCTAGGCAAGTTAAATGAACACACAGAATGGATGGTAATGCTTAATGAGTATGAATGACATTATAGGAAATAACTAACTTGTATATAACCATGTTTCCACTTTCCAACATAGCAGATTGGTCTTAACCTATTCCATACCCCATATATTGTATAAGTAAACTGGAAATCAACACCCAAATTGTTCTTCATACTATGATCACATTTTTCTGAATACTACATCCTGTTAGCAGCTAGTCTAGTCAATAATTAGCATTGGATTTGCATATGAAACATTTTTGTCACAACCAATCCATTTTCATAACAGATCTAAGATGGAATCTAATAGCTATTTAGCTTGATGATAAAAAGTTTAAATACATAATCACTTGGCGACCAGGGCAATGTGTAGCTTGTGTAAGGATAAAAGCCTAGACACACATTGAGAGAGTAAATGAGGAGAAAAGGAAAATAAAAGACAGAAAGAAGAGAAGTTTCATTAATGAAATACTTCTACAGCTCGTTGGCCATTCAGATGGGATGCAGTGATAGTGGTATGCTTCCAAGCAAAGGCATAAGCAGATTGCACAGAAAGTCATTCAATCATAAAGTTCAAAAAACTAAAATACCTGGCTGGAATTGCTAAGCATGGTATCAGAGTAGGGGAAAAGTTCCTCAGACAAAGATGCCGAATAAAGCCTTATGTATTTCTTCCCAACAACCTGAAAGTATGAAACAAGACAACAAGTTCAGTCAAATAGATTATTCCATGGTGCATGGTAATCCTTTGCACAATACAGCTATTGGTATGAACTATAATTGAGGCATTTGTCTGCACCAATAACGTAAGCAGCATTTGCTAAACAATTTATATAACAACGATATCATATAAATCACAATGTCATCCTCATATATTAAAGGTCTCTCTTAAAATAAGCCATAGTAAATCTGAACTTTGTATTTTGTCTAACTGGAAGTACATCAACTATGCCATGCCAGCTATCCAGAAGTGCACAATTAGAATCGTAATACAATTGTAGTTTAGCACTTTAGCTATGAAGCATGAAAGGCTGGCTTGGTAATAGTATTGAAAAAGTTGGACTCATGGCACCTCCTTTATTTCAGTAATAATTAACTTGGTGTGCATATGCACAAAAGACTGGGACCATAACTGACAGCTAGTGGTATATAAAATGGACCCGCGCCCCGCAGGAGGGGGGTGTTGTAAAAGGAAGCTTTATATTGTAATAGTTCAATACAAGTATACAATTCAGTTACCTGAGCTAGTATGTTATGATGTGGATCATGGTGTAATGGTGTTACTGTTCCAGCTGGACCAAACCAAGCATTGAGAGATCTTAGCTCCCCTCCGCCAGCAAAACAATAGTCAGGAATAAAGATATCTCTCCGAAGCTCATTTATCTGCCATTTCAATAATATCAGTAACTGAAGAAGCAGCACGAGTCCTGCATTTGCATGCCAAATTGCAAAAATTGGAATTGGAAACAACATATATCTAAATTGTATATACCTGATCAAATAATGGATGCTGAGCAAGATATGTAGGACAACCAGGAGAACAGCCATTGGACTTTATCCGCTGAAGAAACTCTGAAATTGTAATTAGCTCTTGTTTCCACTCTGCACATAAATAGTTCTTTCCAACCTGCAAAGCATGCTGTACTTACCCTTTTCTTCCAATATTTATCTATTAAAAAAAACTAAAATATAATATATACGAAAGAATGAAAGATCCACTCCACCCCTTTCTCCCTCCCTCAGTGGGTGTGTGCATGCCCGCGTGTTTATGTATGGATTTCCTGTATACTGTTCTAAACAACTTCAACAACCTTGCAGTGAAGAAAAAGTCTTCATGACGTAAATGGGGCGTAAATAAAAAACAATACTAGAGGTAACATATAAGCTATCATCTAAAGACATGAGGTACCGTAATGAACATTCACATCACGCAAATTATAAACTTCAACTTATTATCTCATTACATACTTCAGTTTAACACCTTAGCGGCTAAAAATATCTAAAGGGAATATTGCAGAATAAAAAGGGGGGAGGGGGGGAAGAAGACTTCACTCAGAAACTGCTGCATTGCAACCAAAAAAAAAAATCACATGTTAGATGCACGACAAGGAAAAGGTTCTAGGGTTTATAGTTTCTACACAGATCATTGTTGGGCCTATAAAATCAGAGATGTATGAATGGATTAGTATGCAATGCAAATAGATTAATTGCATCAAAGTATGTTCCAGGTTTGATTTCCTAGTTGATGACCGATTTTAGTTGGCCTGTAGAAACAAATTTAGGACATATAATTTATAATTTACAAGGAGGGGATAAGATAATAAGTTACAATGAGAAGACAATTATATTGCAAATGTAATCTGAGTACAACAAGTTTGTGTTTGTCAATAACTCCAAGGTAGACTTTTCACTTGAATTTCACTCTCAATAATACTTCTTTTCCAGTCATACCCCTTGACTGTACTAAAACTGCATGATAAAATTTCCCAACGACTTGTACGAAAGTTGCTTAAGAGAGATCACCAGCAAACAACTTAATTTTCATAATACAGCTTTGAATCTGGCAGCTACTAGACATATATGACCCAAGAGTGAGTTAAGTTCAATGGAATCAATGCAAAGGATCTGAGTTTCGGGGAGAAAAAATTGTCAACCAGCTATCCTTTTAGTAAACAGAAGAAACTAAACAAATGCATCCAATCTTGAAACCTTCATCTCTCTACCTTTGTTCTTCAAAGAAGAGGAGGTGCCTTACTTTATAGTTACAAATACATCGATCAGAGTAATTACCTCAACCGGAACTGTGCGGTCACCAGCAACTCTCTGCAGGTAATCTATGTTATTCCATTTCGTCTTGGCTGGCCAGTGAGCCATACAGTCACTGATAATAACTGGAGAACCAGACAGGTAATGATCTTTCAGGAACTTTTCCAACGACAGCGCGGACCTCTTCACCACAACCTTAGAAGTAAGGGACTTGACAGGTAAAAGTTGGAGCACCTACAGTGTGAAAAGCTATAACATAAACATTAGAAGGGCCATATAACAATGTATCCATAACAAAATCATCTCAGTCAGGGTCAAACTTCATAATCATAAGCACAGAAAAAACTTCAAACTTCAATATTAATGAATAATCTTGTATCATACTTGAGGAACACACTACATGTTCTATTCACAAACATAGTTTAGGTTCTGAAATTTCTATTCAATTTTTAGAGAATTAATATCTACTGAAACTTCTGTTACACTTAAATTCAGATTTCAACTATTGTAACAATTTAAAAAAAAAATGCTCATCATCATCTGATTCTCTCTAGTTTCAGCTATACATTGATTGATCAAGAAAAAAAGAGGAACGGACCTCACCTTAGTCACATCAAATTCCTGATCAACGAGTCGATGCTCGGAGTTCCCCAAACCTTCACAGCGTCCTTCAGAAGCCCTTGCATTCCTTGCTTTTTCCGAAACCTTCTCAATGGCAGAATCCAAATCCTTTCTGAGGAGCGTCCCTCCCATGATGATCCCCATGTCCAAAACCCTAAGCGCCTCTTTGAACTCGCCGTTGCCGTAGTGGTGCATCGCCACGTGGAGGCACGCCATAGAGTACGCGTCGCGCCACACCGGCAGCACCGAGTGCCACGGCCCCGAGTGCAGCTGCTCCCACGCCATCTCGCGAGCCGCCTCCGCCGCGCGGAAATCCCCGGCGGTCGCCAGCGCAGCCATGCTGACGTAGGCGTAGCCTCCGTGCTCGGAAATGGAGTGGAGAAGCGCAGGGTACTCCCTTTCTAGCGTTGGCATGTCGAGGTGGGAGGGAGAGTCTCCGCCGGATGCGGTGGTTGTCGACATGTTCCGCGGCGGCGCAGTGCGGAGAGCTCCGGCGACGGATTTTAAAGTGAGTTGAGCGTGTCTCTAAAAAGTGTTTGATATTTGGAGCACACTTGAAGATATTTCTAAGTATCTTAGGACCCAAACGTAAACAATAATTAACATTAATTAATGTATATATACGGTAGTGGAGAGATATTTTTCTCTTCGCTTTACGGGGATGAAATGGAGATATTTTTGTTTTCCTTTTTATGATATTTTTGTCTTTGCTTTATAGCGTTTTCTTTTCTTTCTTTTTTAATGAGATTTTTGTCTTTTTATTTTAAGCAGCTTGAGGTGTGCAACTTATTTGATTCCACATATAGGCACATATGAAGCCACGTTTTCAAGCAAAGCATCACAGAAAATTGGAAATTATGCATTTAAATAAACAGAACTATAACACAAAAAAAAAGTATTTAATAAAGGTAGGATGTTATGAAGCATAGATATAGATATAGATATGAAATACAATATAAATATAGATATAGATATAAACACATTAAATTTAAAAATTATAAGATATAAATATGATATATATATATAAAAGCAAATTAAAGAATTTGGTTTATGTATATATATAATTATAAAATTTAAGAAAAAAATTCATAATTTAATAATATCATTTCTATAAATTTGAAGATTTATAATATCTTAATATATGTTAATATTATTTTTATATATCATTTCTATTTTTTAAATATTAATAAATTATGTTCAAATATTATGTCTTAAATATGTACAAGTATGTCTAACATATGTCTAAATATATTCGAGAGATATCTAAATATGTCTAAAACGTGTTTAAAAAAATAATATTTTTAATCAGATATATTCAGACGTATACACGTCCTCATGTATTAGATACGGACATGTGTCTAACACGTAAATATACCTAAAATGTAATGTATATGTACTTCATAGATAAGATGGATTGATAAGGGAATAAATAAATAAATAAAATTCACACTCGTGAATGCATTTTTACAGTAATATTTTTTATTAAATCATAATAAGTATTAGATCAATATTCATAACTTCTATTCTATAAGTTACTGTACAATAATTAATTAATTATTACAAAGAGATCATTTTTATTTTCATCTCCTCATTTTATTTTATTAATTACAATAATCAATCTCCTCTCATGGACCTTAGCTAATTACTCTATGTACTGTTTTTAGAGAAATTTTTACTGAAATTTAAAGTACTATAGTTAGGTATAGTAAGTTAATCAAAATTCAATATTTTTATTAATCTTAGTAAAATTAATTATATAACATTAAAATTAATAAAAATATTAAATTTTAATTAATCTCGATACATTCAATTAGGTGCTCCAAATTTAAATAATAATTTTTTCTATTTTTAATAATCGAACATCTTATATGTGATTAAGTAGTAGAGCTGGCGGTAAAACGGGTTTAACCCGCCGAGTTAACCCGCCAACTCGTCATTTTTTTAGTTAGGTTTAATCTTTGAACTCATATTTTTTTTTTTTAACTCAAGATAATTGTCCGCTTAACCCATGTTAGGTTGGGCAAGCATGAAAGCGGCAATTTTACGGAGTTGACTTTTTTTTTTTTATTTTTAAAAATGATAAGTAATATTATAAATAAAATTTTCTTTTATATTATATAATTTATGTTTGAATATTTAATAAGATTATTTTAAAAATTATATTTTAGATATGTGATTTGTAATTTTTTATGATTATTATTTATTATTTTTATAGTATTTATTAATTTTTTATATAATTTTTTTTTTATTTTTAGGTAGGTTAAGTTGATTGATTGCCACAACTCATCTACTTTTTCTCATTTTATCTTTTATGCGGGTCAACCCGTCAACTCGCCTTAAAGCGGGATGGGTTAGCTCTTCCAACCCATTTTTTAAAACGGATCAACTCACTCCGCCCCGTATTTTAGCGGGTTGAGGCGGGTCGGAGTTGACCGTGACGAGTTTACCCATTTTGCCAGCTCTTAATGTGAATATATCGGTGGCTCGAATTAATTGGATAAAATTGGCCACTTTGAGAGTTTGAGTTAGTTGGAAAAAGTCTAGGATTTTGAGATATTATCTCATTTGGTTAAGCACATGTCGTACATCGAGTGAGTGACACACAATTACTCTTCGCAAAATTGATTATGCACTGATATTGTTCTTTCTTCCTTTCTTTCAAGCAGGTAGGGATTCTCCTTTAGCATGGCGGACTTTGTTAGGAGAATAGAGGATATTACAATAAATGGCACAACGGCAGATTAGGAAAGGCAATGCACTTTAAATCTTCAGGGATAAGTTGTATATATTTCATATTTGAGTTGTCCTTTGTGTTGGATGAAAGTCTCAGACAGTCTTACAAGTTGTTTCCATCTTAGTGATTTTTTTGGAGCCACAATGACATTTGTGTAAGTTAGATTAGGGTGCGAGAAGTGCTACCAAGTCATGCTGATATTCAAGTTCTTGATATGAAGATCTCACAAGGAAGGGATAAATTGATTTGGCGTCACCTAAATTCAAGTTTATATACTACGAAGTCTGGTTGTAAGTTGGCCCTTCGCACCATCTATGGGATGGGATCAACTCAAACAATATCATGCCATACAAAAAAACAAATTTGGCTGTCTTTGTGGAAGTTGTGGTTGGATCCAAAACATAAAATGAAAATGTGGAGAGTGTGACACTGACACCCTCTCAGGCTTTCTCCCTTTAAAATGAAAAAATAAAAAATAAAAAAATGAAGTGTAATAATATTTCTTAGTTTCTCATTAATATCCATGGCGGTACTAAAGCAGGACTAAGGGCTGAACTTGAAAAATCATATGCAGGGAAATTGGAAAAGAACAACACTGAAAATTGTACCAATTTGCAGGTGTCCTTTCCACTATTTATTGTAAAAGGCAACAAATGCATTCCACTCTTAGCTAGGTAGTCTTATTGTCTTCTTTGGATGCTCTTTGACAAGGATAAAAAGCAATGACCAATGAGGCTACCGACACCACTAATCAATGTTTCAGTCTATACCATAGCCCAGAAAGAAAGAAAGAAAGAAAAAGGCAGAGGGAGTTTCATTGTTTTCTTTCATATTCTCCACAATATAAACGATGAACAGAATGGAAAAGAACAAGATTAAAAACAAATATATCCCAAATATAATTGTTTCTGATTATGTTCAAAAGAAAGTATATTGCAGAGAAGATATGGCTTATAAATTACAAAAAGTGAGCACTGAATCCATGATATGATAGTGAGTGAACCATTGATCGAAAAGTACTGCAGCAGGGGATTATATATATTAAGGAAGTAGAAAAAAAAACAAAATAATGAGGATACAACGTTAAAGCATGAAGTTAGACCTTTACTTAAATATAGGAGAGTTTTCAAGGAAGGTAACTCAAGGGCGTGTAGGGTTGTTGTTGTGATGAAGAGGGTCAGGTCCCGTTGGGACTTGTCTTGCTGAGTCTTCTACTGTGCCAACAGAAGGGGCTTCATTCCCAAATATTGCAACCTAAAAGTAACCCCCCGCACCCCCCCAAAAAATAAAAATAAAAATAAAATCCAAGTAGACCCCATTTATTAACAGAGAGTAAGAGGGTGTTGGAAGTTAGAAAACTGAATAACCAAAAGACAAAGTTTCCCTCGTCTGCTTTTAACATGTAATGATTGTGTATATGTATATATACCTTTATGCTTGTTGCTATGGGCCTGCTTCCTGTTCCTGCCATGTTTGTTCGACCTGCATATCAAGCAATGGTTTATTGGTTTACTATAACAAAAAAAGAAAACAAGGAAAGGAAGAGTGATTTTCAAAAACTCACTTGAACTAGAGGGTTGAACAAAGGGCAGTAAAACCACCAAAGTGAGGATGACAACGTTTAAGACGAAGGGGAGAGCTTTCCTGATCGCCATTGTTTTAGAGCAGCAGTGACACAACCAGCTCTTGAGAGTCGTAGACATTAGGCAGAGAGGGATAGTAGCGAAAAGGAATGTCTTTTTTATCTCTTTTGAAACTTGCTTTTCCCTTCTTTTCTGGCCAAAAATGAGGTAGGCTTTTGAAAACCACTCCACGCAGTAAAGCAGCTTGGTGATTGAGGGGTGATACTGTGTAAGAAATGGCAAAATGGCTCTCTGTAAAAATTCTGAGATTTGAAATCAACTTTACAATTTGAACCATTTGGTACTCAAAAATTACCGAGAAAACTTAGAAGGTAAGCGCTAAGCAGAAAAAGAGTGGAGGGGCAAAGTTGGCATGCAGGGATTTGTCACGCAGAAGGACACTATTCCGAGGTAATAACAGGTTTGACAGTCTGGCACGTGTCGAGTAGACAGACATCCTCGTAGTGGCAGGGATGTTGGCGGCGTGAAATGAGCAGACATGTGGCCATTCATTATTGGTAGTAAGCGAAAAAGCCTGGTTTGTTCTTGTTCTAGTGGGGGATAAGCATGGCCCACACCCAATCATTTTGGGTGGGGCTAGTTGATCACACTTGGTGCCATGCTTCTGTGTTGCAACCGCCCAATGCCCAATGCTTCCAAGTTCCAATCTTTGTTCTAGTTTTTCTCTTGGTAATTTTCTTGAAGCCAATGCTCTATCTAACTTCCAATGATAGGTGCCGTCTATGATGCACCAAAATGATTTGTGATGCATCATGCACCACTAGTAAATAACCATTAATCTATTACTTTAAAAAATCAAGAGTAGGGATCAGAGATGGCCAATGAGGGACAGATGGAGGGGCACGAGCTTCCCATCGGAGAACAGCTCGTCGGCGGGGAGCATGGCGACGGGATCTTCGAGGCGGAACTTGAAATCAGCAGCAAAGAATGCCGTCCATGGTGGGCGATGCCTGTGCCGTGTTTAACTGATTTCACATCATTCGTGGAAAGAGAAATATAGTTGAAGGGAGGAAAGCACAGAAGAAGAAGCATGTGCATCATGGTGGTGGTGGAATCAACTAAAATGTAAATAATTATAATAAAAATGAAGTTTAAAAAGACTAACCTGCAAAATAAAAAATTAAAAAAATAGGAGATAAACCCACAATGACATGTGATTATGGGTTAATAAACCAGGTGCATCATGCACCAAAACATATTTAGGTGTACGGTAACTTCTTCCTCCAATGATTAAATATTTTTTTTATAAACAGTAGATTTAAAACTTTGTACATATACAGATTATAGATTAGCTTAATAATTATAGAAAATTTTCTTGGGAGCACAGTTGGTTAAAGGCGAAAGTTTCAAAGCTTATGGATGATATGTCACTTGTTTTTTATACAATGGTATAAGCAGGGACGGACTTAGATTTAGAAAAGTAGGAACATATGTTTTCATTCTATTTTAATTTTTTTTTTTTTTTATATAGTTATATATTTTTTATTTTTTTATATATGTAATTTTTATTTTTATATATAAATAAATTAATAAACTTATAGTGATAAAAAATAAAATATATATAATATTATTAAATAATTATTTAGTTACATATATAAAAAAATTATTTAATAATATTAATAATAAAAAAATTATTTAACATTTTTAAAATATGAAAACAAACTTTGCTCTCATTATTTAAAATTTCTAGGTCCATAAGTGTAACAAAATAGTGGGCATACGTAATTTAGTTAAAAGATCAAAAGGATGAATTTTTGTATAGTTTTAATTTATATTTAATCTTTAAATTAATATTTATATTTGCTTTGTTAATCATCGAGTTTTATTGGATATAACAAATTAAATAATTAAATCTTCAAAAATGAATATAAACTAGATATACATAAGAATTTTGTCTTGTTCTTTTAGTTTTTTTTTCCAGTTCAAGTTCCAAATTTTATAAGTACATTTTTCTGGACATTATCATATG
Organism: Ormosia semicastrata; assembly: GCA_029884595.1. Lineage (NCBI taxonomy): Eukaryota > Viridiplantae > Streptophyta > Magnoliopsida > Fabales > Fabaceae > Ormosia > Ormosia semicastrata. Next base: position 15,249,047 of record JAQQTO010000038.1, read on the forward strand.
AAAAAATATATATATCCGGTTCATATTCGCATGCAGGAATAAACAATGGTACTACAAGACCGTTATAATCAATGGTATTGCAAGACAGTTCATATTCGCATGCAGGAATAAACAATGTTTTAAAAATTAGATTGTATTGACTGGAGCTATTGGACAATAAATCATGTTTATGATTTAAATATTACCTGATTTAATCATAATTTAACTATAAATTTAACTAATTAAATTAATTGAACACTCAGAAGATTCGCTAGTTCAATCTTCAATTGAGCTTTCAAAACAATATTGCTTACATAACCCCCAGAAAGACATCGAAAGTTTTTGGTACATCTACGTCCAACCTTATTATGCTTATTTAATATAGATTATGTTATTCGTAGTTGAGCACCACAACAAAGGGGCACTTGCAAATATGACTTCCTATTCATTTGATATTGTCGTCATTTGCGCATGAATATCTTGCCATATTTTAAATTCCTAGTGTGCACTAACGCGTAATTGTTGAAAGACCAACTTATGCAATTAGGGAATCATTTAAAAGTAAAAACAAACCTCCAACTCAGCTGCCAATATCTCTTATATTATTCCAAGACAAAAAGAATATTCCTCAACAATATATTTGCCTTCCCCACTGAAAGTCATCAACAGCGACAACAATATTCTCATTGAAGCAGTGTTAACAGAAAATATGAAATGGGGGTTATTTTAGAAGCTCAGCCTTCAAGGCTTCAATTATTAATAGACATGAGTGATGAGACGGTAGCATAATGACATTAATCTCAGCTTTACTTGCCAAAAGAAGAAAGCCAGATAGATGGTAAAAACTAACAACACAAAGTGGAATGCATCAAACAGTGTTGTCTTCAAAACACGCACACGGTCGCACACCTGTCTAATCCACACAGAGCACAAGAGAGAGCAAGAAGACAATGGTTATTTATTAAATTTAGAGGTATTCCTATTCCAAAGGAATTCACTTGAATAGTCATAGAAGCATAGTTTAGCCAGTCCAACAAATGACACACTTTACATGAAACCCCAATCATATATATATTTCATTAGTTCCAATAAACTATGCTCCAAAGTACTGGATAATTTCATCATCATCCAAGAAATCATCTAAATGGAATGGTGGACTGCTGAGTCTTCCAAATTCTAATGACATGCTACCAATTGGTGATCCAAAGAAAGTGTGATCTATAGGTCTATCTAGCTCATTTTGAAATGCATCTTTTCCGTAGTATTGCAGGTCTCCTCCAGGAATTTCACCCGCTTTTATATGTACTGCAGGCATATGAACTGCTTCATTCTCAGGCATAATTGGTTCAATATTTCCAGACTGCAGCCGCTGTCCATCATGACTAGGCCCATATCCTGCCACTGAATTGTAAGGATTATAAGAAATTACATGATGCATACCAGGGTTTTCCACCTCAGGGCAGTGCAATTGTCTTCCACTCATATACACGCCTTCTGAGGAAATTAAGTTGTTTGGATGCAGAAAAGAGTAATGATCAAATTCAGGTACTGGTAATTGAGCTGGCACCTCAAGTCCTTTTTCCAGTGGTCTCAAAGTACAATCTGTCTCATTGCCGTGTTCATTTGCATGAATCTGGAGGCCATCTACCTCTGCTTCCATCTGATTCATGTGGAGCAGCGCGCTTCTTGTCTCAACATGTAAAATTTTATTGTGAGATGGTGCAGGTAGTTTGTCAGTTGCACTTGACCTCAATCGGGGTCTTTTTTTCTTGCGTTGTTTCTCAGACTGATCATTATCTTGGACATAATTACTGTGCGAAGTATCCAATGGTTCAGTATCCATCAAATGATTTCTCCTATTTTCTTTAGAAGAAACAGATCCAACACCATCATCGGCATCATCAACATCATAGTTGCTATCAATACTAGCGGCAGCTTGCTTATTTCCAACAGGAACACCAGACGGCATTTCAGTTATTCCAGAGGTATCATTATCACTGCTAGGCTGCCTAATGAGAGCTTCTTCTCTACTTAATACGCCCAACCAAATTGCACTTTCTTTTGCTGTCATCTTGTCCTGCAAGCACTTTGACTGACGTACATGCCTCCTTATTTTTGCAATATTAGGTGACATGTGCTTTATAACAGCAGTTAGCACACCAACTTTCCACACCTTCTTCAAATCATGTGGCTTCTTATAAGGAGGAGTCTGACCATAAGGGAAATTCAATCGTACCCACCAATCTTCATTCCCAGTTGGCCACCAAGGTGGGGGAATACCCTTTTCCAATGGATACTTCCTCTGAGGAGGATCACAATGTTGCATCAAAGCAGATAAAAGTGAGCCAAGTGTTGCATCTTGCAGGTCCTGGAGCATGCTCTGAGAGTTCCCGTTTTGATTATTATCAGCCTCACTTATAGCAAGACACTCGGCTTCACACTTGGCTATGGCTGCAGGCCCATTCTTATCAAACTTTACCTGGTCTTTCCACCAAGCTCTAAGGTTATCAGAAGAACCACTAACCGGCTTGCCCTTCTCAGGAATGATTCCATACACAAATCCACGAGCTTTGCAGACCTCCATAAGCTTCAGCATATACTTAAGAATCCCATCTTGTGCTCTGGACATTTTCTTCCTACGAGCTTCATCGGTGATCTGCCTGCCCTTTTGCTTTTCAGCGACTTGCTGTGCTGCATACTTCTGTCTTTCCTTCATCCTTTTGAGTTTGATACGATCCTTCCACATCCGCCTTTCTAATTCTTCTGCTTCAATCTCTTCATCACTGACATCTTTATCCACTATATTTTGAAGTCTAATGTCATCAACTTCTATATCTGAACTGTAGTTCAATGCATTACCATTTATCAGAAGATGCTCCATTCAATTAAATAACAAGCTCTCTTAGATTAGTTGCTCAGAAAATTTATTGAAAAAAATAAAAATAAAAATAAAAATGGCACATATTTTGAACCTAAATGGTTAGGTTGATTTGGTCTCTCTAAATACATAGAACCGACCTTGCATATATACCAAATGATCATTGGAAGTGGAACATACAAAGTAAAATAATATGCATGCTTTTCTAGTATTTATAATTTCATACAAGATAACAAGAAAAACTAATCAAAAAAACTCTCAAAATTTCATTCTATTTTCTTTTCCCTAAAATTCCTCAGAAACCAGACACAACAACAGACATTATTTCCAGTTTAACAACATTAAAGTCCCCAAATATGTCAAACTCAAACACCACTTAACATAACACTCCTTTTGGTAAAATTATTGTACAGTCATCAAATATCCTATATCAAATTAAAAACTTACAAACTGTTTCAAAATTCTACAGAACGAACCTTAACAAACCCAGAAACATTATCCAACAAACTCCAGAATCCAGATTGATGAAAGTCAAATGAAAATGTGAGAGCAAAGCTATAACTATCCAAAACATAGCACCGAAACAGAGAAGAGAAACCCACAAAATACCATAAAGGTAAAGAAAATAAAAATATTCTGAAAGAGACCAATAAAGTAAAATCACGATAGAGATTACAGTCACATAAAACGAAATTGAAGTTATGGGGATAAGAAAAAATTGAGAAACATACCAAACGTCAACGCCAATTTCTTCTATTTCACCCATGTATAAGGATAAAAGAAACAGAGCAAGCGATATTTACAAGCACAAAAATTTGAGCCTTTATGATTAGTTTTAGTTTGTCCCTGCTTTTTATAATATTGAAGATGACGACAACGATTCTTTCGAAGAGAAGGGAATCCACCAAAAGCAAGAAGAACCCAAAAAGAGTTTTGCTTTTGCGAGCAAAAATGGCTGCAAATTCAACGTTCGGTTCTATTTTGCAAATGAGGAGAGAGAGAGAGAGAGAGAGAGAGAGATTTTAGAGAGAGAAAGGCGGCCACACGTAATGAACAACCACCTTGGACTGTGCCATTCACGGACTAACATCCCCTACGTCGCGCCTATCTTACTTAACATGTACCTTAAACACAAGTTAATTATAAATAAACGATGTAAAACTGTTCAATAATTCTGGAGAAAATGGAATCTCTTTTTTTATTATTTGAGTGATTATAACCATGATGGAGGGTTTTATTTATGCGATTGTTGTAAGGTGGTGTCAGCCACCACAATTGTAGTTATCGACTTTGTTGTCAACGTCTTACCAAATCGCTGAGCTTTCCATTCAACGAATCAGTCTCACAAATTTGTTCCAATGAGTTTACGAATTTTGATAAGCTTTTATAGCATTGTTAATTTTTAATTCCGGTTCATTGTATACAATTTAAAAGCCACGTAGATGAAGGGTATAAATGAATCGAATTAAATGAGTATTTAAAGGTCATGTTTAATTTATAAAAAATATATACTTTTTAATTTTGACTCGTTTATTTAAAAGAAAATGTTAGATAATATGGTAACCTACTGTCCGTATTCGGGTTAGCCGGCTACACTGTTTCAGAGACTCCATAGCACTACTCTTATTTAAACAAGCTAAGTTTAAAGGTGAATACTAACGACACTATAAGGAGAAAGTTAATATTAACTAATTAAGAAGACTTCATTCATAGAATTGTGATTTATAGAATTTATATGAAAATTTGAGTATATATAAAAATTATTAATTAAAATTTATAAATATTTTGTATATACTTATTCATAAAAAAATAATTTAAATAAATTTATGTATAAATTTAAATATTATTATATAAAATTTATAGAGATTTAATCTTTTAATTTCAGTTATTTATTTATTTTAACAAATAAATTAATAGTTAATTTACCGTCCATTCATAGACATTCCCATACTAACATACACTTAAATGAGTTTGAATGCATGGATACACTCCAAAATTAAGCTCTTATTATAGGTCAACAGGTTTTTTGTTTTTTTTACACACTCCACCCACCCCTACCCTTCAATCACCACCACCCTTCAAGCATATATGAGATCCAGAACATCAATCACAAATATGAGATCTAGAACATCAATCACGAACAATCAATGAAAAAAGAAAACTTCAACCACTCAAGCCAACATTCTTGATTCAATCATGCTTCACCATTTGTAAATTACAAAGGAATCTAAGGCAAGTTTGCATTCAATGGCAGCAGTGAAATCGAAGATCTGTTGAATCGCTCATTATCATCGTCGCTAGTTCGAAGATATGCTGAAACGCGCAATGTTGTTGCTAGCTTGCGCATCGCTGTCGCTGGTTTGTGCACAGTGGTCGTCGCCGTCGAATAAGGTAGCTATCATCGATCGATGATTCACCATCTACGGTCGCCGTTAGTAGCGACTACTTCACAGGGGAGATGCAACTCCTCCCAGCTTTTTTGTGATAAGTGAGTTTAGTAGAATTTGTTTTTTTTTTCTCTCTCCAATTTTTTGTTTCTTACGTGTAAATTTAATGTGTTACATTTGTGTGCATACAAGAATATCTCTAAAGATGAAATCTTTGTGATATATGGATGCACCACAAATTTTTCAAGTTTAAAACTTAGATTTGAGTTGTTTAAAATTATGAAATTTGAGTTTGATTTGTTTAAATCATTTATATTTTGATTTTTTTCTTTTTATCATTCTGTCTTTGAAGTAATTTTTAAGTTATCAATTTAGTATTTACTAGATATATTTATGTTAGACGATGAAATAAAAAAAGAAGTGAGCAAAATACTCTTTAAAAATTAAAGTTAGTAGATAAGTGGTAAATAATAATAAATAAAATTATAAATTTTTAGATAAAATTACAATTTATTAAGTAATAGTAATATATAATTTAATACTATATACAACTTTTTTTATATAAAATTATTATTTTATACATACACAAATTATTTATCAACTTTTAAGTCAACTTATAAAATTTAAATTTGACTCATTTATATAATCAAGTTTAAATTTAGACTTAAACTTATTTATTAAAAGACAATATTATTTTTTATAATAATTATTATTTTAAATTAAGATTATTAAATTATTTTTTAATATTAATATCATTTTCTTAAACGATAAAGTTTTTTAAACGAAAAATAAAAATGAATGGAAAGAGTACTTGCACAAGATCCTATATCAGTTGTGACGCATCAGATTCTAGTCAACGATATTCTGATACACATAATTGAATGTTTATTACAGTGAGATTCTTACAACTTGAGTTCTTATTGGGAAGACTTTGTTAAACAAGGCACGCAAACAAATACATAGCAAGAATGCATTATTAGTAGCACTAGCAATCTAGCATATCATTAAATATCAGTACCTTATCTTGACCTAATAATGATTTCTTCTTTCATGGCAAGTGACAGAGCACTGAGATTGCCCTCATTCTCCACTTGCACACCGGGCATGGCCACGGCTCTACTCCCCACAAACCCATCTTCTCCTATGTTTATCTCTCCAAACTTTACCATCCCTCCTTCACCCTCATATATATGCCCAAAAAGCAATGCTTCTCTTCCTACACAACCCCCTCTCTCAATCTTCACCATTTCAGGGTTTAATAAAGCTCCCATGCTATCTACGTAAACTGCATGATCCATGTCTATATCTGCACCCATCAGCTTCATCCACAGCACAAACAAAAATGATCCACTTGTCATGTCCATGAAATAATCTCCAACTATGGTTCTAATGGCCTGCCAAGTGCTGTCCATGATGATCCTCATACTCCATATAGGTACTGTTTCACCTGCTTTCTTCCTTCCCACAAGAACCCATTTGGCTATAACACACATCAAAGCAGCTAGAGCACCTGAGAGAATCCAAAACAAGGGAAGCATCCAATGTAGTGGAAGTTTCATGGCATTCTTTAGGTGAACAACCCAATTCAAAGGAGCAAAAACTGCTATACCCACCAAAGCATAAGGTAAAACCGTTTGTAGCAACGGCTGAGTGAAGAGTGCTGAGAAGGTTTGATACCATGTTCTGGTCAAGATCACTTTTAGTGGGCCTTTTTCATGCAATGCTGCAGCCAAATTACCAACTTGGGATTGTGATCCAATGTACACACCTCCCTCTTGGAGGATAGAATTCATTGGAGCAATTGAAAGTGCACCCAGAGTGACATTCTTTTGGATAAGAGAACCTGGGAGAATTAGGCTTTGACTCCCAACAACTGAATTATCCTGAACCTCAATTTTTCCACAAGCATATCCACTGGATGAATGGAAACCAGTAATTATCCTGCTAAAATCACCAAGATGGACACCAGCACCAATTGACAATAACTCTGGGTTTGAAACTGGGTTGATGGCTCTAATGGAACAATGCTTGCCAATTTTTGCACCCAAAAGGCGTAGATATATGCAGAAGGCTTCTGTTCCTGAGAGAAGCTTTGCAAATCTAAGGTGGCAGGAAATGGTCACTTGATGTCTAAGCCAGGTTTTATATTGGGTTTGCTTTTGATTGGATATGAGGAGATGAGTAAAAGCACAGGTGAGAGTGATGAGTATGAGACCATGAAGCAAGTAGGCGCTGGTAAATGAAATGGTAAAGATGATGGGATTTGATGGCACATCAGAAAACATGGTAGCGTATGCAATTATGGTAAACGGGATCCAGTGGAAGGCTCCACATATGCAAACAAATGAGAAGTGTTGGAATGATGGAGGTTGCTTGGAGAATCTGATATATACGAAGTAGGCAATAGCCGCAGCAAGGGAGCTGAGAAAGCCAACAAGATAGATGCCCATAAAGTGGTAGATGATATCAGATTGATTTTTGCTGGCAATAATAGGCAGCTCTGCATTCTGAAATAAAAATGAAAAGGTATTCAAGCTTCAATTGTTATCTGTCTTAGTGGTAGCAGTAGACAACAATCACCAAAGTCTTTTCGCACCCGATAAGGTTGGCTACATGGTTAGTAGTAGAAGTACGATGGAACCTAAAAGTTAAACAAATTACATTGCCAAAAAGAAAAAAGAGAGAAAATCTTGGTTATTTTTGAAAAATATGTATGCTTTAGAATATAAAATATTTTGGAAAGCATAGTCTTACTCAACATACCTTACCAACTTTATTAGGCTTAGCATGTTTGAGCACATGCTGGCCTCCTTCAACCTTTTGCAAGGCCTGTACCTCAGCACATTCACCAATAGCACTTCCTTTTTGAATAACAGCATAAGGTCCAATTGAAGAACTTTTGCCAATCCTAATAGGACGGAAACTTAGAACTCCACTCTTTACCTCATGGCTTTGAACCAAAACACCTTCTGCAATGACAACTTCATCTCCAATTGAAACCAGAGATGGGTCTGTGATGTCAACTGTATCAAGCAAAACTGAGGATCCAATTCTTGCACCCAGCATCTCAAACCAGAATTTCAGAAACACTGTTCCTCTTAGATGTACTGCCAGAACTTTATGAGAAATTTCCTGGATCTTATAGAGTGCCCACCACTTGACAAAATCCATTGAATATATGGAGATTTCAGAGGTAAGGGCATAGTTTGGCCTCAAGAAAGAACTTCCAAATAATGAAATGCAAATACAAGTAGAAACAATGCAAAGCATCCAAGCAAGAGGTGCAAAAATCAGGGAAATTAAATAATTTGACCAGGGAATTCCATCTACTAATATACTGACACTTGGGATGAAACTCAGAAAAGCAGTGATGGATAGATAAGCAGGAGAGGCCAGCATGATTGAAATATAAACAAGTGCTAGGAATTGAAGTAAATGGATAGCCAACTGGTGAGACTTGGGTACCTCCACAACCAGTTCAGTAGAATCAATCTCAGCTTCTGGAACATAGGATGGATTGCTTGAAAAATGAGGCTGAGACTTCAATAGAAGATCCTCAGAGAAGTTAGCCAATTCTAGAATGTTGGATGCAGTGAAAACATCTATAGCTGCAACTGGTGTTCCCAGGAAATCTGAGAGTTTCTGAGTTGCTTTAACTACACCAATTGAGTCAATTCCATAGGATGTCAGGTTGTCTGAGACTGAGATGTTGTTGATAGGGATTCCAGTCTGCTCAGAAATAAGCCCTTTCAAGAATTCCATGATTTCATTTTTTTTTATCCTGTTGCTAGGTGCTGGTAAACTTCTCTCTGGAACATGGGATGGATTGCTTGTAAGTTGAGGCTGAGACTTCGATAGAAGATCCTCACAGAAGTTAGCCAATTCTAGAATGCAGGATGCAGTGAAAACATCTATAGCTGCAACTGGCATTCCCAGGAAATCTGAGAGTTTTTGAGTTGCTTTAACCACACCAATTGAGTCAATTCCATAGGATGTCAGGTTTTCTGTGACTGAGATGTTGCTGATTACGGTTCCAGTCTGTTCAGAAATATGCCCTTTCAAGAATTCCATGATTTCATTTTTACTGATCCTTTTTCTAGGTGCAGGAGGTATACTTCTCACTAGCTGGGGCCAGGGTGTTTTTCCTTCTCTATATGTTCCTGTACTAAATGACCTTACCAAAGATTTCTTTGTCAAAATACGTTGTGGACCTTGTGGTACCAAGTTCAGTGTTTCATCTGTGAACTGTTTGATACATTCAAATCTCTTGATCTTTCCTGATGTTGTTTTGCTGATGGTTCTAGGCTTGACCAACTTGACAGAAGCGATGCTGACTCCATGCTCTTCTGCCACGCGAGTCTGAATTTTCTCAATCACATCTTTGCTAACTGGTTTACCATCCCTTACTTCTGCAATCAAAACCAAGCCAACCTGATCAGATCCATCTGGAATGGAAATCCCCTTTGCTGATAAAACTTCCTCAGGGACACCAATGACAGCACAGCAACCAGGACGTAGAAATTCAAATGAAATCTCAACTGTCTTTTCAACATCTGCTGAGTAAATATTTCTTCCAGCAACAATGATAAGATCCTTGATTCTTCCAGTGATGAATAGCTTCTGATCTATTATTCGTCCCAAGTCTCCAGTTCTTGTATAGTTACGTCCAGGATGATTCTGAAGTTTATTCCTGAAAGTTTTCTGACTCAATTCCTCCCTTCCCCAGTATCCTATTCCTGCACTTGGACTACTAATCCAGATTTCTCCCTCCTTTCCATCTTCCTGAAGCTCTTCACAAGTCTCTGGATCAACTATTCTAATGTCAATATCTGCATCCTCTGGGTGAATATACCCACAACAAACTCTTCCCTGCCAATCAACAATAATAGGCATACCTTCTCCAAATGCACAACTCACAAACACACAATTTTCTGCTAAGCCATATCCAGGAGCCATCACCTTTTGAGATAAGCCAAAAAGACTGGTTAGCTCAATAAATCTTTTCAGAGTCTTCTGTCTCACTGGTTCAGCAGCAACCATAAGAAAAGTCATGGATGAAAGGTCTAACTTCTGAAGCTTATCCTTGTCAGACTCCAATCTTCGAATCACTAACTCAAAGGCAAAGTTAGGGCCAGCACTATGAGTTGCTTGATACTTGCTCATAGTTTCAAGCCATAAGAGTGGTTTCTTAATAAATGTCATTGGTGAAAATAAAACTGCACATCCACCACTTACCAGAGATGTAAAAAGTCCCCCAATCAGCCCCATGTCATGGTACTGAGGAAGCCAGCTTACTAGCATTGTCCTCGAGGTGCTCTTGTATCTACTTCGCATCAACTTCACATTGTGAATAAGCCCACCATGAGTAATCATGACTCCTTTAGCATCACCAGTTGAACCTGAGGTAAATTGCAAGAAACATGTATCACCAGGCTGAGGTTCACTTTGATCAACTAGATGTTCTAAAACCATACTTTTGGAGTTCTTGATCCAAGTATCAGTGTGCAGCCACAGAAGATTCGGCCACCGAGCTGAGGATTTCCCATTTTTTCCAGTTAATGAGATTAAATTTTTCAATGAACCCACGCGAACTGCTGAGTGATAAGCTACTGTTGATAAAATTGCCACTATGCCACATGACTTGGCAATATTTTCAATTTTTATTAGTGTCTGTCCACTTCTTTCCATGGGATCTGGGGGAAGAACGGGGACTGGTAAGACTTTAGCACTTAGGCATCCAAAAAAGGCATCAACAAAATCCAGACCGGGGACATAGACCAGGAGAACCTTATCACCAGGCTTGATAACTGGCTTTTGGCTTGTTAAGAGCTTATGAGCAATGCAAGAAGCATTAAAATGTTGTTCTCCATAGGTCCTGTGGCATACTGGTGTCCCATCTTCATTGATCCAAGTATAAAGAGTTCTGTTTTGTGTGATTGGATGAGTTCCCCAGTACTTCAGATAGCTATTCAAAGTAGGCAAATTAGGAAATTGCATTCCTGGCAATTCACCTAATTCTTTAGGATCCTTTCTCTGGCACTCAGTTTGCAAGGGAAACAAACTCTGCATAAGACATGCTTCTAGTAAGTGCATGTCCATTTGGAAGTCCATAAACGCTAGAACTTTCCAATCATTGATTGATCAAAATATATATAAATAACAAATTACCTTAGTGTAAGGAAACATTGGCAAATCCTTGCTATTTGCAAAGTTCTTGCAGATCAGAGCCATGGCATAAGATGAATTTCTCTCTGTAAGCTCAAACGCCATAAGCCCACCTACATAATAAGTATGCCTTGAACCTTGAAGCTCGGATTCCAACTTTGCATAGAATCCATCTTTCATATCTGCATTCGAACTTCAGAATTTAGAATTCTTACTTGTCAAAGAAAAATGGAATTCAAAAAACAAATGCAATACCTTGGCTGCCAACATGAGGAAAATACTTAAAGCGGCGTTGAAGAATGACATTCTCAACTTCTCCCCCCATGGCTTCTATTGTCTTGATAGCAAGCTCCGTGACAGTTGGTCCCTTAATATCAACAGAGTTGCCATAAGACCAGAGCAAGAATATATTCGTGTCAGCATAAAATTTCTGCAATGCAACTGGATATCCAAGTGTGCTGGGATCTTCCATATATTCACTAAAATAATAAAATCCAACAGGAAAATGATCTAGCCCTTTAATCTTTAAAACAGTGGTGTAGTAGTCATTTGTCTCTACTTTGCTGAACAAATCCTTTTCGAGGTCACTTGTATCCATTACTTCTGTATCACACTCTGCCACAAGATACAAAGATAGTTATTAAATCGTTAGCGCCAAATAAAAACATTCCTCCTAGAATAGAGACTTGTTTCATCAGGTATCAGGCTGGAGAAAGAAACAAAAACCTCACTTAAATATGGAGCAGTGAGAAGTCTACATACCTATGCAAGTTGAAGGCAGTGATCTGTAAGTTCTTCCATATTTTAATGGAAATGAACCAGAGATTATGATCTTATCAAATTCCAAAGTTTCAACTTCATTTAAGCTCTTGACAGTAACGGTGACAACATCAGATTTCCGCCTGACTGCCAATACTTTAGTGTTACAGCTAAGTTTTAAAGGAAGTGATTCAGCAATCTTCTGCCAAAGACTTGTATATCCATCTTTAAATCGTCGAATTTTTCCAGCCATGGACGTTCTAGTAAATTCATGAAGGTAGGCATAAGGCATATCTTGAATAAACCCATATCCTGAAGCAGTGTAACCATAAGCCACAGATTTAGGAACGGATTTGAGTCCACGACACTCAAGATATTCTGGAGTCAAGTCTGAAGCAATGTCACTGACAGCATAGACCCCAATACGACCACAATTCTTCAACTTTTCCTGTCAGTAGCACAAGGAGAATTAACAGCATTCAAATTTCAAGTCATGGAACTATGAAATAATTTTTATGTGTGTATAGCAGATTGACAGTAGAGAGTAGAGACTAACTTGGATTTCCAATGTAAGTGACATAACAGATACATAATCATCAGCAACTTTAATATCTTGATACTCTCCAGAGGAAGGGTCAATAACAGCAAGCTTGTGGGAGTCCAATACTTCTAGTGCAGAACCTGTCTCTTTTGCCAAGTGAAAGATGACTGGAGCACTGCTTGCAGCAAGAACTTGTCCACCCAGATCATAAACTTTTCCTGTATACACATTTACATATAGCCAAAATTCATAGTCACTTGAATCAGTTAGAGGGTGCTATCAAGATATACCTTCAATTTCCACTGACTCACACATGCCACCAACCGTATGATGTTTCTCCAAAACTGTGACATCCTTATAACCAAGCCTGGCTAGTGCATAAGCAGCTGATAAGCCACTTGGACCAGCACCCACAATTCCAATTCTGGTGTTTACTGGCAAGGAAGGATGTAGCTTGGAGAACTGGTCCTCTACTGATCTTTCCGGGTCCATCTTGTCTGAATTTGGAGCCTGCAATCTGTGGAATTGACAAACTCAGTCCAACACTCCAACTGCCTTCAACTTTAGTTGTATTTATATATACATACATCATCCAACTTTTTGGAAGGTCCAACCCAACAATTACAGAAAGATTAATTTCATAACTCTATGCTTAAATGCTTTCTTTCTCGCCCGATACACAAAGGTGTAGTTAGGACTTATAAAATGATCATTTAACATGAAACTGAAACTTATTCCAATTATCCCAAGCTGATGTAATGGAAACGTTTAACATGTGGGTGCATGCGATGCACCAACTTCCACCATTGCCAAATCAGCTGTTGATATTGATGACATGTAACTTGAAGTGCAGATCATATTTTATTTATTTATTTATTGTTATAAATAATAGTGCATACAGAAAGTTTTATAGATTTTAATTAGTAACACTTAGGTTTATACACAGAAAACTTAGACGACTACTTTGTTTTCCTATAACCAAAGATAATTGTACATATAGAATAATAACAATAACAATCAAATATTTTCTTACTAGGTGAAGTCAGCTATATATATCAAACGACGTCATTATACCTTATTATAAACCAAATCCTATAATTGTACATATTGAAAACTATAAATTTTACCAGGTAATATTTACACATACCTGAGCCTATAAACAAGAATTTTGGATTTAAAAAGTGAAAAAAAAAAAGGGATAACTGGTTATAGTGGGTAAAACCCACCTGGTGCATGGTATGTGTTGCTGTACAGCAAATTTCTGATTAGTTAGTTTTTTTGTTAGTTATTTAACTAACGAGGGAGTTAGTTAGAGTTAGCATTGATAGCCTGTACACAGCTTGTAAGCTTATTCGTATATATATATATGTAACCTAAACAACAAACTGAGTTAGTTGTTGAGTTCATTCATTTCTTTGAGTTTTCAATTTCTCTTTCTTTCTCTCATGAATTTTGCTTTCCTTCGAACTCACATGGCTCAATCCGTTGCATGCTCTGCCATTTTCAACATGGTATCAGAGCTCCTATCCTAGGAGCTTTGCATACTGTTGCTGCTACTCTGATTTTTTTTTTTAATTCTTGATCGATCAAGGTATTTCTTGTGACCTAATTCCTTGTTCGACTCAATTTTGGATCTATTGTTCTTGATTGGACGAATTTTCTACATCAATCTGCTGATCTTCCGATCGTGTTTCTAAACCGATCGATCTTGTTCTTTGATTTCTGCATCATATTTCTACCTTGATCTTCCGTTTTGGCTATTTTTCTTGTCTGGTGAGTTCTTGATTGTTGTGAACCACTGTAATGGCTGAGGAAGTCGTGAATGTCGATGCTGTGAATATGAACATAGAGAATAACAATGGTGTGAAACCTAATAATGCCATTGTAGATCCATCAGTGAATCCTTTTTACCTACATCCTGGGGAGAATTCGGGTTTAGTACTTGTGACTCCTTTGTTAGATGGTAGGAACTATCAGGATTGGTCCAAGGATATGCTTATGGCTTTAAAAACAAAGAACAAAGTTGGCTTTGTGAATGGAGCAATCCCAAAACCAGCAATTGATCACCCAAATTTTTGGTCTTGGGATAGGTGTAATACCTTAGTTCTTTCCTGGATCAAACACTCCTTGGATATCTCAATTAGACACAGTATTCGTTGGTCAGATACTGCTAAAGAAGTATAGAAAGAATTGCGTGAAAGGCACTATCAAGGAGATGTTTACCGAATCAGTGACCTGCAGGAGGATTTGTATACTTTGAGACAAGGTGATGATTCTGTGACTGCATATTTTACTAAGCTGAGAGGAATTTGGGAGGAATTGGAAGGTTTTCAACTAATTCCTTCATGTTTGTGCACCATTCCCTGTACCTGCATCTTGATTCCAATCATGAAATCATATAGAGAAACCAATTATGTGATAAGGTTTTTGAAGGGCCTTAATGAACAATATTCTGGTGTTAGATCTCAAGTGATGCTAATGGATCCTCTACCAAGTATCAACAAGGTGTATTCCATGTTGACTCAACAGGAGAGGCAGATGAATTCTCACCTGGAAGAGTCTCGTGTGTTAGCTAATTTTTCTGATGCAAATAGCCAAAGAGGAGGTAATGGTAGTAGGGGAAACTCTGGAAGAGGAAACTATGGTGGTGGAAGGAGTCAAGGAGGAAGAGGAAAAAGGAAAATATGCACCTACTGCAACAAAGTAGGGCATATGGTAGACACATGTTATAAGAAACATGGCTATCCCCCTCATTATCAAAAATCAGCAAGTAATTTTGTGACAGATCAAGAGATTGAAGATGAAAATTCTGATGGCTCAGTGTATAATGTTGCTATTGGTTCAGCTAATTCATCCTTTAAGCAGAATGGTGAAGGTCACACACTTGGTTTTACTCTGGATCAGCATCGAGCTATCCTAGCCTTGCTACAAGGTGCTGTTGGTGCTACATCACACAGTCCTACTGCTATTCAGATTGTCTCTACACCTGTGCACAAAACAGGTATCATTTGCACTATAGATGATCATGGTAAGTCTAATTTCTGTATACTAGACACAGGGGCCACTGATCATGTATGCAATTCACTTGACTTCTATCATTGTCATAAGAAAATTAAGCCTATTTCAGTTAGACTTCCTGATGGTACTCGAGTCATAACTAACGTAGCACGAACAGTGTTTTTCTTTGAAGAAATATACTTGCTTGATGTGCTATATATTCCAAACTTCTCATGCAATCTAGTTTCTGTTTCGAAGTTAACTCAGTTCTTGAATTGCCAATGTGTTTTTGATGATTTCTTTTGTCATATACAGGACAAAATCAGCTTGAAGAAGATTGGTACAACTGAGTTGAAGGCTGGCCTATACACTTTCAGTCCAAAGACCATTTTCACATTGCCTCCTAATCATGTAAAGCCCTTATATTTTGTTCATGTTTTCAATTCCTATACATGTAATAAGTGGCACTTAAGGTTAGGTCACCCTTCCCATCAAAAACTAGTTGAATTGCATAAAATCTTTCCTTTCATTGATTGTATACAAAATTCCAACCCTTGTAATACTTGTCATATATCAAAACAAAGAATATTACCTTTCCCAAATAGTGTTTCAGTTTGTGAGAAGCCTTTTGATTTACTACATATGGATATTTGGGGTCCAATTTCTTCACCTTCTATGCTTGGACACAAATATTTCTTAACTGTTGTTGATGATGCTAGTAGGTACACTTGGTTATATTTCATGAAACTTAAGTCTGAAATACAACAGCTCATTAAAAATTTCATTTCATATGTTGAGACACAATTTGATACAAAAGTTAAAGGGATTAGATCTGATAATGGGTATAAGTTTAAGTTAACTCAATATTACTCTAGTAAAGGGATAGTTCATCAAACATCATGTGTGGAAACTCCACAACAAAATGGGATTATAGAAAGGAAACACCAACACATTTTAGCCATTACCCGAGCTTTACTTTTCCAATCTTCACTCCCAAAGGTTTTTTGGACACATGCTACAGCCCATGCCATTCACTTTATTAACAGGTTACCTACCTCGTTTTTGTCCAATAAGTCTCCTTATCAAGTTCTTTATAATCACTTACCTTACATTAATTCTCTAAGAGTATTTAGTTGTCTTTCTTTTGCCACTACCTTAGTTGGACATAGGCAAAAACTTGATAGTAGAGCTAGAAAATGCATCCACTTAGGCTTCAAACCAGGGGTCAAGGGATATCTTTTATTTGACCTGAAGACTAAAGAACTTTTTGTATCAAGGAATGTGAATTTTTATGAGCATATTTTTCCTTATATGGTAAGTGAATCTGATATCATTCATTCTGCACCTACTGCATCATCTAACAATCATCACACCACATCATCCAATTTTGATTGGCTTAGTTTTTCTCCACAAAATCCTATTTCTTCATCATCTCCTGCTTCATTGGACAACTCTGCTTTACCTCACACACCTTTAGTCCAACCTGATCAAAATCAGATGCACTCTTCACTTGATTCTTCTGCATCTGACTTTCCTGAGCCATCATCATCTGCTGAACCAACCAATTTTGCTACCCCTGTACCACATAATAGGTACCCTCCTAGAACTCGAAATCAGCCTAAATATCTTCAAGACTACCAATGTTTTCTTACCCACATTCCAACCGCCAACTCAGCCCTTTCTTCATCAAGTACTGTCAGGTATCCTTTATCAGCTTATGATTCATATGACAAGTTATCATCTAAACATAAATGCTTTTCTCTAGCTGTTACTTCTAGCAGTGAACCTGATTCATATGAAGCTGCAATCAAGCATGCTTACTGGCAGGAAGCAATCTCAGCTGAACTGGATGCTTTGAACAAAAACCATACTTGGGTTATTACTCCTTTGCCACCTCACAAAAGGGCTATAGGCTGTAAATGGGTATTTAGGATTAAATACTGAGCTGATGGCACAATCGAACGATATAAAGCCCGTTTGGTAGCAAAGGGTTTTACTCAAACAGCAAGATTGGATTATATGGAGACTTTTAGTCCGGTTGTCAAGATGACAACTATTCGGTTATTTTTGGCTTTGGTTTCCTCTCTTGGTTGGTATCTCCATCAATTAGATGTCAATACAGCATTTCTTCATAGAGATTTAAGTGAAGAAGTTTATATGAAGGTTCCTCCTGGTCTCACTGTGACTGATCTGAATTTAGTTTGTAAATTGACTAAATCTCTTTATGGCTTGAAGCAAGCGAGCTGTCAATGGAATGCCAAGTTAACTAACACACTTGTAGTTAGTGGTTATGTGCAATCCAAAGCTGATTATTCTTTGTTCACTAAATCCAATTCCTCAGGTTTCACAGCAATATTAGTGTATGTTGATGATTTAGTATTAGGTGGGAATGATCTCACTGAAATCAATAGTATTAAACAAATTCTGCATCAATAATTCAGTATTAAGGATTTAGGTGAGCTGAAGTTTTTCTTTGGTTTTGAGATAGCCAGATCCAGTAGTGGTCTCACTCTCTATCAGCGAAAATATGATTTGGACTTACTCAATGATGTTGGATTACTTGGATCCAAACCATGTACCACTCCTATGGATCCTAATTTAAAGTTGAGCAAGACTTCTGGCACACCACTTGCTGATCCGTTTACTTACAGAAGATTATTGGGTCGTTTGCTTTACCTTACACATAGCAGACCCGATATTTGCTATGCTGTGAGTAGACTAAGTCAGTTTCTTGACTGTCCCACAAATGTTCACCTTCAAGCTGCACGACGAGTACTCAAGTATATTAAAACCTTTCCAGGCCTTGGTTTGTTTTTTCCAGCAAAATCATCTCTTGTCCTCAAGGGTTTTGCTGATTCAGATTGGGGAGCTTGTCCCGATACACGTCGTTCTATTTTTGGTTTTTGTTTTTATCTTGGTGATGCACTCATCTCTTGAAAAAGTAAGAAACAGTCCTTAGTGTCACGCTCTTCTGCTGAAGCAGAGTACCGAGCCCTAGCCCAGGCAACTTGTGAGGCACAATGACTGCTTTTTCTGCTCCACGATCTGCAGGTTCCTCATTAAGCTCCTGTTGCTATTTTTTGTGATAATCAATCTGCTTTATACCTCGCTGCAAACCCTATTTTTCATGAACGGACGAAACACATTGAGATGGATTGTCACATTATCGGTGAGAAGGTTCAGGCTGGCATTTTGCACTTACTTCCTATTGCCACTCATGACCAAACTGCTGACTTACTCACCAAACCATTGCACCCGGGTTTGTTTCAGAAATTACATTCCAAGCTTGGCATGCTTAACATACATGCTAGCTTGAGGGGGGTGTTGCTGTACAGCAAATTTTTGATTAGTTAGTTTTTTTGTTAGTTATTTAACTAACTAGGGAGTTAGTTAGAGTTAGCATTGATAGCCTGTATACAGCTTGTAAGCTTATTCATATATATATATATAGGTAACCTGAACAACAAACGGTGTTAGTTGTTGAGTTCATTCATTTCTCTGAGTTTTCAATTTCTCTTTCTTTCTCTTATGAATTTTGCTTTCCTTCGAACTCACATGGCTCAATCCGTTGCATGCTCTGCCATTTTCAACAGTATGTGGGTGTATGGTAAGCGTCTCCGATGTAGTAGAGAGTTGTCATGATATATTACAACTAACAATAAAATATTCTCCAGATTAATCATCCCTCCAGTATATGTCCTCTAACTAAATAGAATAGTCTTTCTGACGACAAGTCAGAAGAAGAAAAGGGGGGGGGGGGTTAATTAGCATATTTGTGTGCTGCTGTCTTTGATAGAAATTTAAACTGAACGGCTAAGAAACACCACCAAATGACCGAAGAAGTATGCAAGAGAACTTAAGAAAAATTGAACACAGACACACACAAAAAGCTCTTTTCTGAACCAGGTGTTTTCTTTCATTATTGGAAGTTGGTAAATTCAGAGAAGGCAAATTTTTGCTAGTCTTCTCCACTCTTTTCATATCAAGAAAATATAGAAACGTTTACGGAGGAGTAAAAGTTAACATACCTCAGAGGTGAGCACTATGCAGCAGTGTATTATCAATCTTGCTGAGAACTTGTCAATCAGATTGGCGCATTGTATGTAGCATTTGCTGTAATTGCAATGCCATTGTCAGCATAAACTTATAAACTTGAACAATGCATGAAACAGAGTCCGGTGCACACATTTATATGGTGTAATTCTTGTTCGTTCACAGCAAGCAAAGCATTTTGCTTAATTTTGATAATTTTCTGTGTGTCTTTCACTCGGAACAAGGATCAAATTGTGTTAGCAGAAAGGGTCAGAAAGAACTAGTAAAGTTACCTGAGTGAGCATGCAACACGTTTGGTTGTTCCAAATGGATGCCAAGTGGCAAGTGTGAAAAGTGTAAAAGTGTGACAGAGAGAAGAGGACGTGGCTCCAGTTCCCCACACTGAATTGGAAACTGCTGAGCTCATTGCTCCTATTAGTTACTATATAAAGAAGGGGTCCACGCCTTCAAACTCCAAAGAGTAGAGAGTAGAGACAAAGTTGAGATGTGATAACATTATTCACCCAGCTTGATTCGATGACTCCGAGAATATCATCACCGTCTCTCTGACATAATACAACATAGGATCAGGAGATATTCCCCTTTGATTCTGCTAACACATTTGAAGAATCCGTCTGCATGCTGACAATCCATGTAACAACGTTTCTAAATTAACTAGGATCTTGATGGGTTCACAAACAGACACATGCACGATTACATTCACAAATTTTTTTAGATAACATGAATGAAAGCAAAACGGTTGTTCAAAAGGGATTATGCTTTTCAGATACGAATCACCACAGATTGCTGCCTTTTTAGGGGCACAATGTATTAACGGCGGAAGTTCCGATGATTTTGGTGTCCCATTCATTATTATTATAATTCCTTTTTTTTTATTTCCTTCTTCGTTTGTTCAATGGTGTAGCAACAAATGGATGCATCACCGATGTATTAAAAGGAAAAATGTTTTAAGTTTTCCTATCTGATTAGGTTATCCCAATTGAGTCACAGTTTATTTTTACTGTAATCAGTTACTGTGGGTGTTTTAGTTTAATATTACATTTATTTATATTTAATTTAAATATATTATTGATGTAAAAAAATTTATACTATTATTTACTCATGCATTGTTATTTTATTAAAAATATTTAACTTTTATAATAATTATCTTAAAAATTACACTTATAATATAATATAATTAATTGATGATTTACATTGATAGTCTATCAAAATTAAACTCTATCTATTTTATATAAGAGTTTAAACTCAATAATGATATTTGCAAACTATTTTTATTATATTATTTTTACTTCATTTTCTTTTTAGATAATAAAACAAGAAAGATATATATTCCAACACATACTCTCTTTACTTTTTTTCTCCAAAAAAAAAAATCAAAGTATAAATATGGTGTATTTTTTTTGGTATGCAAATATCATTTCTTGTTTAAATTTCCTTCTAACACTACTATCTAATAAAATGTTGGCACATTATTAGAAGAATAGGGGTGTAAGTGGGTGGTTTAATTTGATTTTTGAGGGAAAATAAATCCGAACCAATTAAAATCAATTGGTTTGGTTTGGTTTGATTTTTGTATTTTTTGATAGCTAAATCCGAATCAAACCGAACCGAACATCTATGGATTGGTTTGGTTCGGGGGATCAGGTTGACCATTTTTTTAATACAAAAATTAACTAAATAATTAACTTTTCATAAAAAAATACAAAATAAACTAATAAAAAAATTTCTAGAAATAGAATCAATCTTATTAATTTGAACACTAATAATTTTCATGTTTTAGAATGTGCATTAAAAGGTTCATAAAGAGGGAACAAAGAAACATATTAATTTTTGTATTAAGAAATTATATTTGAATAAGTTAAAAAATTATTCAAGATAAATTTAACTTGACAAGTTGTATACTACTACTATTCAATTAAGAGAAAGTTGTGAGGCTACTAACCTGGAGGTATATATGTAACCAATTGAACCCTTAATGACATGAGTAAAGCTAATGAAGACTTGATTAATTGAATTTTGAATCAGCAACCTAGCGAATCCAAAGTCTCCAACCTTTGCAGTCATATTTTCATCTAAGAGAATGTTGTTAGGTTTCAAATCACAATGCACAATAGGAACTTCACTATCATTGTGCAGGTAATCCAATGCACAAGCAGTATCAATATCTATATTCAGTCTCTCCATAAGGTTCAACTCATTTTCATTTGCATGCTTTCTCTTTCCCTTAATCTAATCTTCCAAGCTCCCATTACTTAAGTACTAATAAATTAGAGTTAGAAATTCATTTTTTTTAAAGTCAATACTAGAGCATTTAAACTCAATTCATCATTTCTAAGTTTCCAAATTTAGATGATGTTGTTGTTGTTACTTCCAATTTTCTGTTCTTTATGTATAGTAGCAAGCAAATTGTTAGACATAGTATCAGTGTTACCATTGTGACTATGATGATATAATGTCTGACATGCCTTCTTCAATGGCCATGAGGCTCACATGCAAAATACAAGCAAAATTTTTTATTACCTTCTAAATAGACAGCAAAAAGATTTTGGAATACTCCACCATTAGGAATAGTTCCTTCTAAATCATTATAAGAGAAGTTCAAAAATTGAATGACATGTAGATTTTAAAGTTCAATAGGAATGGATCCAGAGAGTTGTTTAAAGGAAAGATCCAAAGTTTTCAAGCCTCTTACTTTTCTAAGAGTTTTTAGAATAGCACTTGATAGCATATACTTGGTCAGAACTACAGTGCCGGTGAGCAGAACCAAAAATTTTGGCAAAGAAATTTTCTAGCCTTCTGTGTTGAACGAAAACGACGTTTTAGAAGTTGAAAGCTGAGAAAATATTACAAAAAATAAAGAAAAATAAGTAGTAGTCAAAAAATGTTGTAGCATAATTTTTTTAAAAAAAATATAAATATATGGTTTGGTTTGGTTCGGGTTGGTTGGTTTTGAAATTTCAAATCCAATAACCGAACCAATTAAACTTTAATTGGTTTGGATTTTATCCGAAGTAATCAATATACCCAAACCGAATCAAACCAATTTAATTAGTTCGATTTGAATTAATCGGGTTGGTCAATTATCTGAACCAATTTACACCCCTAAGAAGAAGAGTGATTTGCTTACCATCACACACAACTCTTGTTGGCTTCCTTACCATCACACTTAGTTCTTACTAATTAGTGATTATAACAATAAAACTTTTGTAGAGATTTAGCAATATATGATTAGAAAATAATTAAAAAAGTACTTTTATCTAATATTTTAAAAATCGAATAGGAGATTAAATCAACAAGGCCTCTGATTCATGGTTTGATTAATTTAATTAGTCAAATTTGTAAATAAACCATTAATTGTTGAACCAGAAAGTGCATTTTAAAACTTTGTTTTACCTATAAGAATTTGGGCGCAATGGTAAGTGAATTGTGTTCTCAAAAGGACATAAAAGTTTGAAAATTAGAGATACTACTTATGAGAAGAGCTAATTGTAGCATTCCTTATTGAAGAAGTTAAAGAATGTGAGGATACTCTAAAAAAATTTAAAAAAACTTTAATTTTTTTTTTAAAAATTACGCTGAAAATAATTCAAAATAAAATTCCCCTCCATGTAAATATTATTAGATTCCAGTTCATAAATCAGATTACAGTATTGAATCTGTAAAATAAATATAGATTTGAGTCCAAATAATTTAACCTATTAAACATTGAAATAAGTGACTGACTTCTTTGTTATTATTATTTTTTGGGGTAGAGTTTGCTGCACAAACATCTGTATAGATTCTTACAAAAGGGTCTCCTTGATCTCAATTAACAAAAGAGGTAGGATTTTAAAATTTATCTGTATAAAAATAATATTATTAAATTTTTTTTTTACTTAGATGTATAATTATATTTTTAGATATTAGTTTCTCATTTATTATTATGAGGAAAAAATCAACAAAAGGGAGAGAGAAATAAAGTAATAAATGATGATAGGTAAAAAATTGCCAAGTATGTGTAGTATGTAAAAAAAAAATGTCAAAAATGTGAGGGGGAAATATCTATATAAATATCAGTGGTCTATTGTTCGGCTGGAATTCGGAAGATTTGCAAAGCGGTTACTTCCACTGAAGTGATTCTTAATTTCTTATAATATTTCTATTGGTTACTGTAATTTTTTTTTTAATTAATGTATGGTTAACTTAGTACATGGTACGTCCAAAAACAAAAAATACCTTTGTATATGGTACTATAAGAATATGCGGGAATTTTTCTTTTGTCCAACTATTAATGTTCATGACTTACACAATATGCAAACGCCATATTTTAAGTTATAAATTTTAAAAAGAGGAGAATTAAGTGAAATCGGTATATTTGTTGAAAAACATGGTGGTAAGAAGGCAAAGTTGAGAGTTTTGAGAGAAAATGAGAAATTGAATTTATTGAATGAAAAAAAGTGAGTATAACAAGTTAAGAATGTAGTTTATATAGAATGTAAAATAATAACTAACTTTTAACTAATTACTAACTAAGCAAAAACTAACCTAATTAACTCCAATATAGTGTAACACTCCCCCAAGCTGGAGGATGCATACTAGTATTCCCAACTTGGGATCAACAATACAATGCTACTAAATAATCACAAATGAGAAATGAATTGCAAAATATAATCATGCTGTAATTACATTAGCTAATAAAAGAAAATTTGAAAAATCTTAGATGTTGGTGACAGGCTCTCATGCTAAGTAAGGATGAAATTGAATCTGAACTGAGTCGACTCATCGGAATAACATCGGTCAAAAGTCACTCAAAATCTGAGTACTATATATGAGCCTCCAAAACATCAAGAAATTCTAAGTTTGGGAACTATCATCAATTATGTCAATCAAAGGTATAAGCTTAACCACTCAAGCAGAAATTAAATCTAATGCTTAACCACTTGACAGAAACAAAATCAAAGTCAAACTAGGCAAAACTTAACCACCAAGGACAGAAGCTAATCTTCATGCTTAACCACCCAGGGCAGAAGCTAAATCATAGCCATTCAAGACTGAAACAAAATCTGAATCAAATTGCGAAATCAACTGAACCAATATGAAGCTAGAAACAATAGAAAGAGACTACAAAAATCTTAGCCTCTAATCTCAGTGCAAAGTCAAACGTGAGAGTAAAGCCAAAATAAGGTTGAACAAATGCTTGACCAAAAGAACAAAGTTGGACCTCCAATGGCCATCAAACTCCAGGAGAGTGCACCAACCACTCATTAATGATGCACAACAACACAGTAGTAAAAACACCAATATTCAACAATTCAATCACCAAAAGAACTAATCTAAATCCAAAAATTGAAGAGCATGCAAGAAGGATAAAGAAAATTCCATGAGAACACCTCCATTAGAACACCAATTATCCTGATTCATTGCAGTAATCTCTATGTCATCCTGAACACAACAGAGGATGAACAATGTCATAAATGTATTGACAAAGCGGCAACAAGAATAGACATGGGGGCTCCATCGTAGATATAAAACACCACCGCTGACCACCAAAATTTCAAGTCATATACTAATGAAAAGGAAAAACGAATCACATTGCTTTGACGAGACTCAGCTACAAGATCAAGAACTATAAAATGCATATTGGGTTCCATAACCGAAGCCAACGCGAACTGAAATGAGATGACAACGAGTCACCATTGCTGCATGCGCACCTCACCAGAAAAGAACTGATCGCCGGTTGCAAGTGAGAAACCAAAGCAGATCGGACAGAACCACTACTCTCATCAACAGCATCTCCAAGAACCATCACCGTCGATCGTTCAATAGCAGTGACCAGATCGCCGATGCAAAAGTTGCGAACAGATCGAACAACGTGCAACACCAGAAACGCCAAATCTTGGATGAACAAAGCCACCATAGGCTGAAAAATCTACCATCGAAGAGAATGAAAATGGCATAATTAAAGAAAATGAAGTTGAGGTATTTTCTTGGAAAATTAGAGAAAATATTCGAGAAAAAAAAACGAACATTTTAGGAATTTGAGATCTAAAATTTGAAGAAGAAAAAAATTGAGTTGTGATTTTAGATTTTCTTGGGAAAGTGATAGAAAATGAAGAAGGAAAATATTGATTTTTCTGAGAATGTAAAATAGGATCTAGAAACTGTGTTTGGATGTAGAGAAAATGAAAATGAAAAATGAAAAAAAATATATTGTAGCAAGAAAAGGATTTCAAGATGGGTGATATTACTCTCATTCCATGTTGAAAAACATGGTGAGAAGAAGGGAAAGTTGAAAAAGTTGAGAAAAAAAAGAGAAACTAAATTTACCAAATGAGAAAAATGAGTACAACAAACTAAGAGTGTGGCTTATATAGAATGTAAAATAATAACTAACTTATAACTAATTTCTAGCTAAGCAAAAATTAACTTAACTAACTCCAATATACTGTAACAATATTTATATCTCATTTTTAGAGTGTTAAATTGAATATGAGCTTAACAAAGAATTCTGTACTTAAAATGTCTCTATCTAATGGACTTTGACATATATTTCACGTAATATATTACATATACTTACAATGGATGACTTAAGTTGTATGCAAACTTGAGTTCAGTGATTAAAGATCTCTATAATGTCAGAAATTTGAGTGTATAAAATAAAATACTTATGAGAAGAAACAACCTCATTATTCGAGTAAAGACTCAAGAGTTTGATTTTGATGCACTAATAGTATAAGTATTTTACATTATTATTTAATTATAATTATTATGTCATTAAACTTATTTGACTTTTAGAATAATTATTTCAAAAAATAATATATGTAATAATATATGATTAATTGGTAGTGTAAAAAATTCTACTCAAAACTAAACTCAAGAATAATCTCATATCTAAAAGATATAGGTAAAGAAAAATAATGTTCCTATGTCATTTTTCCACAAACACTACCTTTTACATTATTTTTGAAAGATTGTGATTAAGTGAGAGAAAGTGATAAAAAAATGATATAATCAATAATATGAAAAATAGTATAAAAAGTAATATGAAAAAAAAATAGTAGAAAAACCATAATTGATAGGTAAATGTTGTAAGACCCGGGGAAAAAAATAATAAGAAACACATGTTCTGTACTCATACAACAAAATAATGTTACACAATAAATTTGCCATCAATGATGTCTTTGCTTTTGGCATTTTCATGATTGCTTTTACTATTTCTAGCGAGATGCTCCAAACATATTATTCGTACTTGTAGGCTATAAATTATAATCCGATTAATCGGATTATTTTTAAGCCAGTTTTTCACACCTGAAAATGAATAATTTCCTTTTTATTTGATGTTGAAATTCTAAGTCTAAGGTAATACTATAGTATAGTATCTGTTAACGAGCCAAATGAATGCGGTTTGGAATATATGCAATGATGAGATAAGAGAGAGTAACATGTTTACTAAATTTTTTTCTTACTTATGTAAAAAAAAAAAAAGTGTCTAGTTAAAGAGATTACATGAACTTTTGCACAAAAAAAAAAAAAGAGATTACATGAACTACGAGATTCGTATTTTTAAACATCGCAAAAGAAATTATAATGATGTAGGTGAAGTACTGCAATATGAAACCCCATTTTATCCTGAAAATGAAAATTTTAAGGCGTAGAAAATAGAAATTAATGGGATGGAGTTTCGCCGACAGAGATAGGTGTTCCTTTAACTGACAGCTTGGCAATTGAATAGTAATTTTTTTATGAGAAATTTTGTAAGAACGTTTTTATTGATCGGCATGCTATTGTTGAATCAATTTGCACGTAGATAAGCAAAAGTGGTCTCGTTTTTATTATTCCTTCTATAATGATAATGAAAATGACTTTCCAAAACACTGACGAAAGCTTGCTAGCATGTCAAATATATGATGATTAGTGTCCAGCAAATTTGAGCATGTGGTTGTGAACTATTGATTTCCTTTGCAGTGTGACTCAAAAATCACTTCAGCCATATATACTAAGTGAAATATTTTGTGTTTAATTTTTATATGTATATCATATTTATATTATATATTAATATAAAAAATATGTTAAATTATTTTATGTGACTATAATATTTTTATATGATATAAAATAAATTTATGAATGAATTAAAAAAATTAAACGTATAAAAATTTAAGGAATAACGAAAGTATACATATTATATCCGAAGATGAATTACATGGACGATGACTATCATTACCTTTTTTATGAAAATGACATTTCTACAATAAATATAAAATTTCATGCTTAAGTCATTCTTAACAAAGTTATGGATGTCATGTCAATATTATTATTCGGTGTTGTCACCTGGCACTGGCGGAGGTATGGCGAGAGAAATGCCATTGAATCTGATGCCATGGATTCTCAAGCTTTACTGTTTCTTGAGGCAAAATGAGTATGCATATGGCTATGAGTCAATGACTCTGATTATGATTGTTAATCGTCATTAAACAAGACACATTCAAGTATTGGATGTATAGATTCAAAGAGGAAAGAAAAATTATATGAAAAGGAAAAAAAAATGGCTTGTAGTGTTTATATTTGCCAGGTAATTGGGATGGGTAAAGATTTTGTTAGTGATCACAAGTTCAAATTGCCTTTGGTTCTGCAAAAACAGTTTCCCAAATTTGGAACCTGTAAATCTAGAGAGACCCCATTAGAATGAGATCAGTCCTATAGTAACATTAAATAATCCTAGAAATAACAGGCTGTGATATAGAAAGCTGCGCTATTGCACTCGACATTCTACTGCCATGTTAATTTATTTTTAAAAAAAATTTCAGTGAAATTTACACATATCTCAAAAAACCACGGTGAACTTAAAGCTCAAGCGTATAACAGCATCTCCCTAATAATAATAAGAAGAAGAAAGACAAGGTTAATAATCGTGAAAAACTTTCATTAGTTTGCAAAGGGAAATCTAGCTACCAGTGCTATCGTACACTTGGTGACAGTTAAATAATAAAAAATAAAATTTGGTACTGAAGAAGATTCGTCAATGACTGAATGTAAATGAACATAACAACTGCTATACTAGGTGACAGTTAAATAATAATAAATAAAACTTGGAAGATTCGTTAATGACTGAATGTAAATGATCATAACTGCAACAACATGAATATTCCCACTTTATTGTCTGAACCATGAGTATGATAAAGGAGCAAGTGGAGTGGAGGTGAATGATCATCCAATGCTTACAACATGCTGTCTGATCTAGCAGGCAACCTCCTAAAGAAGTTGAGTGGGACTGATGGAAGTTTCTGGCGGAATCTGGGATGCCTTAGCACATAGAAGCCAAAGAGAAGGCACACAACCTGAAAGGGAGTAACATAGAGCACTATAGCAGCAATGAAACAGAATGTCAAAAAGAGAGTGGTAGCCCTTGGATCTCTCCAGCTTAGCAGACTTTGGAACCTTTCTCCTTGAGTTGCTAGGTCACCTACAACAGTTTGGACTCTCCCTGCAATGCTTCTTAAACGATCATATCTCATCCTAACAATATCTGATGACCGTGAAGTTGGGAATGTATCAAACTCTTCATCTAACTCATCAGGATGAGCAGCATCAGCATGAGACAGTCGAGTGTCCATATGTGGAGGGTGTCTTGGCCTCCATCTGAAGTTCCAAATTCCAATCAAGAACAAGTACAAGAAAATTGTGGGAAGTATTAGCTCTGGAAAAATAACCAATATTATGAAAAGGATATGAATCAGTATGGATGTGATTGGATTTTTCCAATTGCAGATCTGTTCAAACCACCTCCCAAAGGCTATCAACCCGCCTAGTACTTTCATTATTCTGAAGAAATTAGCTTTGCTCCTTCTCATACTCCACATATGTGAATCCACATCAAGCATGTATTCTACAGCCTCTTTCCTTAGCGGAGGCTCAGCCCGGCTCAACCTCATTGACACAATCTGCATGGCCTGATGCCTCAGACTGTCTAGCTGAATCACAGATATAGGATGGATGTAGTGCATCTTTGGCAACAATGGCTGAGAATACATATACAACATATTGATGAAAGATGAGCTTCTGAACCTCACAGCCAATTGCACTTCTCCTGTTTTCTTTACACCTGAAGTATGCAGTACTAAAAGAGGATAAGAATGTGTGTAAACCCTATCAGCTTCAAGAGTGGATAGCCTAATCCTCACCTTCCCTATCCTAGAATCCTTTGATCCACCGGATTTGTCTCCCCCTTGTATATGACCATTATCAAAGACCCCTACTGTAATAACAGTAGATGGATCAAAAACTTCCCAAGTGTACTGTTCATTCCACTTTGGAGCAAAGCTATCTACAATGGTTCTAGTTCGGATCCACTTCTGCCCATATTTAGCCACACAATAAGCATCTGTGGTTCCTCGACCATCTCTTGTCTTCATTGGCATAAGCCCTTGTGCACTTATAATCCCCACTTCTAGAATTCCAATGCTGGGCTTCCATAGCTGTTTGGCAGTTGGCCTAAGATCACTACTGTAATGAGTAGACTCATCCAACACATGGTACCCGCCATCCAAGCACACCCTCAAATGTATCCTGCTTGCAAATTTGGTCTCCTTCTTCTCCCCTTCAACAACCACATGCTTCTCAAGATTATACCACCTGGTGTTCACAGGCTTATGGTCTAACCTCCTTTGCACAATTTGAAAAGGAATCACACACCTTCCCAGGATTTCATCTTTGTTTGGTCCAACCCTGTCTTCCACAGTCAGAACTAAGGGCTCGTCAAATGGCTCAGCAGCAACAAACATCAAGTCCTCATTCCACATAGGATTTAGTGTCTTACTTTGAGATACTCTAGTTCTTAAAATCTGATTCCCTAGATTAACCTTCACAAAAACTTCAGGATACCGGCTTTTGTCACTTGATATCAAATCTTGAGCTTCAATGACATTGACTCTGACATACCAAAGCTTGGGTGAGAGGTAAACTTTTGATCTTATGTTTGCAACCGCTTCAGAGCCAACGGTTGCAGCATCAGAATGCCATGAATCAGGAAATGCCTCATCTGCTTGAGTTCCCATCCAAACTGCCAGCATTAACTCTCCCTTAACTTTTTCACCTTTGCGATCTTCCAGCCTATACCACTGTGGAGCCAAAGGGCTGTCTGGGGGAACACGTTTTGGGATCTCATTCAGATCAAACCACATCCTCCCTACAAAGTCATCTGCAACAACATCCTTATCTTTGACAACCACCTCCAAAACTGAAGCTTGAATCCGGTCTTTGGAGAAGGCAAAGACCTGATGCCACTCAGGATTAGACTTCTTCTCAAAATGCTTGGTAAGTCCCTTGTAGTTTCCAAGCTTTACTTCAACATAGGGATCAAGACTACCAGTGACATCCTTTGGAGGTAAATCCTTGGCCTTGACCACGCGGACATAGAGGTACTGCATCTGTTCAACAAGGTCATAGGTGCGGGATAGCTTGTTCCCTGTGACCGCCCCTGCCCCAATGTTGGGCGAGGTCTCCTTCAGGGCAAAGTCATTGGACTGTGGTGGCTTCAGCATTTTCTTCTCTTGGAGCACACTAGCTAGAGTTAACGATTAACCTGCATCAATTTGGAATTTTGGAAGGGAAACAGTAAATCATTGTAAACGAAGAAAACATGGAAATAGGAACAAATCATTCTTTTTCCTATGATCTTTGTTACTTAAGGTGAATAAGCAACTATGAAGCTAAACATTACCAAATGGAAGTAGCACCAAAGAGAAACAAAGGAAGAAAGATTAAAGGGCCTAAGTGCCTAACCGGGCAGTGTGATACTAGGCCAGAATTGAATACTTGCCAGTGGAACTGTGGAAATGCACCATAACCTGCTGCGTTGAAGAACCACACTATTCAAAACCTGTATATTACTATTGTATACTGATTCTCAGTTGCTGAAAGAAAAACATTTCATCCAAATATACATAAATGGAAGAAGGAAGAAGCAAAACTGGAATGTTTTGTGCCCTTTGTTGTTAACTTTTTTACATGGATCGGTGGTTCATTGACCAGGCTCTGTGCATCATCACACCCATTTTCTCATCAACCAAACGGGTAGTAAAAAAAGGAGAAGAAGACAAGCTGAAAAACAAAATAAAATTGGTGGTGCGGTACCTAAATTAAGTTTTAGGAAATGTTATAGAGACGCTTAAGCTTGTATTGCAGGATCAAAGATCTAACGCATAAAAAGGAGATGAGAAGTGTTCAACGAAAACAAAAACCAGGAACACAAGTAAACACCAAGTTCAAAACTTGAAGCAAAGCAAAACCCAACAAACATATTGCCATTCACCAGCTTCAACTACCACTATCACTAGCACTCACAGAGACACAGTTTGTACAACCACTCAAACCAAATATCTAAAAATCAAAATGCATCAGTAGTTAATAAACCTTGAAATGAATGAACAAGTGCCGCGTACGTTATTTGAAGTTCACGCACACGTAACAGTGAGTTAGCACTAACCTCAAGTGTCACTCAGCGTGGCCGTGTCGGTGTCTTCCTATCTCAAGGTGCATCAATTAGCACTGCAGTCTGCAGCTATTTATGGAAAACCAAAATCTTTCAAGCAATATCATTTAATTTATTAATTAAAAAGGACGTTAGATACTTAGATTACCAATATATATATATATTAAGGCACCTTGATTATATCACCCACTTCTCTCCTATGTTCTTTTACAATTTTTTTAAGAGATGAAGCCAAGGCACATGTGCGAGAATTTTGGTCGGTTGTGGGCTTGTGGCCCATCTGCAGGTAAAATATTTTGAACAAAACTTGATTTTAATCATTTTAATTTGTTATTTTTAATTTTATTTAATTAAATTAATAAATATATAAAAAGTGATTAAAAGAGTTTGAGAAAAAGAATTAAAACAGTTTTGTTCAAATATTTTAGATACTTGGGAAATGAACAGGTTGCATAAATTGGACTGGTGTGGAAAATGCTCCATTAAATCACAAAGTCCAGTTCATTTTTACTTTCCAAAATGCAAAATAATCTGATATAAACTACTATGGTGATTTCTATTTTTTGTTTAAAACCGATAGCTAGGTGCTCTTTCTTTTTCCCGAACTGGGAAAACCCGGAAAAAAAAGCTAAATAAATGAGATATAGGAAAGGAAAGTGGTAAAGTGGGAAGAGGATGAGGATGTTCTTAATTTTTTTTTCTTTTAAATAGTTAATTGTAAAAAAAATTAAAAAAGTTATTATTGAGATTTAATTAAAATTTATAAAAAAATTATAATATTGTGTCCTTTTTTCTATAATTAATTATTTAAGAAAAAATATTAATCCGTGAATATGGATGTTATTTGTATCTAGTAAGGGTGATCACGGGTCTTGTCGGGTTTATGGGAGAAAAGAAATTCAAACTAATCATGTGAGTTCGGGTCGGGTTAAGGAGAAAATTTGAGTAACAAGAATCGAACTAATCCGATTAAAATCGGATTAGTTTGGATTGGTTAATCGAGTTAATCAGGTTGATTGGGTTTATCGGATTATCGGATCAAGTTGTAAAAAAATATAAAAAAATTTAAATATAGATAAAATGACATCATTTTATTGAATTATCATGTTATTGGATCGGTCCACTAAAATTGTTATCTGAACGGATATTTAATGAATTTATCAACTTTAACCCAAATCAACTTAATTACCTGAATTAATTTAAATATATGTCATCGGTTCGGATAGAGTTGAATTGTGCACCCTAGTATCTAGCTGTGTTACTGTTACTCTATAGAGAGTGTGGTCCAGCTGTACTGCAGTAAAACTGTAAATCGTGGTGTGGGTTTTCTTTCGCAAATAAAAGAACAAAAGAGTAATAACAAATGCAATTTTACAAAATAGTAATACTAATAAAGTGAGGTTGCCGCTGCTATGGTTTGCATATTCCAAATGAGATTCCGCCAAGTGTTAGCAATGCACACTTTTTTTTTTGGTGAAAATCAGCCATGCACACTGGTGATTGTTAATGGAGATGTTGGTCTTTCTCTGTGTCTGTGAGTCTGTCACAGTGACTTGAGTGCTCTCTCACTCTCTCTCTCTCTCTCTGTTTTTGGAAAAAAAAGTAGGATGGTACTACACGTTGCCTGCAACCTGATCCGTAGTAGTTCGCGAATGTCTGGGGATTGGAACCTTGTCTAAGATGATCAGTTATTTGTTTATGGAATTTGTTAAGAGTCCTAGGTGGTTAAGGAAAAAATGTAAAAATATAGAGTGAGATGATACTAACACTCAAGCTATGTTTGGGCCAAAAAGCCGTAAGCCCATAACACATCACCCGTCTAGATTTTCAAATATATTGTTTATGCAAAAGAATAAATAAATAAATGTGGTATATATATCTCTAGCATAAGTAAGTTTTTCACAGCAAAATTTCAAAGTATTAGATAAAAATATAAAATATTTATTATATTAAAATATAAAAAATATTTAATATTAAATATTAAATACTCTTTAACTAATATTTTTATAATACTTGTTAACAATTTTTTTTGTTGATTTATATGTGAAACAATCGAATAAGATATGATGGTGATTATATATTTGGTATGCATTAAGAAGAGTCATATCTTTTCACATTAATTGAGGTGATATGATTAAAGTACAAATATATAAAAAAATTAATAGAATTAGATAATATAACAAATATTTAATATAAAATATTAAATACTCTTTAACTAATATTTTTATAGCACTTGTTAACAAAAGTTTTTGTTTATTTATATGTGAAACAATCACAATCGATTGAATATGATAGGATGGTGATTATACATTTTTAATATGCATTAAGAAGAGTTATATCTTCTCACATTAATTGAGGTGATATGATTAAAGTAAAAATGTATAGAAATTTTAATAGAATTAGTTGGAATTAAATGATAAAAATTAGAGTATATAAATATAATATAAATATGAGATAAGCATGTATAAATATGTCTGAATAGTATTACTTACGAATTTTGAGTTTTGACGTCAGTGATTTGTTTTTGTATGTTGGGTGAACAAACCATTGACTTGGAGCCTTGAACCTATCGTATTTGTTATACGAAATCTATCTATTGAGAAATTCATGCGTTTTGTTTGAGTTTCACTAAGCTCCAACAAAATCCGGATTCTTTTCGGCAGGAGTTGGAGCTCCGTACCGTAATATTTAGATTGTTTATTTTTTATTTAATAATTAATATTTTTTTATATTTTAATATTAAAAATATTTTTAATATTAAAAAATATTAATTATTAAATAAAAAATAAACGATCTAAATATTACAGTAAGAAGTTGTTAGACAACTCCATGCTGGAGAAAAGTCGGATCCGCTCCAACGTGGTTTACCATACCATCTCAAACTGAGCTAGGCAGTGGCAGTTAACAAAAGAAGAGAACAAGCTGGAAATATATCATGCATTATACATGTACGATTGACCAGAATCTCCAAACGCAAGCGACTCAACGTTAGCTCAATTGGTATTTGGTAGAATCCGGAAGCGTCCACCCAGAGATTTTAGGTTCCATTACATCCGAAAACAATGTCCAGAGAAAAAAAAAATCTCCTAACGCAGTAGACACTTTCCATCTCTTCTTCTTCCTCTTGTGTTTTCTTTTGTTTCTTTTATTTGTTTTGGTTATGTTGTATTTGACGAATTTAAGGTAGTGACTGTCAGCTCAGCGTGACAAAAACAATTTTATTATAATAATGAAAAATAATTATTTTACACTCTTTAAAAGAATGTAATTATTATTTACATTATTTTTAAATAATGTGATTGAGTGAAAAAAAATAAAAAAAAATATATGTATAATAAATAATATTAGATAAAATATAAAAATATATATATATATATATATATTATTTGAAGTAAAAAATATAAATATTATATAATAATATACTTGAAAATAACACCAAACTAGTAGTAAATAGTAGTTTTCGAGTTCATCGTGGTGGGTCATTTACCCAGGCATCCAAATCATTGACCCGACAGCCGACAGGCTTGCAGTGAGAGAAGAAATTGAATTAAATGTTCGTCGCAAAGTGACCACAATGGCCTTTTTTTTATATATTTTATTGGACCCAACTTTGAAAGTAACGGGTAAGGCCCTGAAGTTATGATGGTAACGAATGGAATGGAGCCCAGTAAATATGTGCCCAATCCAAGCACAGAAACAGTTGGCAAATATAATGAGAAAGGTATGACAAAAAAATGAAAACAAAAAAAGAGATAGGTAAAGGAGTTTGCTAGGTCTGCTATACTAATATATTTTATAACAGCCACAAGAAAAAGCCCTTATAGCAATGAAAATTGTCAAGATAAGTCTCCAGAAGATGATTAATGAGTATCTTGCAAATAATTTAGTTATTTATATTAAGAAAAGCATTGCTAATCTTTTTAGTATAGGGTCAATCGTTCATGAATTTGAGTGATTGAGTCTAAGAAACATGTCGAGCTCAACTTTCCAATCACTAATGTAAGTTTTTCTTTTCTTGTTCCTTTTGATTTGCATGTTGTTTAAAATAATCATCAATTATGAATCTTTTGACTGCTGGTTAAGTTCTGACATATCGATTTAAAAAGAGTTTTAGCCCCCTTTTACTTTGTGTTTGGACCCCCAACAAAAATTGGGTAGCTCCGCCTTGCATCTAGTTGATTTTGTAACTACACTTGCTGAAAGGTATTTAGTAACACTCCCTATATTATTATTGTGATAGCCTTAGGTTTTTGTAAAGCAATTATTGACCCTTACTCTATCGTCTCATCCCAAATTTAAAATGTCAAGAGGAAATTGTATCTTCCTTTTGGGTTAGATGATGAGAGTTTGGCAAGTATATCAAGTTGTATAAGTAATATAATAGTAAGATAATATTATTCTTATGAAGATTATTTAATATTGAGTATTAAATTTGTTAAATATTGTATTATCTAAACTAATAATTGGAATGAGAATTGTGTACTTAAATATAAAAGCAATGAAAACTGTCAATTAGAACTATTAAAGTATTTTTGGGTGTTTTCAACAAGAAAATGATGGCAAGAATACACTAAATTAACCAAAATCTAATTTCTTAGTGAATTTATCTTCTTTCAATTGCTCAAAACTACCAATTCATTGGTCAATTTCATGTAATTGAAATGTTTAAGTATGAGATTCTCAAATTATAGCCACATAATCAACAATATCCATCCTAAGTATTGACAAATTATGATGTTAATTTCAAGATCAAAGCTCTAGAGGAATTTCTTAATTCTCAAAACACCCAACAACTTGATCAAGTTATAAAAGCATTAAGTACATAAATTAACACTCAATTGAATAGAAACAAATTTCCATTAATCAATAATTCATATACATTAAGATTGGGTCAAGCTAAATCTCCCATAGCTACCTATAGAGAAAAACAAAAATAAAGAGAAAAGGAAAGAGGAAACCAAAATGCCCACAGAGATGAGATGAGAAATCTTTACTCCTTGGTCTTAGATCCAAGCTCCTTGCTTTTCAAAAATAGTGGAAAGAAGAGAGAGAAGGAAGAAATGGAAGAGGAAGATGAAGTACAAGGGAACTCTCTGCAAAACAGGATTAAAAAGTACACAAAAATATCACACAATCCTATTTATAGTGAGTCTTAAATTAGTCACGTACTTTAGCATGTTTCTAGATTCAGACGTCCAAGTTTAGACTTGGGTATTTTACGTTTGGACTTGGAGCATGCAGATTTTTGTAGAGTTGGATATCAGGAGTCAAGTCTAGACTTAGGGATTCCACGTCTGGATTTGGAACTGTCAATTTCTCAGAACCTGCAATCACCAAGTATAGACTTGGAGTTTAATTCCACGTTTAGACTTGGAGGTTTACCATAATAGTATGAAGTCAAAATCTGGACTTAAGAGGCTTTTCTTAAAATATTCCTTCAATTTTTAAATGTCTCTTGATTCCTTTGATACTTATTCCTCTTGTCCAAGTTCTTTAACTTCTCTAAAACTTCTTTTTATCTTCTTAACCTGCAAATCATCATACCCTACTAAGTTTTGAATTAAATCTCAACAAGTGTATTCTTTATATTTATGAAAAATCAGTAAATGATATAATATTAAACTTTGGCATGAATGATAAAGATAAATGAAATCATGTACATTTTTTTCATAAGATATACTTATATGCATTAACTTCTTTAACCCCCATTTGGAAAATAAGATAGTATACTACAAGAGACTAGTGGTTTTACAATCCCTCTCATCAAATTTAGTCTATTTTTAGGCATTACAGACCATCTTAATTGTCAAATCACAAGTATACATACTTTGTAACTTGTATCATAAATTTTAGGCTGTCATCTCAAATGCTTGTTCAAGAATCACATTGCTGCAGTCCTAATTTACGATGTAGTGGCCGTTTGTTTTAGATTCAGGAAACCTCAAACTGCTGACGTCAAATAAAATGGAGTTAAAATGTTAAATAGTGCTTGCCCTTTTTATCTGTATTTTTAGAAGAAAAAAAAATTGTCTTAATTTATAGGTGCTTTTGGGTAAGTTTTTTTAAAAAAATGATTATAAGATATTATAAAATAATTGATTCTTTTTTAGAGATTTTTATGAAATGTAGAAGTTGTTTTACATGTGTCATTTGAGAATTTTATGAATGCATTAATTGATTTTTTCTAATTTTACTCTACTATTTATTTTCTTCACTAAGCCTAATAATTATACATATTAGTTAATTTCTACAATTTCTTAAAGTCTCTCGCTTAAGGGTAATTTAATCATGTCAACTTATATTTTATTTAATTTAAAATTATTTAATAGTATTCTTAATTTTTGTGTAAAAATATTAAAAAACAAATAAAAAATAAGTATTTATATTGAATAATTCTAAATCTTCCTAATTAATTCTCTTATTATTTAATGTTTTTATATTCTCAAGACATTGAATATATTTATCTTTTTATTCAATATTTTTATTAAATATTAAAAAGATCATTAGAAATATTTTTAAAAATAACATAACAAAATTCAAGCAAAATTAATTATTTTAGACACAGCAAGTGAACTGTTCAAAGTGACTTGGCAATTTATCACATTACCCTCATTTTTTTAATTTCTTTTAAGGTGGTTACATTATGCCTTTTTTGGTAATTTTATTTTTTAAAATGATTTTACTTTATCTTAAACAAAAACAATTCTTTTAAACTACTTTTAAAATATAATTTCCTTTTTTTTTTATGAAATACAATTTTTTTATGAAATAAAATATAATTTCCAAACACAAATAAATTCTCTTAACATTAATTCTTTTAAAATAAATTCTTTCAACATTAATTCTTTTCAAACTAATTGCACTAAAATCTAAATCGAATAGACTCATAATAAGCGAGGGTGGAGAAATTCTTGTCTAGTCACTGTCTAACACATTATCGTCTAGCCACTCCTTTTAAGTATTGACATATGTATGTAAAATGATGGTTCATATATTTAATTTCTCATTAAAGTTACATAATTTTTAATGCTTGACTTAAATATGACTTATTCCCTCTCTTCCTTTTTTTCTCACATATAATATTTAATCTTTTCTCAACCTAAAACAGCCTTACGCTGTTTCTCCATTTACTTTTTTTTTTAAATTGTTCTACTTAATCTTTAATTAGTTTATGATTTTTTTTTAAAAAATCCTTTTTAAAATAAAAACAAACATAAGAAAAATTTTAAAAAAGATATCTCATGTGGAAATATTAAGTTTTTATAATATAATTGTAAGTTCAAAAAATGTAAATGTAATTTTTCATAATTATTTTCAATCGTGTCTTATAATAATCTTAGTGTTCTTTTTTGAGTTATTTTTTGCGAGATCATTGTACAGCTATTGGATTGATGTCTTCCCTATAAAATTTATGGAGCACGTACTAATCTATAATATAATTGTATTGTTTCTGTTAATATATTTCAGATATTCACATAAAAAGTAACGTGTGATAGATTAAATAAACAATCTTATTATTTTTTGTGTGGTTTTGAATTTTATTAAAATATATGTTTTTAAGAAATTAAAGAAAAATTGAATGGAAAAATGACTAGTGAGTAGCAAAGTAATAATGTAAATATTGACGGTAAAATTGAAAAGTGCTAGTGCTTAAAAAAGTCATAATGTAAAGGGGTTAAAAATTTTTTTGAAAAAAAATACAAAATAAAATTAAGTATTGCAATTTTTTTTTTTAAAAGGGAAGATGGAGAAATATCCTAAGGCACTTTACATTTGTTTTATGTTATAAAAAAGTTAATATTTCTGCATCAGAAATCATTTTTTTAAAT
The DNA here is from genome assembly GCA_029884595.1 of Ormosia semicastrata. NCBI lineage: Eukaryota > Viridiplantae > Streptophyta > Magnoliopsida > Fabales > Fabaceae > Ormosia > Ormosia semicastrata. Next base: position 15,289,101 of record JAQQTO010000038.1, read on the forward strand.
TTCTTTTATGTTTGTTTTATGTTAAAAGTTTTTAAAAAAAATAGATTTCATAAACAAATTAAAGTTTAAGTAAAATAAATTCATAAACAGCGAAAGACTGTGTCATTTTTGGAAGAGGTTAAACATTACATTTTGTTTTTTTATATTTGTATTAATAACATGTGAGAGAGAGAGAGAAAAAAAGAGATAATAAGTCACATTTAAATCGTCTTAAAAATTGTGTAATTTTAATGAGAAGTTAAAAATGTAGGTCATCATTTTATATATGTCAAAATTTAAATAGAGTGCATAAAAGATAATGTGTTAGGTAATGATTATGCAAAAATTTCTCAATGAGGGTGAGAGCACGTGTAGAGCATATTGTCGCATGCAATTCATCAAAAGCATATTTGATAAGTTAAATTAGGTACTGAATTAATTATTGCCTCATTTTTTTCTTTACTTTTATTTTATTTTTATTTACATCTATATAAGAAGAATTTAATTTTACTCCAATTTTAGTTGAAATTAGAGGTATTTTTGGATTAGATTAGGTCACGTTTAATCTAGCCTAATCACAATTTAGTATTTTAATCAGAATAATATTTTGGACTTGATCATAGTTTGACTAATGATCAAATTAGGACTATGTCAATTTGAAATTTTTAGATAAAATGTATAAAATTTAAATAATACATATAGTTAATTCATAACATTTTAAAGCTAGGATACTATAATTAAGAACTTTTTATGATATATATTTTTTAAATAAAATATATTAATATAAAAATATTATTATATTATACATAAAGTATTATTTTAAATCAATAAATTTTATTGTTTATATCTAATTTCTAAAAATGTTATAAGTCTTATAATTTTATGCATCATTAGGCTGGTTCAGTTAACTTAAAATATGGCTCGGTTCTAACCTAAAAAATATAATGGGTTTAATTTTTAAAATCTAATCCTAGTTTGATTTAATTTTGGGTTGAGTTGAGTTGAATTATTAAATTGAAGAATTGGGTGTTCAGCACTTATGTGAAACAATTGTTTTTTTTTTTTAATTCCAAAGTTCTTTAAAACAAGAAAAAAAATTATATATTGATATCATGTGTCCAATTTTCAGTTTCAAAATTATTATATATTTATGGAGTACATACTTCTAAACAAATCTCTATTATTAATTAGTTTTAAACTATTAATTTAAAATTTATAGTAAATTACAATATTCACTCTTCAAATTTCTGTAAATGACATTGCACTCCATACTTTAGCAAAAAGATCACTCCGCCCCCAAGTAGCAGTGTAAATAAGTTAAGCTGATTGTCAGGGGTTTATGGTCTGATTTGTCTGAAGCTTGACTTAGTCTGATTTATCCTATTTACTAAACAAGGTATATCGATCAAGACTTTTGTAAAAGTCTGTTTAATTAAAAAGATCAGGTCTCAGGGTATTTAATAGGCCTTTTAAGTTTGATAGGTCGACGTAACATGTTTAATTATATATAATATAATATATATTATTATAATAATTATAATTATTAATTTATTATAATATATTAATATTTTTTAATTAAATTTTAATAAAAATTAATGACTAAAACCTAAATTAGTAAGTTAGAATAGAAATAACATATTTATTAATATATTTAATATAACATATTTATTAAAATAAAAATAATAAATTAATATTTATCTCTTACTTTTATAGATGTTTACTACTTTTTTACTCTGATCTTTAGTTGATATAGGATTTAGAGATATACCAAGTTACAGCTATATGCCTCTGATAATTTTGTAACTTGGTATATCTCAAAATTTTATATTGATCAAAGGCTAGAGTAGTAAAATGATGAGCATCTATAAAATTAGAAGGTGGTTGTTAAGTTATAATAAAGGTCAATTGGCCTTAAGTAGACTTGTTGGTCTATTTCAAGGCTTAAATTTGTTAACTTATGTAAAGACATGTTAACCTATTTAAAAGTAAACTTATTAACTTATATAAATGTATATTGACTTATTTAAAAATAAACTTATTAGTTTATTTAAATATATCATTATAAAATAGATATTTAAATAAAATTTTATGTCAAACTAAATTTTTTAAAAAATTAAATCAGACCTTAAAAATTAACCTATTATATTTTCACAAACTAAGCTTAGATGTTATAATTAAAATGTAGACAATATTTATTTAAGATAAAATCTGACATGAACAGTTTACACCTCTAACCACAAGTGACCCATTTGACCGTTAACTCATTAACGTAATACTAAGGAAATCAATAACTCAAGCTGGACTATCGCTTCTATTGGACTATCGCTTCCTTACAAATTCATCTCTAGTATCTTTTCGCATCATCCAACAAACAGCCCATCTCATTCAGCAAACAACCCATCTTTTCGCATTAGACGTGCTGAGACTCGCCGAAATCTCGCTAGAGAACAAGTTATATATCACCAGAAGCTCCTCCAACACTCCGAAATCACACAGTGTCGCCGGAATGGGACCCCAGAACTGGTTGCTCGAAACATCGAGCCACCTCAAAGCTGAACGTTTCCCTAAACTTTCCGGTGAGTCTGTTGTCAAACAACGAGTTGATAGGTTCGACGAGTTCGCGATGCTCACCGGCAACTCGCCCTCGAAGCGGTTCTCGTTGAGGTTAAGGCTCTCAAGCGACAACGAGCAGAACTCGTAGGGAATCGTTCCCGTCAAGTGGTTCAGCGACGCGTCGAGGAGCCTCAGCGCAGTGAGGTTCGCCATCCCCCGAGGCAACTCGCCGGAGAGCGAGTTGTTGTACAACTCGACCTTCTTCAAACGCTTCAACTCAGTGAATGGAAATGGGATCAAGGAGAATTGTTGAGAACTAAAGCTCTAAACTACGAATTGCAGAGGGAAATTAAAAATGCAATAGAGACATACTTTTCTTCTTCTTGTTCTTCAAGTCCAAAATAAAAGTTTAGGCATTGCAAATAAGGTTATGAAGGTATGCGCCATTGATATATGTAGAATATATTACTTTGATTCTTTAATAACTCAAATTATCAATTGCAAAGGAAGCTTAGCAACTTCACTTCAACTCTACCTGGCCGTTTCTAATATACACCCTGTAGCAGGGTGTATAGTACACTTGTAAAAAATATTACATCTTAATTATTGGTTGTGTTAAAAAATATATTAATAATTATAATTAATAATCTGTAACCTGTTACACTACTTATTATTACTGTTCATGGTCTCCGCAAAAAATATTATTTATACTGAAAAAAATATTATTCATGAAAAAAATACTATTTATGCTAAAAAAATATTATTTGTAGCTAAAAAATAATATTTATGTTGAAAAAATATTATTTATCACTAAAAAATTGTCATATATGTTTAATATTATAGTCATTATTTATACTACTCGCTGGGAAAAATTAACTTAGTTAACTAGAAATGGAAATATGTACATTTAGCCAATGTGTACAATATACCTTCTTTATTAAGTGGCTGGGATGTACAACTGTAAAATCTTCAAAATATTAAATGGGATCAAGCTAACAAACTAATTTTAGTCTAATAACTATAATTTTCTCTTTGATAAATTAGAATAACTTTTGTATAGTTTTTAACAAGTGAGTTCACTTTTATATTTATTCAGATAAGTCATATTATTTAAAAATATACAAAGCCATCAATTTTGAAATCATGTGATATTATGCAAAATAAGACCAAGAAATCACATTGATTATGTATTTTTATTTTTAAGTTCATAATTGGAAAGTTGAAGTAGCAAAATTATCGTTCAGAAAATAATAATCGATTAAAATTAGATTTAATTATTATTTTTTAATAAATAATTGTGCATATTAAAATTTTTACATATTTTATTATGTGTCAAAGCCAAAATATTATTACAAGAGAAATTAGTTAAAATCTATAAAGTTTTTTATGGAAAACTCCTTTACATATTATTTATGAAAAAAATATTATGGAACTAATAATTATAATTATAGTTACTATTATTTTTACTTGTATTATTTACACAATTATACAACTTAAAAAATAAATAAATAGATATACTTTAAAAAATAATTCTTATATAGTATCTTTTACTGTGTAAAAAATGAGTGACCGATATTAACGGTGATGGTGATGATGTGTAAAAAATAATAATAAAAAAAAATTAACCTGAAAAAAACTAACCTTATGGAAAAAAAACTAACCTAAAAAAAACTAACTTGAAAAAAATTAACTTAAATAAAATGTTAATCTAAAATAAAAAATCTGTTATTACAAGTAAAAGTAAAAGATAAGATGTATCATACACCCAAAGCTTACAGGGTGTATAATAGCACTCGGCCTACCTTTTCATAATGTTTAATATTATGTTACTTTTTTTACTTCTCTTTTGTACGTAGTAAAGGAAAGCGCGACAAAAGACTGAAAATGGAAATATGGCACGATTTAGCCAATGTGTACACAGCTTTATTAAGTGGTGGGATGTGCAAGTTTGTCTTGCAAAATCTCAAGTTTCTTACATAAGTCTATATTTTATAATCTTAAATTAAGTAAATTATGGTGATTTACTTATTTTTATTATTGAATTTTAAATAGATCTTTAGTTTTTTTTTTTTTTTTATAAATTAAAGAGGTTTATCATATTTAGAGTAGAAACAAGCGAAGACACCTTGTTTTCAGAATAAAAGATGATCATTTTGACTTAGAAAAGACCCTGTGTCAACTCAAAAGCGATTGAGAAATTAGACACAACTCTGTCTAACTTAGAAAACGTTTTTGGAATGGAGACACGACTGTATCTCTGGGTCACACGGTCATGTCTCCCTTACGCTGCAAGTTACGTGATTTTAAGCTCACACAGTCATGTTGAGCTTATATACGGCCGTGTGAGGTCTCTTGTATGTAAAAGCGACAATTTTTCTCCTCACAATTATAAATAGAAGCGAATCCATAAACTTAAAATCAATTTTTGCGACGATAGACTTTGAAGAGATAATTTAGAAGAGATAATTGCTAAGAATCTCTAAAAGATGACTACGAAGAGAGGACATAATTCTTGAAGACTTAAATATCACAATCTCCATTAAATGGGTTTGGGTTTCTCTTCACTCTAGTTTAAAACCCCCTTTCTTCAGGTTTTTCTTTCCATGAATTTGTATTGTGATATGAGTTTATTATCGAACATGAATAATTAATCCCATAGCCTATAGGGATCTTGTTTTCCTAATTAATTGAATTTCAATTTCAAATTTGATTAGGGTAATTTCAATTGGGTTTTTTTTTAATTATTGTCAAGACTTGATCAATTTTGGCATGTTTCAATTCATTGTTTAATCGGTGACCATATGCAACCAATGAGTGGACTTCTATAATAAACCTAGGATTAGATTAGTGAATGATCAAATATCAATTTATTCTACAAATTGAATTGACAATTATGTTAGTTCATCTCTTGAATTGAGATTTAATGCATTCATAGTTAATTCAACTAAATAACTAAATAAGTGAATAATTTAAGAATATAATATTGTTTATCCATGACCATTGGAACTCAATAGCAATTAAGAAAATATTGACAAGAAAATTATCTTACATCATAAATGAAGGAAAATATAGTTAATTAGATTCAGGTGAACATTGCGCCCTAGTTTATCTCTAATTGATTTATCTCTACTTTGTTTAATTGTCTATCATTTTTCTTTATTTGTGGTTTGATTTTATTTTGAGTTTATCTTCACTTTTATGATTGTTTAAATAATCAAGAATTTATCAAATCTAATAATTACTCCTTATTCCTCGTGAGATCGACAACTAGGATTCAAGTCCTATATTACTATACGATAGAGTGCACTTGCTCTTAGTGTATTTTACGCGTATTAAGTTTTTAGAGTCGTTGCCAGAAAATAAGTTTGGTAATATTAGAAGCGAAAAGCTCTAGTTAATTTAAACTAATTTTTATTTTATTTCTTATTTTATTTTTATTTTTTAATTCGTTTGTCATTTCACCTCCCTGCTTATATTTATTGTTTATGCTTACTCATTCACAATCTCCTAATCTACAATTTGATATAGAAATTGAGAAAATAACTTGCAGGTTAAGGAAACAATCTAATATTGAAGCTGTGACTAAAGAAGATATAAGGACGATGGAGAGACAAACAGTTGAAGGGACTCATGAACAACAAGCTACTCCAGTGGAGCGAACAATGTTCTAATATTACATGCTCACAGCTGGAGGATATGAAGGGAGTATTACAAGACTAGTCGTGATGGCCAACAACTTTGAGATCAAATCGGCATTGATTTTCATGATTCAAACTTCTGTTCAATTTGGTGAATTGTCTTCGGATAATCCAAATCAACATCTGATCAGGTTCTTACAGTTGTGTGACACCATCAAGTATAATGGGGTGACAGGTGATGCAATCTGATTGCGACTCTTTCATTTTCTCTCTTAAGGGCAGAGCGAGTCAATGGTTAACGTCACTACCAAGGGGTTCCATCACAACATGGGATCAATTAACACAATAATTTTTGGGTAAGTATTTTTCTTCTTCTAAATCTGCTAAGTTAAGAAATGATATTTCTTCTTTTGTGCAGTTTGATATGGATACTCTTTATGAAGCTTGGGAACATTTTCAAGAGTTGTTGAGAAGATGTCTACATCATGGATTGCCCGTATAATAGCAGGTACAGATTTTTTACAATGGTTTATCGCCTACTAACCGTTCCTTCATTGATGTCGCTGCGGGAGGTACAATCTGAAGGAAAACACCGATTGAATTACATGAGCCGATTGAAGAAATGACGCTTAACAATTATGAATGGCAAAATGAGCATCAGTGCCTAAGAAACAAGTTGGTATACATGTTGTTGACTCCTCTACTGCGATTTTGATTTAATTGGAAACATTAACAAAGAAGGTTGAGACTCTGATGGTGGCAAATAGTGCAGTCCCACTAATCATATGTGAAGTATATGATAGACAGGGACATAGCAGTTCAAATTGTCAAGTTGGTAATCTCTTTGCCTCTGAGCTCGAAGGAGTAAATTTTGTTGGCAATTTCAACTGGCAGCAATACAATCCATATTCTAATACCTACAATCCCGATTGGAGGGATTACCCTAATTTCAAATAGGAAAATCAACAAGAAAATCAACAGAGCCATCAGCGAACTCCGCAACCACCCCTAGGTTTCCAAGCACATGAAGAAAAAGTGAAGCACCCTCCACGGTACATGTAAGTGAACCACAAAAGCCCTCTACTCGATTCCCTCAGAGGCTCAAGAACACTCAACTAGACAAGCAATTTACTAAATTCTTAGATATTTTCAAGAAATTGGGGTTTCGAGTGTAGGGGTGTCCAATAGGTCGGGTCAACTCGCGAAGTCATTGGTTTTGACCTAACCTAACATATAAAATGAGAGTTAGGTTGGGTTTGCGGGTTGGGTTGAGTTGAAAAATGCTTCAACCCGTTGTGCGTGGGTCAGGTAGCAGGTTAGAACACGTCCAACCCACACAAACTCGACCCATCCATGCTTTTTTTTTTTGTAAAATAGTCATTTAGATGATAAATAGTATATGAAAAAAATAGAAAGTGAAATCAATGATTATGTCAATATATATGACATGCATGATGACAATGATTTCGATTGGTTAGAATAATTTGTTATTTGAGTTACAACTAATTTTGTTTAGTTTATTCAAAACTTAATAAGACTTGTTAGTTGTTAATTTGTTATACACTTACCTATGCTGTTTAATTTATTTGAAAGTGAGACCTATTATGTTTGAGTAAGGTTGATTGAGACTGATAGTTTTAATTTGTTAGATTGATATCTATTATATTTGAGATTGAAATTTATAACGTTTATTTATTAAATTTTGTATTTTAATTTATTTTTTCATGATTTTTTAAATATATATATATATGTCAGACTTACAGGTTTGACTCAACACAACTCACTATTGAGCGAATTGAATTGAGTGAAAAAAATCTTATCAACTTAATCAATTACTCTGATGAGCAGATCGAATCTAAAAATATTATTAAATATGCCTAACCCACACAACAAACATCTCTAATTCAACATATAATTGCATAAAATAAAATGTCTAAATGTAAAAAATTATATCATAAAAACTATTTATTTTATTTTATACTGTACAAACAGTAATTTACTGGTTAAGTCAATGACCTGTTAACCTAGTAACTCAAAGCATTTGTTGATCGATTCAAATTTTATAACTATAATCTTGACGATTTCTGCTGGTGTGACCTAGATTTCAATTTTTTTAATTTTTTTAAGTGATTAATTATAAAAAAATATATAAAAATATATATATTAATAATCGAGTTTTATTAATAATTTTTTATATTTTTTATAATTAGTTAATTAAGAAAAAAAATCAAATCTGGTGTGACCCAATCACTACCTTGACGATTTCTGTTTTAGGTGCCCGTACATCACGTGAAGGCCTGCGACTCTTAATAATTGTGTAGTCTGTAGAGTGTGGACCGTGTGGTCCACATAAGACCTGACCACATTACACGAGTTAAATGAATGAGTATTTTATTATTATTTTTGAACTGGAATACTTAAATGAGTAATATAATAATATATTTTTGTACATAATTATATTTTTAATATTATTTATGTATTAATTTCTGACTTTTTTAGTTAATATTTTGATTGAAGTGATAATAGAAAGTCAAAATGATAATTATGTTAATATATATTATATATATAATGATATTGATTTTAATTAGTTAAATTAATTTTTTATTTGAGTTATAATTAATTTTATTTAATTTATTTTAAATTTGTAAGATTTATTAGTTGTTAATTTATTATACATTTATTAATTTATAATATTTAATTTATTTGAATTAACTTATTATATTTGAATAAAATTAATTGAAACTTATGGTATTAATTTATTAAATTGAGATATATTATATTTAAGAATGAGATTTATCATGTTAATTTGTTAGATTGAGACCTATTATGTTAAATTGTGACCCAATCACCACCTTGACGATTTCTATTTTAGGTGTCCGTATAGGAAAAGTTTACAATGCTTCTAAAAGAGTATGAAACATTGATACTCCATTGACTTTGCCTTATATTTTCAGTTTTTTGAATTTTTTACCCGTTTTAATTATCTATGAAAAACCCACTTTTATTTATTTGTCAACCCATTATTTAAGAGTAAACTCTCACTTTAGTCCCTGAAATTGTATGCACCGGTCACATTAGTCCCTAAATTTTTAAAATTGACAACTTAATCCTAGAAACCTGGAAATACCATGTATTAGTCCTACGTCTTTTTCGTCGATTAAACTTAACTGTACGACGCGCTACGTAAGACGTTAATGCCAAGTTGAAAGCGGCGTGGCCTCTGTCGCATAACCGGGATCGCGACGGACGACCAAAAATATATAAAATATGGCCGCCAAATGTTTATTTAAATTGGGAAAACATTAGAAAAACCCTTTTATCGGAAAACGGTCTTTTGAAAATGAGTTGAGTCAGGAGCACAGATAGGAAGGTGTTAGCACTTATATTTTGCCTCCAAGAACGTCTTATGTTAGTTGTGCAAAATTTAATAATCTCAAATATATTTATTTTTACTCCTTTAAACAAAAGACTTTGTAATTATTTTTTATTTTTCTCATTTTTTGGAAAGAAATAAAAGAAACAACCAAATCATGAAATTTTTTTTTTTTGGCTTGACAAAATAGAGATTCTCGCTCCTACGTAAGCAATGAGAACTCAAAGTCACGTAGTTCTTTAAAAAATAAATGTGTGTTGGTTGATTTTAAATTTTTTAAAAATGATTAGAAAATTTGAATTAACAAGTCGTGCCGCGACTCGATTAATCAAATTAAGGATTGAATAGGTGAAACTTCGCGTCACGCTTTACGTCACCCATGATTATCAAATTTATCACGAAAATTTAAAAAAAAAGGTTTTGAATCTTTAGCGATTTGTTTTATAAAAAAGAAATGAAGACAAAATAACAATTTAGATCATCAAGCTGTCGCAACTAAAATGATCACAAGGGTTAGCAAGCTGTCGCAACTCAGCTAACCCCAATTTATTCTTGAATTAATTTTAAAATAAAAATTATAAAAAAATAAATTAATAAATAAAAAAATCAAACTAATAAATGAATAAACTAAAATGAACAACACTTATATATAAAAAATATAAAAATAAATAAATAAATAAGCAAGACTTACCTCCAAGGCGTGAAAAATACTACTCAAAAAGTTGGTGCAGGTGGGGTCCCACGCGTTCTCTTCAAATCAAACCCCGAAAAGCAATTTACTAGCAAGAAAAAAAGTTTTACTAAAACGCTCTTATACTTAGTATTAAGCCCAAGTAAAAAATTTACTAAAGTTCTTGGACTCTTATACTTAGTATTAAGTCCAAGTGTGAAAAAAAATTTGGATCTCAAAACCATTGAGAAGCATCCCTTTATATAGGAGGAGGAGAGGGAGAAGGAGCTTGACTTCTCCAATGTGGGACTTAAACACTTTAGTTTTTTTAACTTTTTTCTTTTTTCTCATTTTTTATTTTTGTTTTTTTTTTTAGAATTTCATTCATTTTTCAAGGTTTAGAAATAAACTTCATGCACAAGATTAAGTGTTCATACCTTTGATTAAGTAACAAAAATAAAAAATTTATGGACAAAATCGTATCATCAATACGCCTTTACTTTACATTTAAACTAAATGAAAAGCAAAGGAATTGATTCAATTTTGTCCATGAAAATTTTATTTTTTTGTAACAAAAATAAAAATAGAAAAGGTAAAAAGCTTCTGGAGTCGGGTGTTTACTAAACTTGACGAAAAACTCAAAACAGAAAGGACACAAAGCCATGAGGTGTCCATTTGAAGCTTGAATAAAACTTAAAACAGAAAAGGCACAAAGCTTATGAGTCTTATCCATCCTTTATCAGCAAAAAGTAAAAACTTACAGTCAGTGAAGTATCGTGAAACAGAGAAGAAAAAAAGCTTAAAAGCAAAAAAGACAAAGAAATCCATGAGTCGTATCCTTTAAACTTAAATTAAAAGAAAAAAAAACAAAAAGATTATGGATTCTTATCCGCTAAAGCTTAACTAAAACTTAAAAGCAAAGACAAAAAGCTTATGGAGTCTGTATCTGAAGCTTACAGCAAAAAGGTAAAAGCTTACTGAGTATTTTAAACAGAAAAGACAAAGCTTTGAGTCGGGTATCTGAAGCTTAACTGAAAACTCAAAACAGAAGGACACTGCTTCATGGAGTCGGTGTATCCATTGAAGCTTGAGAAAAGATACTTTATGAGTCATATTATCCGCCGCAAGCTAATGTAAAAGACAAAGCTTACGGAGTTGGGTATCCAATAAGCTTAACAAAACTTAAAACAGAAAAGACACAAAATGAGTTTATCCGTGGTTAATGTAAAAGAAAAAGCTTACTGAGTCGGGTATCCGTTGAAACTTAATGAGCGTAAAGGTAGCTTGACGATAAGGTAAAAAGCTTATGAGTCGGGTATCACTGAAGCTTAACAGAAGGTGAACAACAAACTAACTTTGGGGTAGGGTGCCCATAAGACGGAACGGAAGGTAAAGGCAATGGGCACAAGGCCTTGACTTGTTCATGGAAGCGATGGGTACGAGGACCAAACTAAAAGCAATGGGTGTGGGGACCGGGAATTAAAAGACAATGTATTGACTTTATATGTGATGCTAGACGGTGCATGATGCAATGGATGCATGGTGATGCAATGGATGTGATGCTTGAGGACAATGCATGTGATGCTAGAAATGATGCATGATGCAATGAATGCCCTACTATAGGGATTCGCATGAGCAAATTGAGTAAGTAATTTTTTTTTTTTGCACTTCGAGCTTTGATTGAGTCACTCTTAATTCCACAACCCTTAAGGACTTTATCCATATAAACGAGATTGAACAAGAATATTCATTGATTGGCCTTATGATTTGCACGATGATTCTTACTTTTCTCATCAACTCTTGCTAGGATTTCATTGCGTTTCCCATGACCTTCGAGATTGTTAAAGCAAATCTAAATGCATTTGTCATATTGTCACATGTTTCACATCTCAATATAAAACTATCATAAAAAATACATATTAAATCAACAATGGGTTGCAACAAAAAGGATTATCATTATAGACAGGAAAAGTACAAGAAATGCAATACAAATGGAACTCGAATTGAAAAGGTTTACAAAAGAAATGTTGGAGCGGAATTTTCCAGCTCTTCGAGTGATGCTCTCTTGAATGAATTAATTTCCCATGTGCGCAACCTTGAACATCCCTTGTGTCTGTTTGAGAATATGATTTGATTGACTTTTACATATTGGGAGTGTCTCCCGATAAGACTTCGTATATTCAAAGCGCCCGGTTTGGCCCGGATACTCTCAAAATTTATGACTTGAGGTATGTTCACTTCTAGGATGTGTCAAGTACCTTTTTAACCCTAACTTTTGCCTAGGTCGCTCTTCCGAGTTTTCAACCTAGCGGGTCACTCTAACTTTTGCCTAGGTCACCTTTTCGTGTTTTCATTAGCGAGCCATTTTTCTTTTCCTTTTTTTTTAAGCATAGTACATTTTTTGATCGCATCTCGAATTTATAGGAAGTGGTAGATCTTCGCCATCCATGTTTGTGAGAATCAAAGCTCCTCCCGAGAAGGCCTTTTTACGACATAAGGTCCCTCATAGTTTGGAGTCCATTTTCCTCGAAAATCCTTTTGAATGAGAATGATCTTTTTGAGTACTAAGTCTCCTTTTGAAACTGTCGAGGACGCATCTTTTTCCCATAGGCCTTCATCATTCTCTTCGGTAAAGCCGACCATGACATAGTTTAATCTTTTTCCTTCATAGAGGTTCAACGATCAAGTCGAGTTTGGACCCATTCGGCTTCTTCTAGTCCCGCCTCCATAGCACCCTTAATGATGGGATTTCCACTTCAAAAGGAGTACCGCTTCCATTCCATAAACCAAAAGAAAGGGTTGGTTGAAGTACGAACGGATGTGCGATAACCATGCAAGTGCAAATGGTAGCATTTCGTGCCATCTTTGTATGTTACAACCATCTTCCGGATGATCTTCTTGATATTCTTGTTCTTCGCCTCAACCGCCCCATTCATCTTCAAAGGTAGGGTGAGGAATTGTGGTGCTCAATTTTAAAATTCTCACACATCTCTTTCATCATCTTATTATTCAGATTAGTGGCATTATCGTAATAATCTTGCCTGGCAAACCATAACGACAAATCGTTTTGACAAACCCGACCACTACACTCCCGGTGACATTGGCATAAGAAGCGGCTTCGACCCATTTTGTGAAGTAATCAATTGCAACTCAGAATGAAGCGATGTCCATTTGAGGCCTTTGGCTCAATGGGTCCTATGACATCCATTCCCCACATCGAGAACGGCCAAGGTGCCGTTAAAACATTCAAAGGTCTTTGGTGGCATATGAAAATCGGCCGTATGTCGGCATTTATGACACTTTTTCACATAGTTGAAACAATCGTCTCCATTGTCAACCAATAGTACCCCGCTCTTAGTATCTTTCTTGCCATTGCATGCCCATTTGCATGAGTTCCGAAAGAACCTTCATGAACATCTTTGATGATTTTTCTCGCCCTGTTGCATCAACGCATCTTAGTAGCACCATATCATGGTTCCTCTTGTAAAGCACTTCCTTATTTAGAAAGAAACCCATTGAGTCTTCGAGGGTCCTTTTGTCATTTTAAAGCATGTGGAGGGTACTCTCTGCTTTGATAAAGCATTTGATGTCATGATACCATGGTTTCCCATCTGGTTCCACTTCTATCATTTGACAATATGCCGGTTGGTCACGACTTTCCATTTTTATAAGCGGCAAGTCCCTATCCTGACTTGCTTTGAACATTGACGACAACGTGGCTAGGGCATCAGCCAACTGATTATCTTCTCTAGGGATGTGATGGAATGTAACTTCGTCAAGTTGTTCAATCAACTTCTTGATATAGGCATGATAAGGGATTAATTTGGCATCTCGAGTTTCCCATTCTCCCTTTAGCTGATGGATGACCAAGGCAGAGTCCCCATATACCTCAAGAACTTTTACCTTTGAGTCTACTGCTGCTTGGATTCCCATGGCACACGCTTCATACTCGGCTATGTTGTTTGTAATAAGCACAACCTAGCGGTGATTGGGATGAAATTATTTAGAGGAAAATCAGTATGGCCCCAACTCCATGCCCCAGTGAATTGGAAGCTCCATCGAACAACAAAGTCCATTTTTCTTTTTCCGAGGGTTTTTCTTCTCTGAACAAAGCCATTACATCTTCATCAGGGAACTCACACTGCATAGACCCATAATCGTCCACTGGTTGACTAGCCAAGAAATCTGCCAGAGCGCTGCCTTTGACTGCTTTTTGCGTGACGTAGACAATGTCATATTCTGATAGCAAAACTTGCCAGCGTGCAATCCTCCCAGTGAGGGCAGGTTTTTCAAAGATGTACTTGATCGGGTCCATTTTGGACACTAACCAAGTGGTGTAACACAACATGTATCTTGCCTTAAGGTGGGCTGCCCATGCCAAGGCGCAAAGATGTGCGTTCCAACAATGAGTATTTTGCCTCATAGTTGGTGAACTTCTTACTCAAGTAATAGATGACCTCTTTCTTTTTTCCAGTTTCATCATGTTGTCCCAGTACACAACCCATGGATTCATCCAACAGATCAAGTACATGATGAGAGGCCTTCCTAGCACTGGAGGTACCAAAATTGGGGGTTCTTGCAGATACTGCTTGATCTTCTCAAATGCTACCTGACAATCCTCATTCCACTCTACTGTCTGGTTTTTTCGCAACAACTTGAAGATTGGCTCGCATGTTGCTGTCAATTGAGATATAAACCTAGCAATATAGTTCACCTTCCCAAAACCCACGAATTTCTTTTTCAGTGCGAGGAGTCGGCATCTCTATGATTGCTCGAACCTCCGGATCAACTTCTATCCCTTTTCGCTAACCACAAACCCCAAGAGCTTGCCCGATTTTACCCCAAAAGTGCACTTAGTAGGATTCATCCCGAGCTTGAACTTTCTCAACCGTTCAAAGAGCTTTTGCAGATCGTTATGTGATCTTCTTCTCGTTTTTGACTTTGCAATCATGTCATCCACATAAACTTCTATTTCTTTGTGCATCATGTCGTGGAACAATGCCACCATCGCCTCTTTGATAAGTTGCTCAAGGTTCTTCAATCCAAATGGCATCACCTTATAGCAAAAAGTTCCCCACAGAGTGATGAATGTGGTTTTCTCCATATCTTCAGGCACCATCTTGATTTGGTTGTATCCCGAGAAACCATCCATGAATGAGAAAAATGCATGTTGAGCAGTGTTGTCCACCAAAACATCAATGTAAGGTAGAGGGAAGTTGTCTTTAGGGCTGGCCCTATTCAAATCTCTATAGTCAACGCACATTCGCACCTTCCCATCTTTCTTTGGGACAGGGACGATGTTAGCAACCCATTGAGGGTACTTTGCAAGCAATGAGGAAACCCGCATCAAACTGCTTTTTAACTTCTTCTCTAATTTTTAAGTGACATCTCCTGGCTTCATTCGTCTCAACTTTTTGTTTGACCGAGGACATTCGGTTTTAATGGCAATTTGTGCTCAACTATGCCGATATCAGGCGTGCATATCTTGTACGAAAGTGAAAAACATCACAATAATCGATAAGAGCTTAACCAACTTGCTTCGTTCATTTTCTTTCATGGTAGTGCAATTTTAACTTCTTTTTTATCATCCTCTGTCCCCAAATTAATCGATTCGTTGGCTCTTCATGGGGATGAATTTCTTAGCCTCTTGTTCCATTAATCTCATTAGCTCGGAGATAGGTTCCCAATTGTCATCATTATCCTCATCAACATGATTAACGGGAAAGTCAAAATCGTATAATGGGGTCATGCACTATCATTTTCAAGAGAGTCACTTTCGGATCTGCATTTATTGGTGTTAACACAAGTAAAAAAAGGGTAATGAATAAAGGTTAATGAAATGGTTGAGTAAAAAGCTGAAAAAAAAAAAAAAAAAGGAAATAGCAAGATAATCGAAAATGCATTTATTGATAGTAAATATTGAAATGAAAACATGTGAGCCCGCTTTCACAACACATTATCCTAAAGCCTTGGGCAGAGCTAAAGGATTAGCATTACAAAATTTACTTTGAATCAATTTCACAAGTCATGGGAAAATCAACGCTCTCCCAATTGTTGAGTTCTGCATCTGGGGAGCAAGGGTACACCAAGTTGACACCATGATTGATGGATTGATCATCTTCGATGGCGGTCACTTGGTTCAGAAACACTAATCCCGCACTTCGGAAGTTTCGTCGGATGTCACAGATGGGGATCCTCTCAGCTTTAGGCTCCCGATTTTCCAACCTAGCCAACCTTCTCTCTCTTTTCTCTTCTAGGACCCTTCTTTTGTCTGCTTTGGTGGGTTTATATCCTAACCCAAATCTGTCTTTGTTTTCGCAGGGTGCCCAGAATTTCACGATGCATTGTCCATTCATTCCTAGTCCTCTTCCATATCGATATCCTTTTCCAAACATTACCTTAGTCATCATCATGGATGCATTAGATGGTCGAGGCTTCAGACCTTGAGCTCCTTCTTCCACATAGGTGGCATTGACAATCTCCAGCGCTTGGAATGCGGTTTCAAGAGCTTCTGCAGCTTCAATATAAGGAGTGTCCAATGGCTTGCTCACCAGTGAGGTCCTCTTCACCAAAGATAGTAATCATCTTATTATCAACTATGAATTTTACTTTTTGGTGCAAGGTAGAAGGCACAGACTCAATGAGAATGAATCCATGGTCGTCCTAAGAGACAGCGTAGGATGGCGTAATGTCCATCACTTGGAAGAGTATATTGAAAGTTTAGGACCAATTTGAACTGGTATTTCCATCTCCCCCATGACCTCTCTTCGGTGCCATCGAATGCCCTTACTATCATCGTACTTGGTTTCATGCAAGTTCCATCAAAAGCGACTTGGAAAGGGTTGATTTCGGTAACACGTTCAAGGAAGAACCATTGTCAATGAGCACTCTAGCCATTATATACTTTTGACATTTGATGAGAAATGTGTAGTGCTTTGTTGTGCCCCATTCCTTGTTGGTATCTCATCATCGTGAAAGTGACATAATTATCGCCAGATAATATTGCCAATAATGCCACCTAACTTGTCACCGTAATGTCATGAGAAACATGAGCTGATTCAAGATTTTCATCAACACTTTTTTCGTGCGATTCGGAGTTCATCAATAAAGACAAAAGCGATATCCTTGCAGGGTGCGATTGGTGATCTACCACTCTATATTCACTTTGCTTGATTAACTTCAAGAACTCACAAGCTTCTTCATCCGATACCTCTTTTTTGTACTCCTTCGCCTTTTCCGGCCTTTCTTTTTCTTTTCTTTTGCTTCGTTCCCAATGGAAGTCTCCCTATCTTGCCTTTGCCTTTACGGTTCCTCTTTTCTTCTTCTTCCGGGTCCTTTCGCAGCTCCTGGGAGTGTAGATGCGGCCACTCCGAGTCACTCCCCAATCCACGATATATTGGTAACAATAAGTCGAACAGACGCAACTTCCCACCGATGATTCGTGGGATTGCTTCTAAGGACCTGCGCATTGTAATTCCATGGCACGATCGGGTGTCCTTGAAGGGAAAAAGGACCGGGAACTTGAATGGTGATAGGTTTCGGCCACAAGGGATGGCGCATATGCAGACTTCAAGATAATAGATAACCAACGGTTTGATAGGCTGATTTGCAATGGAAGGGACGAGGAGAGTTTACGCTTCGATCTTCTTGCAATTGTGGAATAGCGCACTTATCCATCATGTTTATGCCACCATTGTCCCATAGATGACCTATTTGCACTAAATGCATATCCATTAGATCTTGGAGGATTTTGCGAACTCACCACATTCCTCAATAGAATGCCCCACATTCCCATGGAGATTGCACATTATTTCACCTTTGTTGCCCCTTTCTCTTCAATGTGAGCTTCCATCATCCCGCATTTGCACATGCCTCTTTAAAGATAAACCACATTGGGGTTTTGATATCTGTCGCTTATCTTATGAGCTGCAGGGTAGAACACTCCTCTATAGCATTTACTGTGGGATTCCCATGGTTTGGTAAAGGATTGTGACCCACACTAGGAGTATTTGTCTTGAAATTCAACCACTTAGCATTGATTAGATCTTACACCTTAAACTTTAGTGCTTTGCAATTCTCTGTAGAATGCCCTGCGGCCCCGCATGGTAATCACACTTGGCATTTGGGTCAAAGCCTTTAGGGTATGGGGGTTCTAATGGCTTCATCGGACAAGGAGCCAAAAGAGAGTTACGAATGAGTTGGGGTAGTAATTCGGTGTAGGTCATGGGAATTGGGTCGAAGTGGACAAACTTCCTTTCTTGGTTATTTGGTGGCTTTCTTTGGTTTGTGTTTGGATTTTGGGTCCATGGTTGAGTTGTTTGCGGTGGTAAGGTAGAGGTGCCGGGTATTGAGTAGGAAGTGACATTTGGTGAGGCCTCATTGGGTTGTGAGGTTGAGGATGGGAAACGTGTGAAGCGTTGGCGATATAAAGGTGGTAAGGCTGGGGATATGGAATCGGTGGAGTAGTGGGAAAGTACATGGTGGTAAGGTGCGAAAGCGAGTCCGGAAGGATGGTTGATGGTTCACTGGTGTTTGGCTATATCCGCCTTGGGTGAAGTTTCTGGTCAAAGGTAACATGACATGGGTTTCTCCTTCTCTTTTCTTCCCCATCGGGGCCTCTTGGCGTTAAATGTTCCAGTTGAACTTTCAACGATCTTCCCACTTCTCATTCCTCCCTCAACTCTTTCTCCAATGATGACCATGTCCGAGAAATTTGATGACACACTCCCTATCATTTTGTCATAAAAGGGTGATTGCAGAGTGTCAATGAACGTAGCCACCATTTCTCTTTCCGCCAATGGGGGCTCTACTTGAGCGGCCATTTCCCTCCACCTCGAGCATATTCCTTGAAGGTCTCGGCGTCCTTCTTAGCCATATTCTCGCAATTGTAGCCTATCCTAAGTGCCATATCGATGTTATACTTATACTTGCTTCAAGAAAGCGTCGGTCAAGTCTTTGAAACATCGTATATGGGCACGCTCAAGATGCGTGTACCAATTCGAGGTCTGCCCGCTAGGATTAAGTGTCTTAAAAGAAGTGGATTAACAACTTATCATCGTGAGCATGCAAAGCCATCTTGCGGATGTACATGGTTAGGTGGTTCTTTGGACAAGTAGTTCCCCTGTACTTGTCGAAATCTGGGACTTTAAACTTGGGAGGAATCACCACATTCGGGACAAGACAGAGCTCGAGGCATCCAAAAGACCATAGCCACTTGCCCCTTCAATGGCTCGTAGTCTTTCTTCAAGAATTTCCCACTTCTCCTCGGTGGGGGTTTTCCTGAGAGGAATTCAACGGGTATTGTGGCATGATGGTGGGAAGAATGTTGCCCGAAGTGGGGTTCCATTGGCATGTGGTTGAGTGCGCTTAAGGAGTTTGAAGGGCATGCCGTTGTTCGGAGGATGGCGGTTTGCGGTGGTACGTAACCGGGATGGAGACCATATGGCGGGATGAAGAAAGGGTATGGGTGTTGTGTTGGCGGGGATTCGTTGACATTTGGTGAGTGGCTTGATTTTGGGTAAGGTTCGAGGGATTTGAAGTTGGGGACACCGTTGGCATGTCATTGTTGGGGGAACTAGTGGCTAATGGTGGTATATAACCGGGAGGAGGCCATACGGGGGAAAGAGCGCCCTTGGTTTCCCGTGAACTGGCGACTAAAGGTTGAGTGGTGCCGTTTGGGCAAATGGTGAGTGGCATCGTAATCCCTTGAGGATTAAAGCCTTGGTATTGCGGGGGACCGCAAAGCAAAACCAAGTGCAAAGAGGTGTGGCCAGGATGTTCCTTCATTTGTCACTGAGGGATTCCCATCTGTGCTCCTTCTATTCTCCATAGACTGTAACATTTTCATCATCTTGGACATTTGCTCTCTAAGCTGATTCACTTCATCCCTCAACTCTTGAGTTTGCTCTATCTAATCCATGATCCTTGCTTAGGAACGAGTTCTGTAAGGGTGTCGTGGAAGCTGTTTTCCTACTATAGTGTCTACTTTTCTGCTCATGATGTGAATATGCAATTATTAGTATTAATTGAACAAAATTGGTGATATGCATGTATGTGAAGTAGTGACTACTTATGCAGATAAAAATTTTATTTTTTCATTTTTTCATTTTTATTTTTTTTAAAAAGCTAAGAATGCAAAAATGACGTATTTTTTTTTAATTTTTTAAATGGTTGGAATGCCATGAAATGCAAGAGAATGCATTTTATTATTATTATTTTTTGAAAAAGAATGCAATAATGAATGACATGAGGGATAAAGATGAAGAAGTTTTTTATTATTTTTAAAAAAGAAAAAAAATGCTAGAAATGAAAATACAAGATGATGTATTTTTGCCCTTTTTTTGATTGATTTTTTTTTTAAAGGCAAGAATGAATGATATGAGGAAAATATAGGTAAAGAAGATGTACGCTCCCTTTTTGTCCTAGGGATTCCCTTAAATTTGAGAAAATTTATCCTAAAGATCTATGGGTCTTACTAATTCGTGAGATCTTTCATTTGGTGGCTCTATTATTTTAGAGGTTTCTAGAGACAAGTCCTATTTCAGAATGTTGACCACGAAATAGTGAGTAAACCACTAGGTGTGGGACATTCATGAAAAAGCACACTCTAGATGAGGTTTTCACGATAACCAAACAGGATGTACATCCAAAATGGCTACCATTACGCAACCTCTACCTATCCTAGGATTCACTCGGACCGGGTATAGGGCCCCACTATCGTGTGTGATAAATGTAGGTGCGAGTGGGTCTTTGGGAGCGTACAAACGTACAAAAAATTAAAAAAAACAAAATTACCCCCAACCTACAAAGACATATATACAAGCAATGGTGCCAAAGAATCCTCTACCCTAGGGTTTCAATAATTAAGCACAAGGTATATATACAAGTCACAATATACATGAAATAATGCTATCAGACATTTACATAAAAGTACTAAATAAAAACATTTACAAACAAATAAGAAAACAAAAAACAAAGACAAAGAGGGCAAAATAAATAAATAAGAGATTATTAAAAATTTGCACAACTAACAACAGTAGGCCTGACTCTCTAAGAATGCACTGTCCCCATTGGAGTCGCTAAATTGTAGCCGGGATTGACGACCAAAAATATATAAAATCAATGAAGTCGCCACCAATGTTTATTTAAATTGGGAAAACATTAGAAAAACCCTTTTATCGGAAAGCGGTCTTTTGAAAATGAGTTTGAATCTAAAAGTCGATTACGAGATAGGGAAGGTGTTAGCACTTATATCTTGCCGCTCCAAGAACGGTACTTATGTTAGTTGTGCAAAATTTAATAATATCAAATATATTTATTTTTACCCCTTTAAACAAAAGACTTTGTAATTATTTTTTATTTTTCTCATTTTTTGAAAGAAATATAAGAAACAACCAAATCATGAAAATTTATTTTTTTTTGGCTTGTGAATAGAGAATGCTCCTACGTATCCTCGGGTGCAATGAGGAACTCAAAGTCACGTAGTTCTTTAAAAAATAAGTGTGTGTTGGTTGATTTTTAAATTTTTTTAAAAATGATTTGAAAATTTGAATTAACAAGTCGTCGCGACTCAGTTAATCAAATTAAGGATTGAATAGGTGAAACTGGCCACGCTGAGACGTCACCACTGATTATCAAATTTATCACGAAAATTTAAAAAAAAAAGGTTTTGAATCTTTAGTGATTTGTTTTATAAAAAAGAAATGAAGACAAAATAATAATTTAGATCATCAAGTTAACTAAAATGATCACAAGGGTTAGCAATTCGTAATAACTTTTAACCCCAATTTATTCTTGAATTAATTTTAAAATAAAAATTATAAAAAAATAAATTAATAAATAAAAAAATCAAACTAATAAATGAATAAACTAAAATGAACAACACTTATATATAAAAAAATACAAAAAATAAATAAATAAATAAGCAAGCTTACCTCCAAGGCGTAAAAATGCTACTCAAAGAAGTTGGTGCACAGGGGTCCCACGCGTTCTCTTCAAATCAAACCCGAAAAGCAATTTACTAGCAAGAAAAAAAGTTTTACTAAAGTCTCGGGCTCTTATACTTAGTATTAAGCCCAAGTAAAAAATTTACTAAAGTTCTTGGACTCTTATACTTAGTATTAAGCCCAAGTGTGAAAAAAAATTTGGATCTCAAAACCATTGAGAAGCATCCCTTTATATAGGAGGAGGGGAGGGAGAAGGAGCTTGGCTTCTCCAATATGGGACTTAAACACTTTAGTTTTTTCAACTTTTTTCTTTTTTTTCATTTTTCATTTTTGTTTTTTTTTTAGAATTTCATTCATTTTTCAAGGTTTAGAAATAAACTTCATGCACAAGATTAAGTGTTCATACCTTTGATTAAGTAACAAAAATAAAAAATTTATGGACAAAATTGGGTATCAACACCTCCTACCTCCCCAAAACGACACAGTTTCACACGAAGTTAGAGTAAACCCTCACTTTAATCCCTGAAATTGTATGCACTAGTCACATTAGTCCCTGACTTTTAAATGACAACTTAGTCCCCGAAACCTCAAAACATGTCATTTTTCATCTATTCTCTTTCCCTACTTTGTTATGTTTGCTCTGCAAAATCCGGGTAATTGTCTCATAGAATCCTACGACCATCTTAGTTGAAAATCAAAATCTGGGTTCCATACCATGGCTTTCACCAAGTGCTCTATGGTTCCTTCCCTCTACTGCATTGTTCTTCTTCTACTACTTTCCTCCCCTACTTCTCCTTCACCTATGAGTTTACTAAACCAATTAAAAAAAGATACTAGCTTAGGATCTATAAAAAGGTACTAGCTTTGGATCTAAAAATAGGTACTAGAGTCACATTTTTTATTTGATTTGAACAAATTATTTAATTAAACTTGTGGTTGATTTGAACAAACCCAAAAACCTATGGTTGATTTTTTAGATTTTAAAATTTAGGGGCTAATGTGATTCACGAAATTTCAGGGACTAAAGTGAATATTTACTCGAAATTTTCTAGATTCTCCCCTAATTACTCCAACTCTCATTCTAGCAATGAAAGTTGTTGGACAACATGCACAAGACCAAGTTGTTGATACATTAACCATTCATCAAACCCTGGTTTGGAAATTGGGTGTTAAATAGTAAGAAGGAGTAGCAAGGGCTATGGTGTTTTTCCGAGATTTGGAGCCGATGAATGTTGATCATCATAATAAATTTATTGCAATGGGGGAATTTGAAAAATTTTGAGTAAACCCCAATACAGTGTCGTTTCATTCTTGAGATATTTGTTTTTTGGGACACAAGCGAAACTGCGTCTTTTAGACACAAGGACTAATGTGACTGACATTTTGAGGTTTCAAGGACTAAGTTGTCAGTTTTAAAAATTTAGGGACTAATGTGACCGGTGCATACAATTCCATGGACTAAAGTGAGTGTTTACTCTTTGTTTTTTGGGACACAAGTGAAACTACGTCGTTTTGGGGGAGGTAGGAGGCCACGTCAGCGTCCAACTTGGCACTTAACGTGCCACGCGTGCGTGTCCGTTAAGTTTAATTGACGAAAAAAGATGCAGGGACTAACGTGACTGACGTTTTGAGGTTTTAGGGATTAAGTTGTCAATTTTAAAAATTCAGGGATTAATGTGACCGGTGCATACAATTTCAGGAACTAAAGTGAGAGTTTACTCCTTTATTTATTCTTTCTTTCTTTCATTTCATATATATCAAAACTCTTCTCTATCAAGTCGCGGTCGTCTCCGACGATGTCTTTTCAACCCGCAAATCCATCTTCGATCGCAGCTTCACCATTATCACCAACATGCTCAAACGCATCGAGCCTCAACATGGGAATTTTGCATCTTTGGGTGAAAGCATCTAACTTGTGTATGCTTTTGGTTCAGGATGGTTGTTGCTGTCATGTTTTAAACAAGGGGAAATGGCTGTTTAGGTGGTGTAGGGACGGAGGTTCGCTGATTTGGACGAAGGATCGAGGACGAGACTGATGAGGCAGCAGACACCATGGAGGACCAGCCAGAAAATCGCTGACTGCGACTTGACGGAATCGTCGGGGTGGTAGCGACGTGGTGGCTCACGGATCTAGCAGGGATCGAGGAAGAGGCTAATGAGGCAGCAGACACCGTGGAGGACCAACCAGAAAATTGTCGGCTACGACTTGACGGAATCGTCGTGGTGGTAGTGACATGGTGGCTTGCGGATCTAGTAGCGTGGCGTAGGGGAGAGGTGCAACGGATCTAGGCAGTTGACGGTGCTTGGTGCCGCAAATTAGATGGTTGGAGATTAGGTGTTTGGGTGGAGGAAAATGACTGTTTGAGTGGTGCAGGGACAGAGGTTCGCGGATCTGGATAGTGGACTGACTGTGGTCCTGATTTGGGGCTCAACCATGGGTGGCTCAGGTCTGGGGCTGCGATGGCGGCTCGGACTCAAGGTGGGTCAAGGAGGTGAGAGAAATGAATAGTAGAGAGAAAAAGTTCTGTGGCAAAAGAGAGAATATGAAAAAGGTGAAGAGATAGAAGGGTAATTTTTACAATTCCTTAAGAGACCAAAACATAAATAACAAAAATTAAGAGTTTAAGAAATAAATAATATAAACCTCTTCATTAAGTGATAAGTGATAATTTTCAATCATTAATCTAAAATTTACATAAATTAATGACTATAACACATAAAACAAGGACACTCAAATAATTGTTAGGAATATTATAAAAGCCTCGGTCCGTATATCACGTGAAGGGCTGCGACTCTTAATAATTGTGTAACCTGTAGAGTGTGGACCGTGTGGTCCACATAACACGCGGCCACATTACACGAGTTGAATGAATGAACATTTTTTTTGGGACTGGAGTACTTGAATGAGTAATATAATAATGTATTTTCGTACATAATTATAGTTTTAATATTATTTATTTATGAATTTCTGACTTTTTTCGTTAATATTTTGATTGTATCATTTATTTGGATTTGACTCTAATTTGATTATGATTCAATAATAATTGGATTAATTAAGATAAATATAATATATAAATTTAAATATTAATAATTATAATTAAATTATAAAATATAAATTAAAAATTAATGTTAGATTTATTTTATAATATGTATTTTAAAATAAAAATATTAATATAAATATATGAATATATTATATAAAAGTTATTAATTTAAATTTAAAAAATATTATTTATAATTAATTATAAAAAAATAAATTTTAAAATAATATGTAATATCAAATTGAATTGAGACAATTCAAATATGTATGAAATCCAATATAAAAATATATTAAATTTAATTTATAAAACTTAAATTCATTTTAATTAACTTTAAATCGATATTAATATGATGAGTTGGGTTGAACACTCGTATTTGATATAGCCATCTCATGGAATATTTAGTCAACTTTTAATATGGAAAGAGAAATTTTTTATTTTGTATTACTAAATATGAACTTTTTAATTATGTAAAATATTATTATTTTTAATTAGATTTTATTTTTAATATTATCAATATTATAATTAATGTGATATATATTTAGTAATATAAAATACAATATTTCATTTAAATTCTACTTAATAATCTCTTTTCATTTTATATATATATATATAGATGTATTGCAATATCACTGGCACATAGGGTAATGGCTACGGGGTATTGGCTACCCTTAGAAAACATAAATATGTTTAAGTTAAATTTTGAATTATTCAACTATTTAAGGGGAAGGGACACCGCGTCCTCAGCCTTTCCGTTTTTTATATTCATTTTAGATATTTCACTGATATATCATGGCTTCATCCGTTGTAACTTGTAAGTAGGGCTCCAAACGAGCCGATTCGAGTTGAACATAATTCAACTCAATTCGATTCGAAATGATTTATCTTAAAATTTGATTCAAGTTTAATTTAATTATTTTTTATAACTTCAACTTAGCTTGAATTAAGTTTGTGAATTATTTAACTTATTTGTGAGTTTTAATTATATAAATTAAATATTAAAATAAGACAATATGAATTAAATAAATTAAACAAGCTCATTAACCTAATTCAATAGCTTTGATTCATAACTCAAATCAATTAATCATTTTTTTCATAAATTATTTTATATTTAAATTATACTATTAAATATATATATAGGGACAGATTCAAGGGAGCAAATATGGCCTTGACCTTCCTTTTTTCGTTAATTTCTTTTAAGTATTAAAAATTTAATTAAATTTATTAAAAATTAAAAATTTATATTTATTTTTTATAAAATTAATATTTATTATATTAACACTCTTATTTAAAAATTATACATATATCTTTAATTTTATATATTATTATTACACTCTAATATCTTTTTTATTTACAAAATTATAAGTATCTATCATACTTTATGTATAAATATTACACAAAAATTTATTAAAAATATAAAGTAAAAAAGTATGAGTAATTTTTTAAATAAAAAATATATTGATATTATAAGTATTAACCTCAAAATAGGTCAATAAAATTATACCAAAGATAAAAATAATAAAATTAAAAGAGTTTATACTTAATATGTATTTGACATGTGATTCACTATTATTTTATATACATTGATATTATAATTTCAACTCATCTTTTTATTAATTTTTAATCTTTATATAATAAATTTATTAGCTACTCTCACTTTTAACTTCACTCTCTTCTCTTTTTTAAAATTTATGTATATAAAAACTTAATTTTACTTATAAATCATGATATAAAAGACAACTATTATTGTAATGCATTTAATATCTAATAAATATTTTTTTAACTTTTTCACTTTATTCATAAATCTTCTTATACAATGAAAATAAAATATTCTTCTAAATTGAATAAATAAAAGTATATTTATCCTTAATTTAAAATAATATATTTTGATTTTAACCCACTAAATAATTTAAGGGTGAATATATTTTTATTTGCCAACTTTAATTTTTTTCTATATTTAATAATATGATTCATGATTTTCGGTTCCTTCACTGAATATTTTCTAGATCCGTCCCTGTATATAGATATGAAGTTAGTTCATGAACCAAATGAGTCGAGCAATACTTAACTTAAGTTTATCCCATTTATTTAACAAACTTAATTTTGAGCTCAAGTTCAACTCATTTAGTTTATGAACCTAGTTCATCTAGTTAATTAACGAATCGAGTCTCAAACTAATCTTAAGTTGATTCAATTTATTACCAGCCCAAGTTGTTAGATATGTTTTCACAAAAATAATAGTGGCTTGATCGGTAAAGATTATTTTTTGTAAAAGTGATGTTTGGATAATTTGTGAGTTCTAATTATATAAATCAAATATTAAAATAAGACAATATAAATTAAATAAACTATACTAGCTCGTGAACTTGATTCAATAGCTTGATTCATAACTCAAATCAACTAATCATTTTTTTCATAATTATTTTATATTTAAATTATACTATTATATATATATATATATATATATATATATGTATGAGTTAATTTTTATGAATTAAAGTAATGTTTGGATAATTTGTGAGTTCTAATTATATAAATCAAATATTAAAATAAGACAATATAAATCAAATAAACTAGACTAGCTCATGAACCTGATTGAATAGCTTGATTCATAACTCAAATCAACTAATTAATTTTTTCATAATTATTTTATATTTAAATTATACTATTGAATATATATATATATATATATATATATATATATGAATCAAATCAGTTCATGAATAATTACTTAACTTAAGTTTATCCCATTTATTTAATGAGCTTAATTTTGAGTTTAAGTTCAACTCATTTAATTTATGACTTAATTTCATCTAGTTAATTAACGAATCGAGCCTGGAACTAATCTTGAGTTGATTTAGTATATTATCCACCCAAGTTGTAAGATATGTTTTTACAAAAATAATAGTGGCTTGATCGATAAAGATTATTTTTTACAAAAAAATAATAATAATGGGTTAAATTTTTTTTTGGATTAAAGTGATATTTGGATAATATTGATTAAAGTGATTAAAAAAACTTTTTATGAGTTAAAAGGTTTTTCTTCATAATCTCTATTTTTGAGTATTATTGAAAAAAAAAATTAAAACTAATTATGCTATGTTTTTACCAAAATAATTTTAAAACATTAAATATTATATAATATAAATAAATTATTTCATATTTTTTAAATAATTTATTATACAAAAGTAACGTTATCAGATAATTCAAACACAATAAGTTATTTTAAAATTATTTTTTAATTAATATATTTAAACATAAATTTATTCTATTATAATTGATTATATATATAATTATTATTAAAATTATTTTTTACAACCAGTACAAATATATCTTATAATTCATAAAATTAATTATTAATATCAGATATAGTGTAATAAAAATTCTTCCCCCCCCCCCCCCCCCCCCCACTTACCACACTTTTCATAGTTCACGACGAAAGAGGTCAAGTCTGATGATATCTACGTTTTATCAATGTGAGGATTATCCTTTGTTGGCCATTCATGTCCATTCATGTCTATTCTACGTATAGATCTGAAAGCAAATCGATAACGAAGCTAGCTCCACAAGCTTGGAGCCATTGAGCTCGTTCATGCATGGTGCCAATGCTAATAATAGAGCCAGCTAATTGTTTGACACCCCACCTGTCCAGGCAATACAGAAGTTTTGTCGAGACCGAAGTGATTGTTGCGGGATCGTCAAGGGAATTAAAATATTAAGATGATAATATGAAATATATAGACACAAAAATTTAATGTGATTTAACAAGTCATATATCTACAACTACTTTAGAGATAAAATATTTTTATTTAAGAATAAAATAATATAAAAATAATCATGAAATTAAAATTTAAACCCATACAATGTACATTTTCTCTCACAAATCGAAAAACTCTACTGTGACTTATTTTTTCTCTATCTCACCACACACTTAAGCTATTGCTTATATTTATTGTCACGATTGTGATTACAGTATAATAGTAATTTAAATTAAAAAAATATTAAATTTAAGAATTATTATTAATTTTATTTTAATTAAGAAAAATTAAAAAATCTTTAATAAAATTTAGTTTTAAAATCAATTAAATTTGAAAGTCGGTTATATGTAGAGAAATGATAAACTTAATTCCACAAAGACTCTTAATACACTGCCCTAAAGTCTTGCCTTAAATTAATTATGTAAATTCTTAATAATTCTTAAAAATATTTGTTTTACCCATTTTGTAAAAGAAATAAATAAAATAGACAAATAAATTATGAAAAATTAATTTTTTGACTTGACAGAATAGAAATTTTGCTCCTATATATTCCCGACTGCAATGAGAAAATTAAAGTCAAGTAATTTTTAAAAAAATAATTGTGAGTTAGTTAATTTTAATAATTTTTAAAAATTTAAATTAACGAGTCATCGCGACTCAGTTAATCAAATTAAGGATTGAATAGATGAAACTCGCGTCACGCTAGAGACGTCACCCACTGATTATTAAATTGTTACAAAATTTTATTTAAAATTATCTAGGAAAAAATTGGTTGATTTTTATTTAAAAAATTAATTTAATTATATTTTTTAAAAATTTGAATTAACAAGTCGTCGCGACTCTGTTAATCAAATTAAGGATTGAATAGGTGAAACTTGCGTCACGTTAGAGACGTCACTCATTGCTTATCAAGTTCATTACGAAAAATTTTATTTTAAAATAAAAGTTTTGAACTTTTATTAATTAGTGATTTATTTTATAAAAAACTTGAAGACAAAAATAATAATTAAATTATCAAGCTGTCGCAACTCAGATGATCATAAAGGTTAGTAAGTTATCGCAACTCAGATGATCATAAAGGTTAGTAAGTTATCCAACTCGATAACCCCATATATATATATATATATATATAAAAAGGAATTTATTCTTATATTTTAAATTATCCTTTCTCTTTTCCCTTTTTTTTTACCCTTTTTCATTTTTTTACCTTCTAATTTGGCCCAATAGACCCAATTCACTAAAAAAAAAAATCAAAAAATAGAAAGAAAGCTTACGGTCCAGACGAAAGGGGGAGGTTATTTTGGTTTCTCCTTCTATGATGTTTCTGCTGAAAGCACCCAGAGAATCAAAGGGAGCAACGGTCGGCCGGCGGAGAGCAAAGACAAAGGCACAACGGTGTCGGTCTGGATCGGAGCTGCGGTTTGTCGTAACAGAGATGCGGTAGCGACGAAGCGGAGCCGGGTTTGGCCCGGCTCGAAGGTGTTGGTTGCACGGTGCGGTGTGCTGGTGGTTCTGCACGAGTCGGCGGCGGGCTTGGGCGGCTTCTAGTTCGATGGTGTGGAACGGTGAGGCGACGACGTGGGTCACACGGGGGACACAGATCGACGACGGTTTTTGTGTGGTTGTCGCGGCTAGGCGGGTCACAGTGGTGTTCTCGGTTTTGGGTTGCCGTATTTTGTGGGAAGGTGATGAATCTGGTTTCTGTTTAGTGGATGGGGCCGGACAAGAGGTTGAAAGTGAGGGGAGAAAGTGGGTGTTTTGTGGTTGTTAGGTTGTCCACGGATGAGGTTGTAGAAGGATGTGGTGGGTGGTTCTGTTTGAAATTTTAACGTGATGGAATGGTAAAAGTTGAAGAAGATGATTTTGAAAAACTTTGGCAGAGGCAAGGGGAAGGTCGTGTGAGTTAAAAAAAGGTTAACAGAAGTGTGTTTCAAGGCCGAGGAATAAGTCAGGTTCTCAATGTGTTTTTTGTGTGTGAATTATGTGTTTTTATAGGAGGGGATTATGTTGAAGCATTTGAGTTGAAGTATGATTGAAATTTGTTTAGGATGATAAATTGTGGTTGGTTTAGGATGAGTCAGGTTTTATTTAAGGTAAGTGTTGGGGGTTGGTTTAGGATAAGTGCTAGTTGGTTCATGATAGGTTTGTTTAGGATAGTTATGATAAGTACTTAGGAATTAGGATAAGCTGATGGGGTTTATTTAGATAAGTGCTTAAGGGTTAGAATAACTGATGGAGTTTGTTTAGAATAAGTGCTGGTATATGAGTTGTGAGTTAACGGGTTGAATCATGGGTTATGGGTTAATAGCTTGGATCATGAGTTATGGGTTAATGAGCCACTAAATGAAAGATAAGTCTTTTTATTATTTTTTTTTCTTTTTTTTCTTTTTTTACAAAATATCCCGGACAAAATTAGATGTTCACATTTATAACAAAACATTATTTATTTCCAAGCAAATCCCTTAATTTTTAAGAATTCTTAATTTTCAAGTTTACCAAATCTTACTAATTTTAACAAAATCCTATAAATTTTCACATATCCTTAATTAAGATTTTATAAATCTCTAAAAAATACTTATTAAAATTAAACATAAATTAAATCAATATTTATCTTATCAAGATATAAAGTTAATATCCCAATATTGATGCAGCTAATTATTAGTGTAATAAGTCATCATGCAGTCATGATAATTACATATTTTTTAATTTGATTCATATATAATTTAAATAATAACAGTGTTTTTTATTTGTATACATAATTTTTTAGATATATATCATATTTATATTATATGTTAACATATAAAAAAATATTAAATTAATTTATATATAATTATAATAATTTTATAAAATATAATATAAATTTATAAATAAATTTAAAAAAATTAAATAAATAATGAAAATGTATATCTTTTCTTACTTTTCCTCCCCTCAGGTCCACGCAGAGGCAAGCGGAATCTAAGAATTTCTCATATTTAATAAAGGAAAACCTCTACTGTGTTTCTCCTTGTTTCGGCATCCAGGTTTTGCACCACTAAAGATGCATGAATTGGACATCTAGTATGTATTTGGATTGCAGTTAGCAAATTCAAATACACTTTTAAAATTTAAAGGGTGTGAAATGATGTTTGATAAATTTTTTTTTAGTTGAATTCAATGAAAAATGATTCCAAAAATATATTGGAGTGAAAGTAAGAATTTTTTATTTTTTCATTGGCAAAAGTTCGTTGGAGGATATTTTCTCTTTTAATCTTACTTCAAAAGTAATTTTAATCTTTCATCCAAATATCATTCATTTTATCAAACTCACTTTTGAGACAAAAGTTTCTAAACATAAATTATGTTACTACAAACTTACTTTTAACTAAACTAAAATTTACAAACACACTTTTAATCAAATTTAAGTTTATCAACTACAAACTAAACACACACCTAATGATCAAGAAGTGCAACCTGCAGTTCCTTCACCACACGGATAACTAAGTAGCTCCATGAATCATCCATTATGTATTAAAGACCATGTACCTTTCACAAGAGCCATAAATATTAAAAAACATGCATAAATATTAAAAAACACATGTTTTACAGCAACGAGACAAATTGGAAATCCCGTTTTGCCATCAGGAATGTAACATCCTTAGTCCCCACCTAGGTTCTTGTTCAATGAATCGACTTAGAAGCAGGTTCCACCACTGCGTGGACCACGTCGTTGGAGGGAGGAAGAGTGAGGGGAAGGGATGGGGTTAACAAATTTGAAATGAGTTAGAGCATGATTTTTTATTTTACGTTAACTATGGTTAGTATTTTTAAAAAAATTAAAAGAATTTAATTTAAGAAGATAATAATAAACTACATATTTTATGTGACAAATAATAAATAATACATAATAAGAAAAATATCTTATTTTTTGTGCATCTAAGAAATTTTTTTATGTTAAGGATTAAAAATAAATTTTTTTCAAAAAATATAAAATATTAAATACATTGAGAATTGAAAAAACTTCATTTTTCATATAAAATTTTCTATTTTGAATTTTTTAACAAGTACTCAGGCTACTTGTTAGAAAAATCATTAAAAAAAATCGAAATGTGTTACTTGGCTTTGTATAATTAAGTATGTGTTTGGTAAAGATTATTTTTTTCTAAATAAGTTTTTTATGAGTTATAGTGATATTTGGATAAAATTGATTAAAGTGAAAAAAGATTTTTTATGGTTTAAAAACTTTTTTTATTTAATTTTGAGCATTATTGAAAAAAACTTTTTCTTTAAAAGCTTATTATGTTATATTTTTACCAAAATAATTTTAAAATATAAAATATTATATAATATAAATACAAATCATTCATAATTCTTTTCATAATTTATTATAAAAAAGTGATTTTTTAAAATAATTTAACAAAATAAATTATCTTAAAATCACTTTTTAACTAACATATCTAAATATAAAATTAATTTTATTATAATTAATTATACATATAATCGATTATTGAAATAATATTTTTTCATAACTAATTCGAACACATCCTAAATAAAATTGCTGTCTTAAAAAATGCTATCAACATCATTTTTATTTACAAATCTTTCATATTGGCTTATATCACAAAATTAAAGCATAAATATGTAAAAATAAGATAAAATTAATTATATATTTATATGAATATTAAATGTATTCAAACATCAAGATTTGTTTAATATCAACATCAAAATATATAGTCTATTGATAGATCACTAATAATAAATTATTAATGTATTAATGAAAAATCAACAGCTAAGATTGAATTATTAATTATTTAAAATTTTATAAATTTTAATTAATAACACTCAGATTCATATATAAATTTAATTAAATTACTCTTTTTTATAAATAATTATACATATAAAAAATTACAAATTTTAATTAATAATTTTTATATACACTTAAATTTATATATAAATCCAATCAAATAAAAAATAATAATGCATCTTATGAACGTTGCAAGATATATTACATCATAACAAAGGTGGTCTGCTCCCCTTGGCCTAACCCCCTCTCCTAGGGATGTAGCGGACTAGGGCTGGGACGGATAAAAATCCCCTCCCCCCCATAATGGATGAATATCATATATATTATTTTATATCCGCAATTTTATCATTTCATGGGTATAATTTGGATATCCGGATATCCATGTATATCCAATAAATTGTAAAAAATTTAAAAAATTTAAAAAAATTTAAAAAAATGAAAATAAAATATAATACCACAATTTTCATAATTTGTCCAACATAAGTTAATCCAAATATAATTCCAAAACACCTAAAACACTTAAAATTCAACCTACATTCAAATACAATGTTCAATATAACTACATCAAATATCTTAAAATACTTAAAATTCAACCAACATCCAAATACAAAGTCAAATTCCAATATAACTTGATCCAACATCTTAAAACACTTAAAATCAAAATAACAACACAAGTTTTGCTTAAACAAGGTATCCATCCAAGCTTCACAACCTTCCTTAATTAATGATGGAACTACTGCCGCCATTTGGTTCCTACAAAACAAAATCACATAAATGAAAGCTTAAAAATTAACATTATTGTGAAACTTAAAAATGAAAGCATATAAAAAAATTCACTAACAACATCATCATCGATATCTTCTAGAAATACACTAGTCAAAGGTCCACATCAACTTTTGAGTTTGAAGAACCTGAAAGAATAAAAATTAATTAATTGTAAATTTGTAGTTATGAATTAATATAGATATTTAATTAAGACTAGCAATGCTCTATTACCTTTTATGTCAGACCATAACCAATATCTTGACAACACATCAATGCCTCCAATGTATTTGGCAATAATCTATCGCGATGTGGAGTAAGAAAGCGACCACCGGTACTTATAAAAAAAATTCTCAAGCAACTGTGGAGATAGGAATCGCAAGAAAATCTCTAGCAATCATCGCAAGGTGGGTATTTCAACCCATTTGTCTTCCACCAATTTAAGATGTCAAACTCTCCACTTGATCTAGGCAACATGGGGCTCCTCTAAATAGTGTTCTAACTCTGTCCTTGCACTTATATTAGTAGAATTTTGTTGACTAACAAATAAATCATAATCGACGACCATTCTTCCGATAGTTCAATATCCGCTATACCCATGTTATTTACCACATTTGGCCTGAAGATGAAGATGTAGTTTCCTTGCCCTTGGTGTTGCTATGATACTCTAATATTAAATCTTCACAAATAGCTTTCACCTTTGTAATCTCATTTAATTTGAATCCTCTCCATAAATTTTAGGAAAAAAGTAAACTAGCATCATCATTTTATACCTGGGATCTAAAACGTGCCTACGGCCATCACCCCATTGATCACATTCCAATATTTTTCAAATTTGGCAATCATTGTTAAAGCCATTTGATGAATAATGAAATTAGAAGAACCAAGCCACTCTCTCAAAGCCAATCTAATTTGACATATCTTTGGAAAATAAACATTTGAAGTCGGATACTTAGTACGTAAAATAATTCATCACACTATAAAACAATTGTAACCTTTTACAAATTTCATTTGCCATATCCCAATCATCATCACTAGGCAAAGATTTATATTGATTCTCACGTCGTACAAGCGACCAAAAACATCTTTGTATTGTATGGCAACATGAAGCATCAAAAAAGTAGAATTCCACCTAGTTTTGCAATCAAGAGTAAGCTTTTTGACATATGCAATGTTTAGTTGATCACATGTGTCTTTGAATTTTTCCTCCCTCTTAGGTGTTGCTGTCCAAAAACTAACACTTTCTCTAACTTTTTCAATAGCATCTGAGATTATAGACAACCCATCTTTCACAATTAAGTTTAATATATGAGCACAACAACGCATGTGAAACAACAGACCACCCAAAATGAATGACCTAGGTGAAATCTTATCTAAAATGTGCTCAACCATAGCATCATTTGTAGTACAATTATCAACAGTCAAAGTGGACAACTTTCTATCTAGATTCCAATCCATCAAGCACTGAATCAAGACATCAAAAAGAACTTTGGCAGTATGGGGAGCAGGAACATAAATGAACCTAAGACATAAATGAAGATTTTAAAAATCACATTAAGTATCAACAACAAAACCAAAAATAATAAGAACTATTATAGTATTATTAGTAGAAGTTTGGTGTTATTACCTCACAATTGGCTTTGCAAGTTCCAAGAATTATCAATATAATGAGCAAAGTGATAGCCATATAGCCTCTATTTTGGTTGCCGAAGTCCACATATCGTTGGTGATTGCAATCCGACTTAGATTATTTGCCAACAACGTCCTTGTCCTCTCTTGTTCACTATCATAAAGCTTCATAATGTCACTCTTGATAGTGTTACGAGAAACCACCTTAAATAAAAAGAGCACCACAAAAATCTTTGAAACCGAAATGATCAACAATGGACAACGGATACTCATGGAGAATAATCATGTTGGCAAGCTTACTCCTTGCTATATCCTGATTAAATGAATAAGCACCAACAACAATTGTTTCACTCCCTCTTTGCTCAGTTTTGATGAATGCTTGCCTTATATCGCGAATTGTTGAAGTTTACAACTCTTGAAGTGCTCACGCAAGTGTGACGTTCCTTGCCTTGGATCACCCCGAGCTTTCCCTTACAATAATTGCAAATGGCTTTCATTTTTCCATCTATCACCTCCTCGTGAAGTGATTCCAAACATCTGAAGTTAGTTTTCGTTTTTTAGAACCTCCAATTGGATCCTCAGATTGAGTTTGAGTTGGAGTTGGAGTTGGAGTTGGAGCCTCATGTAAAGTTAGAAGATTGTTTTGTGATTCATCAACATTATTGGATTCAGTGGATAATGGTGTTTGACTTTCACCTACGACAGGTGATGGAACTTGCTCATTGGCATTGCCCATAGGAGTAGAAGTTTGCTGGTAAAAAAAAAAAAAAACAGACATTCTACAAATATAAAATACAACTATCAGAATATAAAGTGTATAACATGCAATCTATAATAGCAAATTGTCAATAGCCACAACAGTAATGGTTCTATCACTTGGCAAGTATAGATATTAAATAGTAATAGTATGTAATATTGGGAATGAAATGCAATTGGTTAAAAGAAAGTATTTGCTTGAGACAGTATAAATCACTCTACCCACTTCTAATGAGACAGTATAAATCACTCTACCCACTTCTAATAATATAATTCTATTTCATTTTCTTTTTAACCTTTTAAAAAAAATTTATTCTCTTTTTTTCAATCCCCTTTCTAGCCCATTCCCATATGTCCTGTTTTGTTTTGTTAATGAAAAAACATTCAACCCACAATATAAATACTGAGAGCTAATTAAAAACAGTATTTAAAAAAATCAATGGAAAGCTTTTTATTTTTTTATTATTTTGGGTAAAATAACGGGGTTAAGCCCAAAAAGAACAGGACCCAAACAGAGCAAAGATAGTCCCTACAGAATCTAAGTTAAAATAAAAGCAAAGACTCGCATAATCCATAATCCCCAGAAGGAGGATTTTCTCACTTCACAGTATCATAGCAATGTTGAAGACTCGGTTAGCCTTGTCCCTCAACTTGTTTGAAAAAGTTGTGAATCCTCTAGATCCATATTTCTTAGTTGAATTGAAAGTCTGAACCAATCATTGCAGCACAAGCATAGAGTAATTTTTTTGTTATTTCACTTAAATATAAGACCACGTGAATGACGAGATTGGAGAGGAACTTATATCACTTAAGATTATCTATGAAGCAATAGGATTTTTTTTTTTCAAGATTACAGGTACGTAATAGCACTACACAATAGTTTTGGTATATAAAACCTCAAAGGGTTTTAAGGTAATTGCAAAGACCATATTTTTGTTAAGGAAAATGTTATTACCTTGAAGCTTTACTATCACGAACAAATGGGCCGAATCCGGCGAGCTTCCAACGACGGTGGGCTTGCTTCGAATGGCAACATGAAGAACCTCTCGAGCATGCGCAAGAATCGACCTCGAACACCGTCCCGTGGTTCAAGATGTGGTCGACCACCGTCACGGACTCACGGTTTGGAGAAATTGGGTTTGGCACTTTGGCAGGAAGTAGGAACTAGGGATTAGGAGAAATTGGGAGGTGGGGAGTGAAGTCGGTGAATTTACCGAGTGAGGGAGTGAGATGAGAGTGAGTAGAGTGAAAATTTGATAATAATGAGGTCTTTCGGTAATTTTATATAGGGATATTTTTGTAATTTTATATAAGGATATTTTTGTAATTTTATTTTGGGTACCGCAAGGTGCACGGGAAATCATATCCGCCCCGCCCCATTTATTAAACGGGGGTAACAAATAAACTTGCGGGTACCCATACCATTGCATTTGGGAAAAATTTGTCCCCCATATCCTTGACATTCCATCATGTATTACTCACGGCATACTAGCATCAAAAAAATGAGTAAAATTGCCATCCCTACCCCTCCTACCCTAGGTTTCTCGAAGCGACTAACTTAAAAAAAAAAAATAAAAATAATGTTTATATACATATTCATTCATATATATTATTTTATATTTATAAAAATTTTATTATTTAATTATAATTTATTTTAATTTATTTTATGTATATCCACGTATTCAAAACATCATATCAATGATATAAGTAATAATTTTTGAGTGAAAATGGTTCATCATAGACATTTAAATTATTATTTAATATGTGTAAAATAATAGAAAGCATCATAAAATTACACTAATTATTAATAATATTTTTACATATATTAAATAATAATTTAAATACTAAATAATGATATAATAAATCATGTTTATCTAAAATTTTTTTCGATGTAAGATACATAACATCATAATTCATGACAAAGGTAGTCTGATTTGTCGATTATTTTCATATTTTAATTGTCTTATGATTGATTTAATTAGACTCCATATGTACTTAATTGTTGATATTTAGCTAAGTTTCTGCTTTAGAGCTTAATTGGATGTTTATTGTGAAACTATGCTTAAATGTGGTTATAAACACTCATAAATGAATTATGCTTTTCAGGATATCTTTGAGTGTTTGAGTCCATTAACATTGAACCGAGCTTGATGACCATTTAAGGAGAGAGATGAATGCTTAAGGATATCAATATCACCTCTTGAAGCACTGAAAGAAAAGCATTTGTAAAGAATCTAGGCTGAAAATGAATGTGTCAAATTACAGGGCCCATGTCGAATTACAGGGCCTGGGCCGTGTCAAATTACAGGGCCCATGTCACCTGACAGGGGGTGGGTCGTGTCAAACGACAAGTTTACCGTGTCAATTTATATGGCCTGGGCCGTGTACTTCTCGACTTGTGAAATACATGAAATAGTGGGGCCGATGGAAGAAAAGTATGGCTGGCACCGGGAGTGTCATATGACACGCCGTGTCGTGTCGTCGCACGAGAAAGTTAAATTCGTATTTTAATGTTAAATTAGGTATCCAAACCTATAAATAGGGTTGCTTAGAGTCCTTAAAAGAGGTCCTGGACAGGGGAGAGCCGTCACTTGGGAACCGAGGGAAACACAAAGACCAAGGGGAAGGGAGATTGGATCGAAGATTGGAGTCTCGGGTTCGAGCAATGGAGATTGATCATCCCCAACTTTTGGAAACTAGTTTGATCTTTAGTTTTCTTTTGCACTTTCGTTTTGAACTATGTTTTTCTTCTATTTTTCTTGTGATTTTAACTTTGCCATGTGTGGCTAAACTTCTTGATTGGTTAAGGGAAGATGAAACTCTAGTTTTGATTATGTGAATCTTGCATACTTCTTTATATCAATACAATTATGTTTTTATTCATATGTTTCTATTCTTAAATCAATATAAAGGTTTTTATATTCTTGCCAAATTTTGAGAGTGGTAAAACTATGATTGCTATGCTTAGACTTTTGCGGTGGTATGACTAGTGAGACATATGATCTAAGTAATTTAATCCCTGTGTGATTAGACCTTAGTGTGATTGGTTTTCTAATTCTTAATGCAATCATTAGGTAGGTGTACTGAGCGGTTGCTTTACAAATAACTAATGGTTAGGGTTTGATTTGAGTGTTCTTTGAATCAAGCGAAACTTAAGGAGGACACGGGATTTATCTCACAATCACATAAGAACATAATTGATCATGTTGGTATAAAGGGTATGTAAGTTGACGTAATCATATAAATCTAGTGGTGGATTCCATCTCTTAACCAATATCTTTAACTTGATAATTCAATTTGTGTTTACTGCTTTGGTTTAAGTTTAATTTCTTTTATTAGTTTTAATTAACAAAACCCCCTTTTTAATTTTACTGTTTATTTTTCATCAGAGTTAAATTTAGGAATTAAATTGATAGTGTTAATTGAATTGGTTCTCTGTGGATCGACCCTTGTTCACTACAACTGGTTGCAAGATTTTTATATTTTTGGTGGAACTTGACAATTGTTTTTGATATTTATTTTTAATCACATTCCACACCACACCAAATTTTGGCTTAGTTGTCGGGAACCAATTTTCCAATTGCACTATTAATTTGTTTCCTATTTTTACTCTGTTTTTTTTTTAATTTTTGATTCTTTCTTTCTGAGTGTTTGTAGGTGTTGATGTCCATTGATCATGGAAGCTTGTGAGATTTGCTTATCATCTGGACATCCCACTGATTTGTGTCCCACTTTCCTAGTAGACACAAATGAGGAGGTAGAGTCAGTATGGGGATATTCTGAACCGTCCGACAACTGCAACCCTTACTCCAATACATATTATCCAGGGTGGTGGGATCCTCCTAACTTGAGTCATGGGCAGCAACAAGTTCAACCTCCTAGGCAACCTGAACCTACACTGGAGGAGCTAATAAGACAAATGACCACTAATAACATTCAGTTTCAACAAGAAACACAGGTCATGTGTAATGACCTGCAAAACTCTTTGGATCAGTTAGCCACGAACTAATAAGAAGTTCCGAGCCAAATTTCTGAAGGACTTCCCTCACAATCAGAAGAGAATGTGAAGGAAGATGCTAGTGCTGTCACACTACGAAGTGGGAAGACGCTAGATGAACCCACCTCTCTTTCACAAACCATTGAAAAGAAAGAAACAGAGCCTGAAGAGGTAAGTGAGGAGGGGGAAAACTCTAAGGCCCCTAAGGTAACTATTCTTGAACTCCTTCCTAAGGTGATTGAGAGACAGTATGATGAGTTGTGTGATGAATTTTCTGATTTTATTGGTTTCAATAATTATATTCATTGCCACTCATGTACCGATATTATATGTGCTAATCGTGCTGAGATTTCTGCAGACTTAAAAGTTGATGATTTTATTTACAAAGTAGACTCTAAAACCCAAAGGGAGGTGGAATTGCAGGCCACTGAAGAGTTTTTAAAGATGGAAGAAGAGAATCGGATGATGGACACTGCTGAAGTGGATTTTGTTTTTGGGCCATGGTCCAATAGAAATAATGCATATGAAGTTGATGAAGTGCATATATTACTCTTCAGTAGTGAAGCCAAGGAAAATAAGGAAGGCCAATGGGATCCCGGTGGAAGCCCTCATGTCTCAAGCTTAACTTGGTCATTACACTTCACCAATGGGACCTATGGAAACTCTCATGTTATTTCAAACATAAATTGGTTATTATTACTTTCGCTTGTCAATGGGATCCTGGTGGAAATCTCTTCATCTTCCTCCGTTACTTCAATTAATAAGGATGTTTCTTTCCTCTCTTTTATTTTACTTGTCCTAGATTTATTAATAATTGTTTATTGTTGAGGTTTACATTGAGGACAATGTAGAATTTAAGTGTGGGGGAGAAATTGACATTTTGTTTTCTGTTTTATTTTTATTTTTATTTTAATTTCTATCTTCTGTTTTTGAAAAAAAATTGTGTTTTTATTTGATTTCCAATGATGTTTTGAGATTTGTGAAGTCTATGAGTTTGAAGCAATTGAAATTCAAGGTTATGATTTATAAATTTCTTCTGTCATCTTGAATTTGGCATGCTTGGTTTTGGATGTTTGATTGATGAATTGAGTTTGATAGATACATATCTGGTGAGATTTTGAGCCTTTTGATGGATGGATTTAGCATTTATGTCATTCTCTTCTTTCTTGTGTGATTTTCACTTATGTCATATTGATCACTCTAGAACTTGCTTTAATTCTTTTTGAGGCTACATTTTCACTTACATACATGAACATGATTGAGGCATTCTTTTGTGATTACTTACTTTGGCCAAATAGCCAACCTTGCACCACTATTTCCCTTTGATTAACCCCTTGAGCCTATTTGCCTATTCTTTGTCTTACCTCATTATATGCTTTATGTGAAAAACCATGATTTTACCTTACATTAGGGAATGGGAGAGCATTGGTTCATTTTCATTGGGGGAGCTCTTTTGCTTGCAAGTATTTAATAGGATAAGTGTGGGGGTTGTGCAAGTTGATGTGTAATATGCAAGGTGTTGGTGAAAAAAAAAAGTAAAAAAAAAATTCAAGAAAGGTTGTAAGAAAAAAAAAGAAAGAAAAAGGAAAGGAATTTGTAAAGAGAATGTGCATTATATAGATTTGAAGAGATAAAAATTTCATGTTTATCAATTGAGTTCCTCCCCAATGTTCTTTTATTCTCTTGGGTGCTCATCTTACCATATTCATATTATTTTCTTCCCTTACCTTGGCCCCATTACAACCTTAAATAAAGTCCTCTTGATTTGTGTGTGCATATGTTTGAGTAGTGGAGAAGTAGAAGATAAGCAAGCTTATGGTAGTGCATTTTTCATAGGTTGAATTGAGTGAAATACTTACCTGGTAAACACTTGAGAGATTGAGAGTGTATCTTGTGAGGATCTATCATTCTTAATTCATGCTTTTCAATTTGAAGATACTTTGCATGTTGGTTTGAGATGTGAAGAATTGTTATCTCTTGAATATTGTGATCCCTTGAATCTTTTCTTGCTCTTTTTGCCTCTCTTGAATATCATTGGAAATTGAGTTCTTTAAATTGTTAAGTTTTTGAATTTGTTTTGTTTTCCTTGTTCTTTGATTTTGTCTTATGTTTTGCCCAGGAGTGCAAAATGCTAAGTGTGGAGGTATTTGATCTGTCGATTATTTCCATATTTGGTGTGGTGTGGTGTGGAATGTGATTAAAAATAAATATCAAAAACAGTTGTCAAGTTCCACCAAAAATATAAAAACCTTGCAACCAGTTGTAGTGAGTAAGGGTCGATCCACAGAGAACCAATTCAATTAACACTATCAATTTAATTCCTAAATTAAACTCTGATAAAAAATAAACAGTAAAATTAAAAAGGGAGTTTTGTTAATTAAAACTAATAAAAGAAATTAAACTTAAACCAAAGCAGTAAACACAAATTGAATTATCAAGTTAAAGATATTGGTTAAGAGATGGAATCCACTACTAGATTTATATGATTACGTCAACTTACATACCCTTTATACCAACATGATCAATTATGTTCTTATGTGATTGTGAGATAAATCCCGTGTCTTCCTTAAGTTTCGCTTGATTCAGCAACCGCTCAAATCAAACCCTAACCATTAGTTATTTGTAAAGCAACCGCTCTTACACCTACTTAATGATTGCATTAAGAATTAGAAAACTAATCACACTAAGGTCTAATCACACACCGGGATTAAATTACTTAGATCATATGTCTCACTAGTCATACCACCGCAACCGCGCATAGCAATCCTAGTTTTACCACTCTCAAAATTTGGCAAGAATATAAAAACCTTTATATTGATTTAAGAATAGAAACATATGAATAAAAACATAATTGTATTGATATAAAGAAGTATGCAAGATTCACATAATCAAAACT
The DNA here is from genome assembly GCA_029884595.1 of Ormosia semicastrata. NCBI lineage: Eukaryota > Viridiplantae > Streptophyta > Magnoliopsida > Fabales > Fabaceae > Ormosia > Ormosia semicastrata. The sequence goes on from JAQQTO010000038.1 coordinate 15,332,872, forward strand.
AGAGTTTCATCTTCCCTTAACCAATCAAGAAGTTTAGCCACACATGGTAAAGTTAAAATCACAAGAAAAATAGAAGAAAAACATAGTTCAAAACGAAAGTGCAAAAGAAAACTAAAGATCAAACTAGTTTCCAAAAGTTGGGGATGATCAATCTCTCGATTGCTCGAACCCGAGACTCCAATCTTCGATCCAATCTCCCTTCCCCTTGGTCTTTGTGTTTCCCTCGGTTCCCTTGACTCGGCTCTCCCTGTCCGGACCTCTTTTAAGGACTCTAAGCAACCCTATTTATAGGTTTGGATACCTAATTTAACATTAAAATACGAATTTAACTTTCTCGGGTGCGACGACACGGCCGTGTCATATGACACGGCCTGTGCCCCGTACTTTCTCGTCGCCCAATTCCATGTATTTCACAAGTCAGAGAAGGACACGGCCCAGGCCATGTAAATTGACACGGGCCATGTCGTTTGACACGGCTCACCCCCTGTAAGGTGACATGGGCCCTGTAATTTGACACCGCCTAGGCCCTGTAATTCGACATGAGCCTTGTAATTTGACACCTTCATTTTCAGCCCGGATTCTTTACAAATGCTTTTCTTTCATTGCTTCAAAAGGTGATATTGATCTCCTTAAGCATTCATCTCTCTCCTTAAATGGTCATCAAGCTCGGTTCAATGCTAATGGACTCAAACACTCAAAGATATCCTGAAAAGCATAATTCATTTATGAGTGTTTATAACCACATTTAAGCATAGTTTCACAATAAACATCCAATTAAACTCTAAAGCAGAAACTTAGCTAAATATCAACAATTAAGCACATATGGAGTCCAATTAAATCAATCATAAGGCAATTAAAATATAAAAATAATCGACAGATCATAGTCCATTAACAAAGGTGGTCCATTCCCCTAGGCCTACCCCCAACCCTAGGTTTCTCATGCCGACTGACTAGGGATGGCAATTTTACCCGCCCCGGCACTCCACGTCTGGTAATACCGTGACGGTCAAGGTAATATCCGTCAAATTCTCCTCGCGGATATAAATACTCATTTAGTGTTATCCCTCGTTTAATAAATGAATTGTTGGGTGGTTCCTGGGGTTTGAGTATTCGTCAAAAATTTTATATAAATATTTTATATAAAATTATTTAAAAAATTAATTATATAAATTTAAATATTATAAAGTTATATAAATTAAAAGTATTTTAGGTGTTTGACATTATTTTTAGATTAAGTTGTATTAAAAAAATTTTAAAAAATTATAGTATTATATTTTTTTTCATTTTTTATATTTTTATTTTTTAGAATTTTTTTTATAATTTATTGGATATCTACGAATATCGCGAATACCGTTCGCATCTTTTTAAAAAGATAAATGATACCCACACGTATTTTATGGAGGCGGGGTAACTTTGAGATATTATTCGATGGGCGGGTGACGTGAATTTCTTTACTGCCTCCATCCCGCCATAATTTTGCCATCCCTACGATCGACTTAATAATAATAATAATAATAATAATAATAATAATAATAATGTTATATATATATATATATATTATTTTATATTTATAAATTTTTTTTAAAATTTAATTATAATTTACTTTATTTTATGCATGGCTATATCCTAACTCTACCACCTAAAATGAAGTAAAAAGAATGAGGGGTATAGTGACGTGTGGAAAGCATCTAAAAAGGAAAATAAACCACAAGCATATTGAAGCTCGATTACTTGGTTGAAGAAAATGATTGTTATATATTAGTTTTAAGTCACATTTTCTCACGTCATTTTATTTGGTTAAATTAGATGAAATTGTGTAAAAAAGTAAAATAAAATTAGATATTATTAGATAATAAAATATACACAAATATAATATAATATGATATGAAAATAAATATGTATAATTAGCATTGATAGCCCAGTTCGTACATTTCTCAATGTGAATGCATAGACCAAACAATTAAAGACGGGTGAAAATTGTGTCAAATTCTCTCCAATCCCATTCCATAGCCACAGAATCTCTCCTTAAAAAGAAAGCTCACCCACCCACATGAAAAGAATTAAGTATGAGGAAAATATATGTGAAAAAAATCCCACATTTAAAAGAGATCGATGGACAAAGTACAAAGTATATAAGTGAAAAATACTTATAAATTTAATGTCTTAAAATTTTAGGTTAAGATGTAATATCAAATTTATATATGTGATTATTTAATTAGTCCATTATTTACAAATTTTCCTGATATTTTGAGTTTTTTAAAATTTAATAAGTAGTATCAGAGCCAATAGTTTAACTGAGGTGACTATTAGCATCAATAGCGGTGGTTCACAGATCCATGTATAAGATCATTGTGTCAAAAGTCTTCCTAATAATATGAAAATTAGGCAACATGTTCTATTGTAAATAATAAATGATAGTAATACAAGTATGAAGAAGAACATATGTGGCTCAATATGAAGAATATTAAGTTCTTAAATTCGGGTTGAATTCTTTGTGACATCATCAAATACTCGATAAGTTTTTACTTGAAGGAAAATAATTGTGTGTGAAAGACTCAAATTTAAGGAGAAGATTATTTGAAATTTAAGTGTGAGTGAAATATAAATGAAAAAATCTTACATTAAAAAAAGATAGACAAAATAAAACGTATATAAATAGAAAAATTAAATTCATAGACTTAATGTCTTAAATAAGATTTTGAGTCAAAATATATTATTAAACTTACTTATATGATTCTTCATTTAATTCATTAGATATATGTCTCTCCAGTGTTTTGACCTATCAATCCTAATACCAAAATCATATGTGTATGCTCGTCTGTGTGAGCAAATATGAACAGAAACTCCTTCTGTCTGTAACTTCATTTCTCAATATATATATATATATAAAACATCTACCACTCTGCTCATTCTAAACCTAAAAAAGGGAGAGTATACACATAGAAGCAGGAAATATGCTTATGCCACAAATTTATCTATCAAATTCAAGTCCTACTCCTACCTGTCTCATCTTTCACAAGCCAAGCCTCCATGACACCACATATCCTTCCTTTTAAGTTTGGTCAAGGCCGTCGTTCCCAAACCAAAAGAAGCAAAAAAGGGTTGGGAATAAAGGCTGCAGTAGTGGCAGCAAAATCAAAGCTATGGCTGTGATTGAAACAGAACAGAAATCAGTAAAGGTCAAAGTCACTATAACTGTTCAGCCAACCGTTGGTGGGTTTTTCTCAGATCTGGGTTTAGAACGAGTGCTCGATGATATAAGTGATTTACTGGGTAAATCACTTCTCTTGGAGCTTGCTAGCGCCGCGCTTGATCCCAGTAAGTACTGGTGTAAGCAAATATAAAACTATATATATTCTTTCACCAACATGGATGTATTTATATCAGGTTATTTATTTATTTTGATACAAGAAAGGGACTCAGATTCTTTATTTACTTATGTTGAACTTAAACACCTACGCGAAATACATCATAGTTCATGCATGTATGTGGTCATTCTTGTCCAAGGCCTACTTTTTATGCACCAAAACGAATTGAAAATTGTTGTAAAGATTACTTTTTCTTTATAAAAAATTCTGAACTGTATTATGTTGGAATCGGAATAAACCTCTTAGATGAAAACAATCATCTATAACTTAGAAGATAATCATGTTGATCATTAGAAAATTGTGCGGAAGCGTACCTGAATTCATGATGACCAATAACTCTTCAGAGTCGTGCGGTTTGGTTTTTCAGATCTACACGTATTCCCTGAGAGAAACCTTTAGCTTTCAATCTACTTCTTTCTGATGATGGGATGTCAAGAAAGATGAGAACGATACGTGTGACCCGAGGACCATCACCTATTTTATAGACAACCTTAGGGTTATCTATTGGCGTTTCTATTTTAACTTATCGTAAAAATAGAATTACTTATTAGTCTCTACACATTAAAGGCTCATATCCTATTAGAAACATTAAAGCCCAAATAATCCAAACATTATCAGATCATTTTTAATTGGACTTAACCTTAAGTGATAGCCCACAATACATAATTATTCACATATAAGGCCAATGTTGGATTAAGGATCCAACAATCTCTCACTTGGATTATATGTGTAACCTTATAATTATGTATTGCAAAATTAACCATATGAGCTCAATGTTATTGTCATTACCGAAAGTATCTATAACCAATCTGGTCCATCAATCGTACCAATATAGGATCAAAGCAGTCTTTGCTATAATTATCGTAACTCAACCCATCAATGGTCACATATGCTGATACAAATGAATGACATGGATCATAATGTGGATGTGAAGCATGGAATTTTCATGTGATGTGATCTTAACATACCTAATTCCAATTGGTCCTCCTTAAACCTTAGTGAGATCAAAGCATAACAAAATTAGAGTGTCAATACACCAAAACTTTATTTCTGCAAAAAATATTTTTAAACCATACATAAACAAAAAAGTCTATATCATAAAAACATTTAAAAGTTACAAACTTCCACTAAAACTGAACATCACTTAATGACATAACACCCATATGAGCAGTGTACTCATAAAACATTTTGGGTGGTAACCCTTTAGTAAGTGGATCTGCAACTATGGAGTTTGTTCTGATATGCTCTATAGACAACTGTCCACTCTGAACTCTTTCTTTAAAAACAAGGAACTTGATGTCTATGTGCTTCGACTTTGTCGAGCTCCTGTTGTTGTTGGAAAATAGAATTGCTGGTTTATTGTCACAAAATAACTTGAGTGGTCTTTCAATACCATCCACTATGCGCAGCCCTGTGATAAAATTTTGCAGCTAAATCCATGATTGGACGCCTTATAACATGTTATGAACTCTGCTGCCATAGTAGAAGAGGCTATAAGAGACTGTTTAGCACTCTTCCAAGAAATAGCACCTCCAGCTAACAGGTATATATAGTCCGATGTAGATTTCATACTATCTTGGCATCCAGCAAAATCGGAGTTAGTATACCTAACGACCTCAAGCTTATCTAACCTCCGATATGTGAGCATGTAGTCTTTCGTTCTCTGTAAGTACTGCATGACCCGTTTGGCTGCTTTTCGATGGTCTAATCCTGGATTACTCAAGTATTTGCCCAACATCCCTGTAATGTATGCAATATCAGGACGCATACAAACTTGAGCATACATCAGACTCCCTACTACTGATGCATAAGGAATCTTCTACATTTCCTTTTCTTCAAAGCCATTCTTAGGACACTGATTGAGATTAAACTTGTCTCCCTTAGCCATAGAGGTATCTCCTGATTTACACTATTGCATGTCATATCTCTTGAGAACCTTTTCAATGTAACCTTTTTGTGACAATCCAAGAATACCCCGAGAACGATCTCGGTGTATCTGTATGCCTAATACAAAAGATGCATTACCAAGGTCTTTCATCTCAAAATTCTTAGCTAGAAATCTATTGGTTTCATGCAATAATTCTATATCATTGCTGGCAAGCAAAATGTCATCAACATATAAAACTAGAAAAATATACTTGCTCCCACAGAACTTATGATATATACAGTCATCTACCAAATTCACCTCAAAACCAAATGAGATGATTACTTGATGAAACTTGAAATATCATTATCGAGATGCTTGCTTGAGCCCATAGATGGATTTCTTAAGTTTGCAAACCATATTCTTTTAGTCTTCCGAAACAAAGTTTTCTGGTTGCACCATATAGATTATCTCATCAATGTCACCATTGAGAAACGTCGTCTTTACATCCATCTGATATAACTCAAGATCGAAATGCGCCACCAATGCCATTATAGTCCTGAAAAAGTCCTTCAAAGATACCGGAGAAAAAGCCTCTTTATAGTCGATGCCTTCTTTCTGTGTAAATCCCTTTGCGACAAGACGAGTCTTATATCTTTCAACATCGCCTTTTGATCTTAAATATCCATTTGCAACCAATGAGTTTTGCACCTTCAGGCAATGGGACAAGATCCCAAAGGTCATTGTCCTTCATGGACTTAATCTCTTCATTCATGACATCAATTCACTTTTGAGAGTTAGAACTTTCTATGGCTTGACGGAAGTTGATCAGATCATCTTCCATCACTCCAATGTCAACCTCATGTTCTTGGAGAAATACAATGTAATCATCTGGTATTGCACTTCTTCTTTCTCTGGTGGATCTCCTTAATAGCATAAGTTCTTGAGGTAAAAGAGTTTATTCTTCTGGAATAATTTCTTACGTGGGAGGTTCGACATAATCTTGATCTATTGTGTCTTCAACAGGGTCAGGAAAAGGTTCCTGAGCAATGTCAATAACACCTGTGGGAATATCAACATATTCTTCTTAAAAGACAATGTCCCTAACTATATCTCTCCCGGCAAACTCGACATCCTCAAAGAATAGGGCATTTCCCGATTCAAAATTTGACTTAGTTGTGGGATCATAAAACTTGTAACCCCTGGACCTTTCAGAGTATCCAATAAAATAGCAAATGACCGTCCTTGAGTCCAATTTCTTTTCATTTGGCCTATAAGGCATTGCTTCAGCTGGACAACCCTAAACATGCAAATGCTTTAAACTAGGCTTTTTGCCTGTCCAAAGTTCGTAAGGGGTTTTTATAGTTACTTTAGTTGGAACTCTATTAAGGATATATGCTGCAGTTTTAAGTGCTTCTCCCCAGAGTGATTTTGGTAAGGTAGAATGATTAATCATACTTCTTACCATGTCTTTAAGCATCCTGTTTCGTCTTTCAGCAACACCATTCATAGTGGGCGAGCTCGGCATAGTGTACTGTGGGATGATACCGCATTCCTTTAGGAATTTAGCAAAAGGTCCTGGACGTTGTTCACCTGAACCATCATATCTGCAATAATACTCACCACCACGGTCAGATCTGACACTTTTGATTCTTTTGTTGAGTTGGTTCTCAACTTCAGCCTTATAATTTTTTAACACATTCAATGACTTTGCCTTTTTATTAATGAGATAAATGTAGTCATATCTTTAAAAATCGTCTATGAACGTTATATAATATTGTTGACCATTCCAAGCAGCTGTAGGGAATGACTCACAAATATCTATATGTATAAGTTCTACGACGTCCAAAGTCCTATTGGCCTCAAATCTCCTTTTATTGTTTTGTTTGCCCTTAATACAATTGATACAAATATCAAAATCTGTAAAATTTAAGGGTTCTAGAATTTTGTTTGACACAAGTTTCTCTATTCTCCGTCTAGAGATGTGACCTAATCTCTTATGTCATAACGCAGCTGAATTCTCATCGATTAATTTCCTCTTTATGTCTCATGTACTTAATTGCAGAGATTCATTAAACGAAGCAATCGTATCAAGCGAATAAAGATTATCGTAACCTGACAAAGAATCAGAACCTATCAATTTTGAATCATGAAACAAACTAAATTTTTCATTCTCAAATGAACAAGAATAACTAAATTTGTCCAAAGCAGAAATAGAAATCATATTTCGTCTAAAAATGGTACAATAAATGTTTCATCAAGATCCAAATAAAATCTAGCCTTTAACAATAATCTAAATTTTTCAATTGTCTCAACTTGAACCGTGTTGCCGTCACCTACATAGATGTATCTTTCACCGTCACTTGGTTTTTGACAATTTAGGCAACCCTGCGTAGACACACTGATGTGAGTTGTAGCACTAGAATCTATCTACCATGTGCGTTTAGGCATTGAAGTTAAATTAACTTCAGAACAAACCAAATTAAGAAGCATACCTTTCTTAGCACACCATATGTGATAGTTACTGCAATGCTTCTTCACATGCCCTTCAGCTGCACAAAAGAAACAACCACTACCTCCTGATTCATTTGGTTTCTTTTGTTGTTTCTTTTGAGGCGCCGTATCTGCAGCTTCCTTATCCATCTTCCTCTTCAGTCCCTTGCCCTTATACTTTGAGGTAAAGGCAAAATGAGCATTTTCTGCCTTATCTTGCTTCAACCTTTCTTCTTCCTGAACACTATATGAGATGAGCTCATTCAGAGACCAAGTCTCTTTCTGACAATTATAGCTCACCTTAAAATGGCCAAACTGTGTCGGAAGAGATATCATAACCAGATGCACCAGCAAGTCCTCGAAGAGTTCTAGCTTAAGTGCTTTCAGCTTTGAAGCAATATGAGACATCTCCATGATGTACTCCCTGATGTTGCCCTTACCTATATACTTCATTGAAATTAGTTTTGCCAAGAGCATACCTATTTCAGCTTTTTCGTTCTTGATAAACCTCTTTTCAATATCTGCAAGGAACTCCTTAGCTGTAGTTATCTTTTCAGATATTGTGTCCCTGAATACTTCTAGAATGGCCTTCTTCATGATCATTATACTCATGCGATTTGACCTCTCCCACCTTTCCATCTCCCTCTTATCTTCAGAGGTACTCTGATCTGTAAGAGGTGGGGCAGAGTCAACCCTTAACGCAATGTCGATGTCCATTACTCCAAGAACTATCAAGATATTTTCTTTCCAGGACTTGAAATTTGAGTCATTCAGCATAAGAATAGAGTTAATGTTGACAGTAATACTCGCAGGATCATTCATAGCTGAATAGAGAACAATAAACAAACAAAACTTGCTCAAATAAGTCTCAAAATCAAAATAATACTAAATTCAAATAAGGTAAACCCCATCTCAAGATACCGGGAATCCATTAACATTTTATCTTTGGACAAAATATTAACTTTTCAGTGATACCTTAGCGTAGTAATCAAACACTGATAATAAGAACATGTCAAACAATAAATTTTCCTTTGGGCTGATTCATTATTCACATGTAAAATCGAATAATTATCACGCATTTATCACCACAAATGCACTTGCAATTCTTTAAAATACTCACATTCCTTTGGGCCGATTAGTATCTACATAAATTATAAGCACACAATATTTTATATTTTAAAATAAATTAATCTCCACAAGAGAGGTCACTTTGGTGACATGTTATTTCAATTAATTTATCACAAATTATATATAAACTTTTTCAATATTTGAATTTAAGATGACTAAAAATATACCCAAAATAAACATATAGCACTTGTAATTTTTCAGAAACAATACATACAATTTAATAAAATCAATCTACGTTTGTGCGTGTGATTTTCAGAATAATATATATGTACAATCAATACCAGATTATTACCTTTATTGGTCCCTGATCATACTATAGCTTTAAAGTAATTTTAATATTCCTTTTAATATAATAATAATTATTCATTATAAACCCATATATATAATAAAGGAGTTGTAACACGTTTGACCAAGGAATATACATTGCTACAAGCGCATACGTATTCGAAACTGAATTCATGATCGATATATATGCGCAAATCAAATTTACAATGATACACGTAAATCGAAAAGAATCAATTACGCAGGTAGGCAAAAGACGCTGAAAATAGTGTGGTGCTCTGATTTCTAATCTAAATCCAAATAATATAGATCAAAAAACACGCAGATATTACAATTGAAAAACACGCAAATATCCAAAAAAACACCACTTAATTTAATTTTAAATCATATAAACCATAACTAGATTCATAAAGAAAATAAAGAATTTCTTAATGATCAAACATAACATTCTCTAATATCAATTGTTGGAATCGGAATAAACCCCTTAGATGAAAATAATTATCTATAACCTAAAAGATAATCATGTTGATCATTAGAAAATTGTGCAGAAGTATACCTGAATTTATAATGATCAATAACTCTTCAGAGTTGTGTGGTTTAGTCTTTTAGATCTACACGTATTCACTGAGAGAACCCTTTAACTTTCTCTCTGCTTCTTTCTGATGATGGGATGTCAAGAAAAATAAGAACGATACGTATAATCCGGGAACCATCACCTATTTTATAGACAACCCTAAAGTTATCTATTGGCATTTCTATTTTAGTCCTTCACAAAAATAAAATTATCATTTAGTCTCTACACATTTAAGACTCATATCTATTAGATATATTAAAATTTAAATAATGCAAATTTTATCAAATCACTTTGAATTAAATTCAACTTTAAATAATAACTCATAATACATAATTATTCACATATAAGATTAATGTTAGATTGAAGATCTAACATATTAGTCTTTACAAATTATAATTCAAGCAGGGATTTGAATCCATGCATTGCAGTTAGAGAGAAAAAGCAATAGACCATATAGAAAAGACACGTGAGACCCACAATGAGTGTCACCTCACTTGTACTTCCTTTCTCTTTTTTTAACTGCATCCTACACTAATTGTTGTATCCAAATCTGGATTTTTGAATATTTTGTTATTATCACAAAACTATTTATAACGTTGTGGTATTTTTAAAATTATATATTAAAATGTTATTTTTTTATCTAATATAATATTTTTTTTATATTTTTATCCACATAAAAGTATCATTTATATTAACACTTTTACATAAATAACTTCAAAGCACTTGATGTTATCTAACAAAAAATTTAAAATACTTTGGTGTTATTTATGTAAAACGACAATACGGATGAAGTTATCTAACAAAAATTTTAAATACTTTAGTGTTATTTATGTAAAATCATCAAAATAGATGACATTATTTACATACACAAAATAAAAATAAAAATGTCACATTAAAAAGTTTTTAATACTTAAAGAGTTAAAAGTTATTATATATTAACATAAAATTAATGTTATACAATGATAAAAAAATTATTATTTGATAACTAATTTAATATAATAATTGTTTAATAATTAAATTATTAATGTTTTAAAAATTAGATAAAAATTGTAAAAAAAAAATGGACCAAATTAAGTTTTTAGACAAAATTTAGATTCAAGCGATTATCTACGTCAAGTCATCAATGCAAATTACATTATTTATTAGATAACTTTAAAAGCTTTAAAGGTGAAAAACAATAAAAAATATTACATTAAACAATAAAATAACATTTTATATTAATTATAATAACATATATTATATCTATTTCTTAATCGCATATCAATAATTTGGCTGAAAGTAGCAGCTTCGTATATGTGCCTAGGGACGAAAGCTTCTCAGAAGTGAAGGAGCTCACGTTTCACACAAAGGCCTTATACTCGGGGTTGCATTCACTGGTACCGAGGCTGCAGACAACGATACTTGACAAGAATCTTGGGTTTCCTTTATTCTCAGCCATTGATGACCTTTTCAATGAAGGGGTTAACTTGCCTCCTTTAAAAAACAAAGGGTTTCTCAGGAACCTCTTGCCAAGGCTGCTCAAGTTTATTCACGATACCGAGCAAGACATTCTCCGTTTTGAGACTCCCGCAACAATGGACAGTAAGAGCAAGATACCATATACAAAATAGTCCTCTATGCTCCTTCGTTAAATATCATTGCCTATTAATTTCTACGTGAGGTTACTAATCAATGGTTGTGGGTAATATGGACAGGTTCTTTTGGTTTAGGGACGAAGAATTTGGAAGACAGACTCTTGCAGGTCTTAACCCATGTTGCATACAGTTGGTCACGGTACACTTATTTACTAGCCCATGTTGCCCCCTTTTTAAAATTAATTAACAGGAAATTATAATTTAGTTGGAAATATTGTGAAAATTAACAGCAAAGATGATCAATAATAGCTTTTTTAATCAATATTTTATAATAATTAGCAAAAAATATGTGTCATATAGGAATGGCCACTGAAAAGCAAACTTGACCCCGATATTTATGGCCCTTCGGAATCAGCAATCACCACAGAAATAATTGAGCGGCAAATCAGAGATAACTTTATATTTAAAAAAAAAAGAAATCTTTCATGAGAATTGTGAAAATATTTTTGATGCGCAAATAATAGTATACACAATATTATTTTTTTAAATAATTAAAAGTTTATTAAAAATATTACCTGACACTTTTTAGTAATACCTTAACTTAAGTCTTGTTTAATACAACAGAGAAGAAAGGAAAACAAATAATACAATAAGAATGAAAGAAAGAGAGAAGTAATGAATTAATTAATTATCATTTCTCTTATTTAGTATCACTCAATAAAATAAAATAAAAAGCATTTCTCTTCCTTTCGTTCAAGAGAAAGAAAGAGGAAAAGAAGGAAAAAGTGATTAATTAATTAATTATCACTTCCTTTATTTAATTTCATAAAAAATAAAAATATATGTTAATAATATTGAGTTGAATAAAAACATACGTGACTCACTCACTTTCTTTCCTGACGAGTCACTTAGAGCAACAGCGCCCATTATGGACTATGAATAACAAGAAACACTCTCCCTATGAATAACAAGAAACACTCTCCCTTTTTATACCGAGAGTGTTTGCATTCACTTTGAGGTTTACACTATGTGGACTGTTTTCTTTTACAGTGATAGCCATTGCTTCATTTCAACATTCTAGTCATGTAGGCTCATTATTAACACTTCTCGCTCTCACTTGAACTTAAATGGTGCTGTTTGTCACAATACCTCCTCCCCCTTGCTCCCTCCTCTCATCATTTACAACAACTTCAAACTTCAAAGTGTTGCTGTGTTTCATGATATTAGTATATCCAAATTCCTATAATGTAATCACAAGAACACTGATGCAAAAAGGCACAATGTGAAGACGAACCCGTACAGGGAAAGGGCAGTTATGGCCAATATTTTCACATCATGATCTGCCTATGTATTTCACTTTCCATATGTTAGTGTGTTTAGAATAATTGTAAAAATTAAATTATTTCAATAGTTAATTATTGTATAATTTTTTTTTGTTATAATCAATTATAAAAAAAAATTTATGTTTTCATATGTTAGCTAAAAAGTGATTTGAAGTTAATATGTTTTATTTATATGATATAAAAAATTATTTTTATGTATTAAATTATTAAAATAGATATAAAATAATTGAAAAAAATTATTTGATTGAGGACAAAATAATATTTACATATCACCGTTAGGAATAATTCCAATAACTTTTTTACATATTAAGCATGTTTGAAAAAGATTAAATCTTTTCCATTCAACTGCTATTTTTGAGAATTAAACTGTTTTATGAAATAATTATTATATTTGGGTAAAAAGATTATTTTCTAAAAAAACTTTTACATGAAATTCAATGTAATATAAAACCTTTTTTCACTAATAATCATAAGTTAAAGATTGAAACTTATGATTTTAGCTTATAAATTATTTCTTACATTTTGATATGTAAATACTATTTTGTCATCAATCAAATAATTTTTTAATCATTCTATACCTATTTTAATAATTTAATGCATAAAATTAATTTTTTTATATCATCCAAACGAATCATATTAGCTTAAAATCGCTTTATTTTTAATGCATCTAAATATAAAAATGAATCAATTATAATTGATTATAACAATAATCGATTATAATTGATTATAACAATAATCGATTATCAGCATAATCTATAATTTTTAGCTTTCTCAAACAAGTCCAATGTCCAAATTTTACATTAATGTCTAACAACTTTTTTTTCTTCAAAAAAGTTATTGGTTTTTTCTTTTGAGTTTGCCAAACATATTGGCTTGATATCTAACAGCTTTTTTTGTTGAAACAAAATTATTGGATGATTGCTTTAATCTGAAACAAACACCCCCTTAGTCTGAAAACCTATGAACTTAGCGATTAATTCTTGCAGTTAAGTGCAATATTAGTAGAATAAATTCTATAGGTTTAAATATATATGTTTTATGATTCTTTTAAATGTATCATTTTTTTATTTTGATCTTTTAAAAAAAATTATGATTTAGGTCTTTATAATTTTAAAAGTAATGGTCCATTTAGATAGTGAAATTAGAATTAAAACATAGAATTTTAATTTAATTTTAATTCTTTTAGAATTAAAATTAGTTCAGAATCTTAAATTTTATGTTTAAAGTTGTTAAATAATTAAGATAAAAAATTATAATTCTAAATTCAATTATAATATTATTGTTTAAAAGTATGATCTAAAATATTAAAAAATTATTTACAAAATTAAAATTGATAAAAATATTCATACAATAATATTTTTATAATATAATAGTCATAATTTTTATTATAAAAAAATTTCATAAACTTTTTTAAAAAATAAATAGTTATTATAATAATTTTTATATACATATAAAAAATTTTCTATATAAATATATAACCTCAATAAATATGATTATTCATAAATAAATGTGAAGAGAGATAAAGAGAGTTTAATTTTTAAGTTATGAAATTGGTAATTTTTAAAGTATAGGCTAAGAACTGAAAAAGACTTAATTTAGTTATTTTTCAATTACATGAAATTGGTTTATAAAATTATAATTTTAATTCTAAATTATATTTCAAACAAAAAAATTAGAATTAAGAGGTCTAATTCTAATTTCAAGTTCTAATTTCATGCTCAATTCTAGAAGCTAAATGCACACTTAAGTAAAATTAATTATTCTCTCTTTTAAAAAATAAATAAGATTGATTCAATTCAATTTCTTCATATTAATTTTTTTTAATTTATAAAAAGAAAAAAGATTTAATATTGTGAGATTGAATTAAGTTAATTTTAAAATTAAAATTAAAGTCGATTATAAAGACATAAACAGTAATAAAACTTTTTAAAAGATTGAAATTAAAAATTACTATATTTAAAAAATTTAAAACATATTTAAGTCAATTTTATAAAATATTTTCTTATTGAACTGTGTAAAATAATTCGAAGGAATATCTTCAGCATATAGTTTAAAAAAAAAAAATCTTGATGTGAAAAATTATATCATAAAATGTATTTATTTATTTTGTATGATTTATTAGTTGAATTAGCCATCCATTAATTCAGTATATCGACCCATTCGATCAGTACAATTTTTTTTGGTACACGATCGCTACAAATTTATAGAGAAGTATTTTGTGTTTAATTTTATATATATATATATATATTATATTTATATTGTATGTTAATGTAAAAAAAATATTAAATTATCATGTGTTTGACATTTTTATAAAATATAAAATAAATTTATAAATGTGTTGAATGTATAAAAGTTAGAAATAACGAAATAAAATTTCAAATCTATATACTCTTGGCGATTTCTGCTTCTGTGCAGACTGTTTTAGGTGTTCGTACCTCACATGAAGGCCTGCGACTCTCATACCCTCTTACTACTTTGACATTCAATAATCGTGTGGACCACATTACACACGCTTTGAATGGATGAGTTTAAAAAAAAGAAAACACTTTTATTTTTCATTACTATTATTCATTATTTTTTTAAATTTTTTTGCTCAACATTAATGACCTAACTTTATTTACGTTAAAAGTGTTCGTTGGTTGAGTTTAATTTTATTTGAATTTGATTCGATATTTTTATCAGATCAAATTTTCAGATTCACATTTGATTAGATAATGGCTTGATTATGTTGGATTTGATCAAAATTTTATTAAATATTGTTATTGTTAATTTTTTTTTATTTTGTGAAGATATAAAAAATTTGTAAAAATATAAAAAAGGTATGAAAAGATATATAAAAATATATTAAATATTTGTTAAAAAATTTAAAAATATATTAGATATTTGTAAGATATGTATAAGATTTGTGATTGTTTCTAATAAAAAATTAAAAAAGATGTATTATAAATACTTATATTTGAGATCTAATAGAGTTATGAGAGTGAGAATGAGAATCTGTGAAAAATTATTTTGTAAAGCTTGCAAGTTAAATTTATTTTGATAGTAAATTAGATTCGTCTCAACCGTGCATGTATGTAGACATATTAATTGAATCACGTTAAATATTGTGTGTAATTTGTGTAATATTTTTTCTAATTACTAATATTTATTACATATTTATATAAAAAGAGATGTGGTATTCCTCAAATAAATTGACGAGGATGTGATATTTCCTAATAAGATTGATGGGGATGTGGTATTCTTCAAAAGATTGGAAGGAGGATGCAGTATTACCCCCAACAAGTTGTATCAGAACTGATGGTTTAAGAATCTAGGCGATGGTATGGTCCCTCAGACCCTTGCGTCCAAAGTTTGTCTGACAATGAAGGTTAGGTGGCGTGTCTCGTTATGATGACGACAAATGTGGTAGATGTGTCGAAAGTTTTCTTGACATTGAAGTTAAGCGGCGTATTCCATATAATGACAGTACAAGTACAGAAATTTGATTTGAAGATTTTTAAGATTGAGCATTGTGAATTACGACAGGCGTTGTCGAAAGTCTTCTTAACATGGAGGTCAAACAGCGTATTCCATTGATAACGATAGATTTGAAGGTTTGAATATTTAAATATTGCTTTGTTAGACATGATGATGGAAATTGTATCAAGGTGAGGATTGTTGGATTTGACCAAAATTTCATTAAAAAATTGTTATCACTAGTTTTTTATTTTGTAAATATATGAAAGATTTGTGAAGATTTATAAAAATATGAAAGATATAAAGAGATATATGAAGATATGTTAAAGGTTTATTAAAATTTTGAAAAATATATTAAAGATTTGTGAGATATATATAAATTTTGTGAGAGATTTATTTATAATAGAAAATTAAGAATGATGAGTTATAAATACTTGTATTAAGAATTGGTAAGATTATAAGAGTGAAAATGAGAATCAGTGAGAGATTATCATGTAAGGTCAGCATGCTAAATTTGTTTTGATAATAATTAGATTCTATTTTTATTTGTAGATATAGACATATTAGCTAAATTATGTTAAACTTTGTGCGTTATTTATATGATATTTTTTTCATTACTAATATTTATTATATGTTTGTGTAAAAATAATATGAGAATTTTCAAAAAGATTAAAAAGAAATGCAATATTTCCCCAACAAATTAGTGATTGGATTTGGATTGGACCAACTCGATATTCAAGTAAAATTTATAAATTTGAATATGTAGCATGCTTTACGTTAATTATTATCGCTGCTTGAAACAAAACTCAAGATTGAATTATATTTTTTTATGAATAATAACTGTAAGATTTTTTTAATAATTAAAGGATATCTACATGGCTATTATTATTATTATTATTATTGAACATTTTTTGTCTTATGAGTTTTTCATTTATTATTTGAATGCGAGATTATTTTTTGTTAATCCTTGAACTCAATCTTGCTTATCAATTCAGTCATTATTTATATCTATGGATAAATTCTCTCTCTCTCTCTATATTATATATATATATATATAAATAAACTCACAAATAAGTTTTTTGATAAATTCAATATTACATATAAGATTCTGTCATTTTATAAAGATTTTTATTATTCATTAAAAAAATCAACAGATAAATCTAGGCATTAATTAGGTAACTCAAGCTGTTATTATATTAGGAATCTCAGTTATTTGTTTACTTTTTATATGTCTATTTTTTATCAATCTTACAAATTTAATCTATATTTTATAAAAATATTATAATTACATATAAATTAATTTAATATATCTCTTATATTAACATAAAATATAAATATATTATACATATAAAAATTATACACCAAGCATTTCTTTTATATTAGCATGCAAATGCGTTTGTGAACACTTCAATTGGTTTATTTCCTTCATTTATATTAATACATTTGTGAAATTGATATAAAAAATATCTTAGTTAATAGAAATCAATCACTAAACACGGTAATAGAAACCTATTTAATAGAGGTTTACTATAATAAATAATAAATCAATAATAAACACCAAAATATTTCTAAATCAGTTTTGAAATGCAAAAAAAGGTCGTATCTTTTAAATTAGGTATGACATAATCATCATGATATGCAATAAATATCTGACATTGCATGAAAAAAGAAATTATATATGTTTTAAATGAGTTTTGCTCATTCAAGCATTCAGAAAAAATTGCTTTTTTAATTGCATAAAATAAATTAAAAACATATTTAATTTTTTAAAAATAAACACCCTACTTAAACATATTTAATAAGATTCGGTGAGTTTGAAATTTGAATACCAACCTGCATAGAGTATTGTAAAGTCAAGGGAGAAGATTGCTCAAATTCATTAAGTAATTGCATTATAATAATTTAAAAAAAAGTCACATTGCTCAAATGCATTATAATAATTGTTACTTATTATTTTACACCTAGGTGTAGAAACACCTTTAACTAAATGATTAAGTGAGACATTGAGAGAATTAATTGGGTGAGAGGGCTTGCTGGAGCGCTTACTCATGCACTGTGTTAAAAAAGATATCAAATTCAAAAATATATCTCACTCCCTACCTGAAAGTTTTCTGAGGTCTGCTGCACTTGGTCATTGTTTACACGTCATACTAGTTAGGGATGAAAATAAGTTAAATTATTCATTAAGAATCTATAACTTAAAAGTGTTTAAGGCCTTACTTATTTATTAAATAACATCAGTTAATATTTTTTAAAAAAAGTATTTAACTAAAAAAGTTAAGTTTCAAATCGTTTAATAAATTTTTTAAATTTGACAAATTAGTTTGACATGTTTAACTATATGTAATATAATATATATTATTATAATAATTATAAATTATAATTATAATTCTTAATTTATTATAATATATTAATATATTTTTTAATTAAAATTTAATAAAAAGTCAATAATTAAAACTTAAGTTAGTAAATTAAAATAAAAATAACATAATTATTAATATATTTAATATAATATATTTATTTGAATGAAAATAATAAGTTAACATTCACCTCTTACTTTTATAAATGCTCACTACTTTCTTATTTTTAGTTTTTAACTGATATGAGACTTGGAGATATATCAAGTTACAAAATTATTGTAAACATATAGTTTGTAACTTGATATATCTCTAAGTTTCACATCGACTAAAGATTAAAGTAAAATAGTGATGAGCATCTATAAAATTAGAAGATAAGTGTTAAGTTATAACAAAGGCCTATTTCAAGGTTTAGATCTGTTAACCTATGTAAAGACATATTTACCTATTTAAAGGTAAGTCTGTTAACTTATGTAAAGGCCTGTTGACCTATTTAATGGTAAACCTGTTAACTTATTTAAAAACTTTATTGCAAAGTAGGTTTTTAAATAAGTTTTAAAGCTAGGCCATAATTTTAAAAAGATCAAGTCAGACCTTAAAATTTGACCTATTACAAACTCATAGGTCAAACTTAGATTTTATAATTTGAATACAAGTTAGACTTGTTTAAAACAAAATCTGACATGACCTAACTTATTTTCACCCATAATAATAGCTATTGCTCACATGTACAATGAAGAAGACCAAGCAATCATGACAAAAAAGTAGACAAAATTATATTTTTGGGTTTCAACATATGGTCTTCTATTTTGATCAAAGAAAAAGTCTTTTTAGGTTTCAACATGATTTTCTATTTCATTCAAAGACACAATTTTTATTTTTTTTTTTAATTTTACAGGTAATTGAATGATATAGAAAAAATATTTTTTTTTCTCATGGGAATAAATGATGCATATGTGGCACATGCGCATACTGACAAGTCATCAAATTACTATTAATACCATAAATGTATGACAAATGACAAAAAAATAAGAAGTCAGCTTGTCACATGGCAAAAAATTACATACGTAATGACACCTATGATTGATATATGATAAAATTATAAGTTATGTACCTTATTTTTATATATTACTAATATTTTGTATTTATGTAATACACGAGATAAATTAAAAGATATTAAAATAAATAATAAAAAATACACTTAACTTAAAATATAATATTTTAAATAATTTAGATAAATTTGATTAAGTTATAATTAACGGAGTATATAGTGGGACTCATTCAATTTTTTTTTGTTTTCATTAATTGACTATTCTCATGCAATGATAATCGGATTATATAATTCTTTCAATAAATATTTTTTATATGACATCGCAGACAAATAATTAGTTTATATGACATCGCAGCAAATTTTAGTTTATATAATTTTAGATAATTTTGATTTTATCTATAGTTTTTTCTTTTTATTAATTTTTATGTGTTTATTCATTTAGATGTTTTATCAATTTATTATTAAAATTATACAAAGTTGGCCTCTAATGTCAAATTATCTAACAAAATAATATTAGATAGATATATATTACAATGACAAATAAAAAAAAATCTAATAAAAATTGAAATGGTCAATAACAATATAATCAAATAATATTCAATATATTCAAATATCTTAACATTTTATAACTTATACATTTAGTTTACATAATTTAAGTAGATTAAATAAAATAACATAATAGTTAAATTAATTAATTAACATATGACTTTTTAAGTTATTTAATCTTATTCTCTTTTACAAATTCAATCTATTTCAATAAGACACATAATCATAGCTTGTCCATTATATATGTCACATCAATGCTCCAATTAAAGTTAATTTTTCATTATTTGTCTACAAAAATTATCTCAAATCCTACAAATAAATAATCAAAACATAAATAAAACTTCAATATTATATGATACATGTTTTCAATTGCATTTAAGTGATCTTACTAAATAAACTTTATTATAAATCTAAACTTTTTAATTGATTTTATCATGTCTTTTTGTAAAATTTTATTTCATATATGTAAATATTAACAAAATTTTCAATGCAGGAAATATAAATATTAAATATTTAAAGATTTATATTATATATATGAACGAATTTTTTTAAAAATAAATACTTAATAATATTTTAGTTTTCTCATAATAAATTATATTATATTTTTATGCAAATTTTTTATTCTTGTGTGATGTATATATTGAAATTTAATTACTAAATAATATAGAATAAAAATAGTAATTTAAAATATAATTAATTAATTTAAGGTGACAGATATATATATAATATAGATGATATCAAACACCTATTTCAAATTTTAAGATTTTAAGATCAATTACTAATAAAATAATACAACTAAAGATACGTGAGAATTTTTTTAATATGAATATGAATTAATATACAAAAGTATATACGTTGAGATAATTAATATGTGATTATAATTTTTTTATATTTGTATATATAAATAATAAATTTAATTTAGATCTACATGACATATGTATATTTTCTTTTGAAATTATAACATGGAATGAGAGGTGTAGTTATTGAAATCATATATTAGTCATAAGATAAATTTTTAAACATATTATTTTATATCTAAATGACACATGTTAAAATATAAAAATATATACTTTCTTTTTTATATATTATATGATATGATACTATATTATATTATTATTATATACGATGATTATTTGATTTTTTTTGTCTAAACTTTTCGCTTAATATTAACGGATAATAAATGGGGATTGGAGGTTGACGGAATTGCATCACATGTGCGTGTGGAATAATGCCATACATATGTCATTTATCGGGCATCCGTTTTTTACCAAACTACCTCAACGGATATTATTGTGAAATTAATATTTGGGTTAGGATGATAGTTAGGTAAAAGTTTTTTAAAATGATGACTTCTAGATTTAAACTCTTAATATTATAAATAAGGTTTACCTAAGACTATATTACTCTAATTAATTATACAGAGAGAAATTTTAATTATTTTTAATATATTGAAATTTTAACATATTAAATGCTTCACATGAAAAGCTTGCAATATGAAAAGTAATAAATGCTAAAAATGAACAATACCATGATGTAAATGCAATTTGAAATATTTGAATGGAAATATAAATGAAAAAGATTAAAAAATTTGAACACGAAGAAGATAAAGATTAAAAATAAAAAAAACATAACTCTTACATGCTCAGGTTTAAAATTTTGGGAGGTCTCATAATAATGAAGGTATATAAGATAAGTAAGATGGTTTCATATAAACCTAGCTCCGACTAAAAAAAAAAACATAGGATGGCGAGAAAGAAGAGAGGTAGAAATAACAAAAAAAAAGTTATTGAAAAAAATAAAAAAGGATTTGAAATAATTTCATATTTATATGCAAGCTAATAGAAATAGTTGAAATTCCCATAATTATACATTCAAATTTGAAACTTAATGATAATTGAAAATTTATTCATTGATTTCTTAATATAATAATAATAATTGATTGAATTAATTGAATTTATTAATTGATAAAATAATGATTATTAACGTTAAATTGAATTGATTGCTAATATAATAATGATTAATTATTTTATTGTTTTAATTAATATATTTTTAAATATTTGTGCTTTTCAAATTTAAAATTTTAAAAACTTTAATATTAATAAAAATTCTTGAAAAATAGAAAGAATTAGAGTGACTTATAAGATGATACGTGACACAAATTTCTTTTATTGAAGGCTTCAATTATATATTATATATAGATAGATAAGAAAAAATTAAATAAATAGGTATCAAATAATAAATAGCATAATTTTACTGACAGTTTTTTTTTCCAGGAACCTTTCAAAATATTCCGGTTAATGAAAATGTATTGCATAAAACACCCATTTGCTACTTCATAAATAATTGTTACATAAACTCGACCTTTTTAAAAAAGCGAAATACTACTTATATAGGAAAAGAGAAATAAACAATTTTAACGAAATGGTTTACCGTTTACGAACGACTTGGCCGTTGATTGGTAATGCAAGTGGGATATATATACTATATTTCAAATTTGGAAATTATAGTGTATCTTATCTCCTTTTTATTGTTATGTCATTCGTAATTGTTTCATGATATATAGCATCAAAGTAAAAATAGAAGTGACACAAACATATTTTTTAAACTTTACTCACTTCTATCGAAAAAGAAAAAGAGAGAGACGAGAAATTTTCTCAAAAATATTAAAATACTCCATGTGTTACTTGGCTTCGTGTAATTAAGTAAAACTGCTGTTTTAAAAATGAGTTTAATTTTTATGTTTTATTAGTGTAAAAATTTTTACATTATTAATTAATTATATATTATTACATAAAAAATTTAGAATTATTCAAAAAAATTAAATATTTTCAATGACGTGATATATGGTTAGATGATAATATAATTTTTTTATATTAATAATATATTTAAATTAAATCCTTTAAAAATATGCTACCCACATATCAATTTTACTTATTACATATATATCTTTTATATTTATTTATATGATAGAATTAAAGTATAAATATGTAAAATATAAATTGAAATTATTTGTAATTAAATAATAAAAATTATAAAATATAAAAAATATATATATATATATATATGTGGGTGTGTAACTATTTTTTTTTTGTTACGATTTCCTATATATTTTATGGTGTTGTTATATGTATTCAAACATGGTACGAAAGCTTTAAGATACATTACATCTAACAAAGTGCTCCCATTCCCCTTGGCCTAACCCAGCCCCCACCCGGAATTGAATATGATGTAGTTAACATTTTAATTACATGTGATCTCAGCCATTTAAACTAAGTTTTTTAAGTTAAAAAATTGAAAAGTCTATAGTTTTAAAAATTGTAAGCCGTGGGATTGAAATTGCATTAACTACCGTTCCCTTATATATATATATATATATATGAGGATCTTACTCAGGTGGGATGAGTGTTTATTGTGAAAGGTGAGAAGAGTGAATATTGATCATTAGATCTTTTATGAATGATCAAAATTAGAAGATAAATGTATATGACTTTTTGAAGTGGTCACATGACATTTAAGTAACTTTTAATTTTGACCATCCATATATGATTGTATGGTCAAGATTTACTCCTCTCACATTCTCATAATAAAAATTATTCTCACTAGATATGTCCCCTATATATATATATATATATATATATACTTATTATTTTATTTAAATACATATTATTTTGTTTTTATAAAATTATTATTATTTAATTACAATTAACTCTGTCTATGCTGAACTTTGTTACAAATCCCTACATAGTCGGTCTCAAGCTCGAATAAAAGAAGAGGGTTGTATTAGACAGTCAATAGCCAACGTAAAACTTTGTCGAATTTTTATGACATGGATCAACGAAGTGATTGTGTAAATGCTAAGTCGTTGCCCCTAAGCAATGCGCTATATGGCTTGAGTACAGTATCAAATGAGCAAGAGCCGCTGCATCACCGCCTGGGTGTAGTGAAAATATGCAAGGGTTCCCACATTTTCGTGAACGGGTGTGGGTAAAAAAGCTAGTTCACAAGAGTATGATGCGTTTTGGAACTTGGAATATAGGCAAACTTACAGATAAATCAATGGAAATAGTTGACACCATGATTAGGAGGAGGATTAATTATATGTGCTTACAAGAAATTAAATGGGTTGGAGAAAAGGCAAAGGAACTTGACACTTTGGGTTTTAAGCTTTGGTACACAGGTAAAGTAAAATCTAGAAATGAGGTAGGCATAATAGTAGATAAGAATTGGAATAATAATATTGTGGATGTGAGAAGACTCGAAAATAGGATCATAGCTTTGAAGTTTGTTGTGGAATAGAAGACTTTTAATGTTATCAGTGCGTATGCACCCTAAGTAAGGTTAGACGAGCACTACAAGATAAAATTTTGGGAGGATTTAGAAGGTCTAGTTCAGGGAATACCATTAGGAGAGAAGATTTTTCTAGGAGGGGACCTAAATAGTAATGTGGGGAGCGAATCTAGGGGGTTATGGTCTTGGAGTAGCTAATGCAGAGGGCAAAGCGATTTTAGATTTTTCGGTAGCGTTTGATTTTACAATAGTTAACACTTGTTTTAGGAAGCGGGAATAGCATATTATCACATATAGAAGTAGGGGTTCTTGCTCTCAAATTGATTTCTTTCTAATAAGGAAATCTGATAGAAAGCTTTGCATGAATTGCAAAGTGATCCCTGAAGGGAGCTTGACTACCCAACACAG
This sequence comes from Ormosia semicastrata, assembly GCA_029884595.1. Lineage (NCBI taxonomy): Eukaryota > Viridiplantae > Streptophyta > Magnoliopsida > Fabales > Fabaceae > Ormosia > Ormosia semicastrata. The sequence continues at coordinate 15,357,603 of JAQQTO010000038.1, forward strand.
GGTTTTTGTTATGGATGTATGGGTAAAGATGAGAGTAACGAGAAATTGTTGAGACAGAGAGTCAAAGATCAAATGGTGGCAACTAAAAGGAGGAAAACAAATGCTCTTTCAGAGGAGGATTATGGAGGAAGAGATTTGGGAGGTACAATGGAATGCTAATGATATGTGTGACGAGATGACTAACGGGATTAAGAAGGTAGCAAAAGAGACACTCGGTGAATCAAGAGACTTTGGACCCAATGATAAAGAATCTTGGTGGTGGGACGCAAGTGTGCAAGATAAGATTAAGGTTAAAAGGGAATGTTATAAAGCTTGACACATATGTAAAAATGATGAAAATTGAGAAAAATATAAGGCAGCAAAAAAAGATACAAAGAAGGCCGTGAGCGAGGTGAAAGCTAAAGCGTTCAACGGGTTATATCAATCGTTGGGTACCAAAGACGGAGAAAAGAATATCTACAAGCTTGCTAAAAGTAGGGAAAGGAAGACTAGAGACTTGGATAAAGTGAAATGCATTAAGGATAAAGAAGGTAAAGTCTTGGTTACAGAACAAGACATCAAAGATCGATGGAAGGGTTATTTTCACAAGTTATTTAATGAGGAACAAGAGATATTAGGGGATTCGGACATTCTAAACACTAGAGAGGAGGACCAAAATAAAATCTTTTATCGTAGAACTCGGGAGTTTGAGGTAAAAGAAGCATTGAAGAGGATAAATAATGGAAAAGTGGTCAGACCAGATAATATACTTATTGAAGTATGGAAATACCTAGGAGAGAAAGGTATAAGCTGGATCACAAAGCTGTTTAACGAGATAATGAGGTCTAAGAAAATGTCAAATAAATGGAAGAGAAGCACTTTAATTCCTATTTATAAGAACAAGGGAGATATACAAAATTGTGCAAATTACAGAGGGATTAAGCTCATGAGTCATACCATGAAGTTATGGGAAAGAGTAATTAAACGGAGATTAAGACAAAAGACTTATATTTCAGAGAATCAAATTAGTTTTATACCTAGGAGGTCAACTATGGAAGCAATCTATCTTCTACGAAGATTAATGGAGAGATATAGGAGGAAGCAAAAAGACTTGCACATGGTTTTCATTGATTTGGAAAAAACCTATAATAAGGTACCGAGAGAGGTCTTGTCGAAGGTTTTGGAGAAAAAAAGAGTTTGTATCGCCTATATTCGAGTAATCCAAGATATACATGATTGAGCTAAATTTAGTGTGAGAACACAGGGTGGAGTTAGAGATGATTTTCCTATAAATATAAGGTTGCACCAAGAGTCAACTTTGAGTTCATATCTTTTTACCTTGGTCTTGAATGTGCTTACTGCGCATATTCAAGAGTCGGTGCCACAATGCATGCTTTTTCAGATGATATAGTCTTAGTTGTAGAGTCGAGAGATGAAACAAATGGGAAGCTAGAGCTATGAAGACGAGCTTTAGAAGATCATGACTTTCGTCTAAGTAGGGGTAAGACGGAGTATATGGAATGTAAGTTCAGTGTGAGACGCGTTAATGCTAGTTTAGCAGTGAAAATTAGAAATCATATCATACCACAAGTCACACAGTTTAGGTATCTTGGATCTATCATACAAGATGATGGAGAGATAGAGGGAGATGTAAACCATAGGATTTAAGCTGGATGGATGAAATAGGGAATGCTTCAGAAGTTATTTGTGATAGAAAAATACTTCTCAAGTTTAAGGGTAAATTTTACCGCATAACTATAAGACCCCCGATGTTGTATGGTACTGAATGTTGGATAGTAAAAAGTCAACATGAACATAAAATCAGTGTTGCGAAGATGAGGATGTTGAGTTAGATGTGTGGCAATATAATACAAGATATGAATTGAAATGAATGTATTAGAGAGAAAGTATAGGTAGCACTTATTGTGAAAAAGATGTGAGAATCTCGCCTTAAGTGGTTTGGACATGTAATGATAAGACTCTTAGAAGCCCCTATAAAAAGAGTAGATCAGGTAGAGAATAATTCAATAGGTAGAAGCAGAGGAAAATAAAAAAAGACGATAGGTGAAACGATTAAAAAAGATTTAAAAATTTAAATAACATTTCTAAAGACTTGATTTATAATAAGATACAATGACATCATTTGATTTATGTAACCAAACCCACCTAATTAAAAAAGATTTAATTATTATTATTATTATTTAATTACAATTGATTATATTTTATTTTTTATATAGTTATATTCTGATTGTACCATCTAAAATGATGTAAAAAGTATGAGGGATAAAATAAAAAATATATTTTATACTATTAAATTTAATATTTTATATAAAATATTATATATTAATATGAGTATAAATAAATGTTGATATATATCATATTTTGAGATAAGATAGAGAGTGTATCAACATAAGTGAAGTATGAGTTAGATGTGAATTTCTATGTATACAAATACCGGGATTGGGTATAATAATGGGTAGTAAGCGTTTTCCAACAAGAAAATAAACCACAAACATATGGAAAATATTTTTTATATACTTAAAATATATATATCGTATTTATATTATATATTTATATAAAAATATTAAATTAAATTGTAAACTATATATTTTATAAAATATAAAATAAATTTATAAAAATATTAAAAATAAATAAATTTTTTAACTAAACGATTGACGGACTTGCAAGCATATTCAAATCTGATTAATTGGTTGATAGCCCAGTTTGTACATTTCTCAACGTGGATGGACCCATTAATTAAAAGGTGAAAATCGTGCCAAATTCTGTCCAATCCCATCCCATCCCTTGACGAATGACGATTTCTGTTTAAGTTATCCGTACATCACGTGAAGGCCTGCGACTCTCAATAGGTCTGTACTCTGTAGAGTGTGGACCATGTGGTCCACATAACACGTGACCACATTACACGAGTTGAATGAAAGAGTATTATTCACTGCAGTACATGAATGAGTAATATAATAATATTTTTTTACATAATTATATTTTTAATATTATTTATGTATGAATTTCGGACCTTTTTCATTATTATTATTCATTATTTTCTAAAAATTTCTTATTCAACATTAATTACATAGCTTTAGTTTATGTTAATAGTTTACGTGTAAGTATCATGAGACTACATGTGTTTGATTTGATTAGAATCTAATTTCATATTTTAATTAAATTATTTATTTGAAATTAACACTAATTTAATCATGATTTAATAATAATTAGGTCAATTAAGGTGAATATAATGTATAAATTTAAATATTAATTATGTATAATTAAATTATAAAATATACAAATTAAAAATTAATGTTAAAGCATATTTTATAATATATATTTTAAAATAAATAATATTATAAATATATTAACATGTTATGTAAATATTATTAATTTAAATTAAAAAATTATTATTTATAATTAATTATAAAAAATAAGTTTGAAAATAATTAATAATAACAGATCAAATTAAAACAATCCAAAATATGTATAAATTTAATTTAAAAATACATCAAATTTTATTTGTTTTCCAATTAAATTTATATCAAAATGAATTTGTATGAATAGTTGGGTACAAATACTCTTATTTGACACGATAACCTCATGAAATATTTAGTCAACATTTAACATAGAAATAAAATTTTTATTTTGTATTATTAAATATGAACTTTTTAATTATGTGAATTATTATTATTTTACTTTAATTTTATTTTTAATATTATAAATATCCTATATAATCTGATACGTATTTAGTAATATAAAATACGAGATTTCTTTAAATTCTACTTAAAAATCTCTTATCATTATATATATATATATGAGGAATGATAAATTTATATCAATATAATTTTTTTTACACTCAATTTTAACTATTAATTTTACTTTTATCTAATAATTATTTTTAATAAAATAATCTCAATCATTAGATAAAAATAACTAATAGTTAAAAATAAGTATAAGAAAAAAAAATTTACATTGATGTAAATGATGTTTTCTCTATATATATATAAGTTGAATTTTGAATTATTCAACTATTTAAGGAAAAGATAAAATTTAGATAAATTTCTTTATGTATTTGTAATGTTATTTTTTAATAAAAATATGACATCTATTTTATTTTTTAACAAAAATATAGTATGTGCTTTAATTTTTAATTATTTTATCATTATTTTAAAATTTTTATTGATAAACTGTAAATATATATACATATTATATTTTTATTAAAAAATACCATAAATACTTAAAAAATTTATCTAAATTTTGTCTGTAAGTAAAAGGGACCACCCTTCCACGCATCCTTAGCCTTTTCGTTTTTTGTATTCATTGTAGATATAATTTTTATATTTTTATATCAAATAATATACACACTTATTTTTACATTTCATTTAATATAATTCATTATATATATATATATATATATATATTTATCATTTTTTACCCAATTCCATCTCTTAAAAAAGATATAAATAATACTTAACTTATTTTTAAACGTGTAAGATAATCATTTTTCTTTTAGATATTTTACTAATACATCTTAACTTCATCCGTTGTAAGTATAGCTGGAAATGAGTTTAATCAAATTTAATTTGATTTAGCTCCGCTCCATTCAATAAGAAATGATTCATTTTAAAATCCGGCTTAAGTTCAATATAAATTATTTTTTATAGCTTAAATTAGGTTCAAATTAAGTTTACGATTTATTCAGCTCAATTCGTGAATTTGAATTATTTGAACTAAGTATTAAAATGAGATGATATAAATCAAATGAACTAAATTAGCTCATAAACTTGATTTATTAACTTAGTTCATAACTCAAATTAATTAATTAATTTTTCATAATTATTTTTATATTTAAATTATACTATATATATATATATATATTTATAAATTAAATAAGTTGAACTTTAGCTCATTAAATAAATGAGATGAACATGAGTTAAGTGCTATTCGACTCATTTGATTCATGAACTAATTATATATATATATATATATATTCATCGAGTTAATTAACGAATCGAGTCTCAAATTAATTTTGAGTTGGTTCATTTCATTGTCAGTTCAAGTTGTACACAAAAATAATAGTTGCTTGATTGGTAAAGATTTTTTTTTTTGCAAAAAAAATAAAAGTTTGGGAAAATTTCAAAAAAACCCATTGTACTATACGCAATGTGCACTTTGGTCATATTACTTCAAAAATGGATAAAATAGACCTGTTACTTTATGTTTTGTACAGAGAACTACAAAATGATAACTGACATTAATTTTTGGATCGAAACGTGCACATGCAACGCACGTACACGTTTGAATTTTTGACCCACAAACGCGGTCTTTTTCTTCCTCTCACCCAAACCTTAATTCTAGAACTCCATAACTGAAAATTTCCAATTCTCTTAAGATTGTTGCAACTAATCTGCACCTAAGACGCCTCTATTGCCGTCGATCTTAGTCTCCGATGACAACCACCAACGCGATGACAACAACACTGAATCGCTACTACTCCCCCACAATCGTTGCTCTTTGATTCCAACGAGTAGAACAGAATCGACCCAAATGCGACCCAATTTCTTCGCTTCTGTGCTTGCATCGTGAGTTGATGGGGAATCACACGGTCTTGGACAAATGACAGTTTCGGGTGACATCATTCAATGGCGCTTAATGGTGGAGGTCTTGGACGAACGACTCTTCGCTTCTGTGCTTGCATCGTGGATTGATGGGGAATCATGCGGTATTGGTCGGACATCAATTTTAGGTGACGTCGTTTGGTGGTGCGCAGTGCTAGAGGTCTTGGGTTTGCGAGGCTTCGACAATGGATTTCTAGGGTTATAGTTTGGGTGAGAAGAAGAAGAAGATCGCGTTCGGGGATAAAAAATTCAGACGTGCACGTGCATTACACATGCGTGTTTCCATAAAGAAACTAACGTCTATTGTCATTTTATAATTCTCTACACAAAATGCAAAGTACTAGGTCTATTTTACACATTTTTAAAATAACATGATCAAAGTGCACATTACGTATAATACAAGAATTTTTTTTTAAGTTTTTCCTAAAAGTTTTTATGGGTTAAAAAGTCTTTTTATGGATTAAAGTGATGTTTGAGTAAAATTAATTAAAGTAACAAAAAACTTTTCATAGGTAAAAAGTTTTTTTATAATCTCTATTTTTTAACATTATTGAAAAAATTATTTTTTAAAGCTCATTATGTTATATTTTTACTAAAATAATTCTAAAATATAAAATATTATATAATATAAATAAATTATTTCACATTTTTAAAATAATTTATTATATAAAAACAATATTTTCAAATAATTCAAATGAAATAAATTATTTTAATTTTTTTAACTAATATATTTAAAACATAAAATTTATTTTATTATAATTATATATATAATTAATTATTAAAATATATTTTTTACTACAAAAATACCCTAAAAGTCATAAAATTAATGATTAATATCATGTATAGTGTAATAAAATCCCCCCCCCCCCCCCCCCCCCGGCTCTGACCACGCACTTTTCATGGCTCACGACGAAAGAGGGGTCAAGTTTGATGATATCTTCATTTTATCAATGTGAGGATTATTCTTTGTTGGCCATTCATGTCCATATTCTATGTATAGATCTGAAAGCAAATCTACGAAGCTAGCTCCACATGCTTGGAGCCATTGAGCTCGTTCATGCATGATGCCACTGCTAATAATAGAGCCAGCTAAGTGTTCTACACTTCACCTGTCCAGGCAATACAGGAATTTTGTCTAGACTGAATTAATTGTTGGGGCGCCATCAAGGGAATTAAAATATTAAGATGATAATATGGAACACTGAAGATACATAAATTTAATGTGATTCAATAAGTGACATGTCTATATTCATTTTAGAGATAAAATATTTTTATAAAAGTAAAACAGAATAAGAGTAATTATGAAATTAAAATCTTAACTCATATCATATATATCCTTTCTTATAATTTGAAGAATTTCTCCGTTACTTATATTTTATTGATCTCGTCACACATCTAGATCATTGCTTATATTTATAACAAAACATCTTTTGTCTCTAAGAAAATTCCTTAATCTTTAAAATCCTTAGTTTTCAAGTTTATCAATTTTACCGATTTTAAAAAATTTTACAATTTTTTTCATATCCTTAATTTAAATTTTATAAAATTTCTAAAAATACATTTATTAAAAATAAATATAAATAAATTTAGTACTTATCTTATCACGAAAATGACTCAATATCCCAACGTTGATGCAGCTAATTATTAGTGTAATAAGTCATCATGCTGTCATGATAACTATATATTTTCTAATTATATTCATATATCATTTAAATCGTAACCGTGTTTTTTTATTTGTTTACCGATAACACTCCTGTAATATTTTTAAAAAAAAATTAAACTACACAAAATATCTCAAATTGACCAGATTTACCATTTCTAGAATTTCTACTAATAGCTAATATGAGTGTTCATCCAAACCAATTAAAAAAAAATTGTTGAACTAATCTGAAAAACCAAAAATGAATTAAAATTGATTTTTTTTCAAATTTGCTTGATTTTCTTTTTTAAAAACCAATTGGTTCGTTTCAATTTTTAATTTCATTTTTTAAATTTGATATATTGTATAGACATTATATATTAATATAAGTATAAATAGATATTAAAATATAATATATTTTAAAATAAAATAAATATATTATATATCAACGTAAGAGAAATATAAATTAGGTATAAATTTTTATATATACAAATACCGGGATTGGGTATAATAATGTGTAGCAAACATTTTCCAACAAGAAAATAAACCACAAGCATGTTGAAGTTTGATTAATTGGTTGATAGCCCAGTCTGTACATTTCTCAACGTGGATGGACCAATTAATTAAAGACACAAAATCGTGCCAAATTATATCCAATCCCATCCCATACCCGTTATATATTCTCTCCTAAAGAAGAAAGCTCAGCCACCCAAATTGTCTGTGAGTAAATATGAACAGAAACTGCCTTCTGTAACTTCATCCCTCTCAATATATGTATAAATATCTCCCGCTCTGCTCATTCAAAACCAAAAAAGAAAAGGAAAAGAGAAGAAAGGGAGAATAATAACACAGAAGCAGGAAATATGCTTATGCCACAAATTTATCTATCAAATTCAAGTCTGCATGTTTGGAAGCTTTAAAGAATAGTTTTATAAAGTTTTTTTTTAAAACAAAAATTATTTCAACAATTTTATAAAATGTTTAAAAAAATTAACTTTAACTTTTATACAAAATTTAATATATTATAAAAAAATTTAAACTTTTTTGCATAAAATTGAATATTAAAATTTATGATTTTATTTTATAAATTATTTATTACATTTTGAGATATAAATATTATTTTATTATTAATTAAATAATTTTTTAATTATTTTATATCTATTTTAATAATTTAATATATAAAAATAATTTTTTATAATATTTAAATAAAATATATTAACTTAAAATTATTTTTTAATTAATATATTTAAATATAAATTTATTTTAATTATAATAAAAAAATTTATATAATAATTAATTATTAAAATAATCAATTTTTTATAATTATTTCAACGATACACTTATACCTGTCTTATCTTTCACAAGCCAAGCCTCCATGGCACCACATATCCCTCTTTTCAGGTTTGGTCAAGGCCGTCGTTCCCAAACCAAAAGAAGCAGAAAAGGGTTAGGAATAATGGCCGCAGTATATAGTGGCAGCATAATCAAAGGTGTGACTGTGAGTAGAGTTGTCAAAATAAGTTCAATTCGTTGGATTAATTCACTAATTCATTATTTTTTTATAGATTGGGTTCAAGAATTGAACTCATATTTTTTTTAACTCACATAATTCGTCCTACTTAACTCGGTTAAGCGGAAAGCGTGACGGGTTGATCCGACGGGTTAACTTTTTTTTAAATGATAAGTAATATATAAATAATTTTTTTATGTTATATAATTTATGTTTAAATATTTAATTAGATTATATTAAAAATTATATTTTAAATATGTGGTTTGTAATTTATTATTATTATTATTATTTATTTATTATTTTTTATAATATTTATTAATTTTTTATATAATTTTTTTTTTTTTTTAGGTTGATTAAATCGATTGACCTTTTAACTCATCTAATTTTTTTTATTTTATCTTTTATGTGGGTCAACCCTCTAACTCACTAACCTATTTTAAAACGAGATGAGTTGACTTTTCTAATTCATTTTTTAAAATGAGCCAACTCATCCTGCTCTACATTTTAGCAAGTTAAGATGAGTCTAGACGAGTTAATCCATTTTGTCAATAGCTGTGAGTGAAGCAGAACAAAAATCAGTAAAAGTCGAAGTCACTATACCTGTTCAGCCAATCGTTGGTGAATTTTTCTCAGACTTAAATTTTTTTTTATAATGATAATACATTTAAATTAATTTTTTTAAAAATATGTTACCTGCATATTAATTTTATTTGTTATATATAATTTATATTTATTTTTATGATAAAATTAGAATATAAATATATAAAAAATGAGATAAATTTAATTATAATTAAATAATAAAAATTATATAATATAAAATAATATACGTAACTATTTTTTTTACTATTTCTTAGATATTTTATATGGTTGTTATATGTATTCAAAGATCGTATCAAATCTGTTGAGATTCATTACATCATAACAAAGGTGGTCCCATTCTCCTTGGCCTAACCCAGCCTCCACTCGGATTTGAATATGATGTAGTTAACATTTTAATTACATGTGATCTCAGCCATTTAAACTAAGTTTTTTAAGTGAAAAATTGAAAAGTCTGTAATTTTAAAAATTGTCAGCCGTGGGATTGAAATTGCACTACCTACCGTTCACTTTCAAATTATATAAATATATATATATATATATATATATATATATATATATATATATGAGACATATCAAGTGAAAAAAAATTTTATTGTGAAAAGATAAAAAAATAAATAAATATTGATTATATAATTATATATAAATAGATAAAATTAAAAGTTCTTAAATGTTATATGATCACTTAAAAAAATCATATATATTTATATTTTAATATTGATCATTTATATAAAATTTAATGATCAAAATTTATTAATTTTATTTCTTACAATAAATATTTTGTGCATATGATACACATCATATATATATATATATATATATATATATAAGAAGCGTATTTATTGAGAGAAATATTTATTATAAGATGTGAGAGAAATAAAGTTTAATTATTAAATCTTACATAAATTATTAAGATTAAAATATAAATACATATAATTTTTTTAAATAATTACATAATTTTTAAGTAATTTTTAATTTTGATTATTTATATATGATTATATTTATATGATCAAAATTTATTTTTTTTATTCTTTTATAATAAATATTTATTTCATTAAATGACACACTATATATATATATATTATTTTATTTAAATACATATTATTTTTTATAAAATTATTATAATTTAATTACAGTTGATTATATCTTATTTTTTGTATAATTACATTCTGACTGTATCACCTAAAATGATGTGAAAAGGTACGAGAAGTATAATGAAAAATGTACTTTGTACATTAAATTTAACACTGCATATGTATCAAAAAAAAATTTTAACACTGCATATATATACACTATATATTAATGTGAATATAAATAGATATTGATATATACTGTATTTTAAAATAAAATAAACATTCCATATATTGGGAGATATAAGATGGATTTCAATTTCTATATATACAAATACCGGGATTGGGGTATAATAATGTGTAGCAATCATTTTCCAGCAAGAAAATATTAAACCACAAGCATACTGAAGTTTGATTAATTGGTTGATAGCCCAGTTTGTACATTTCTGAACGTGGATGAACCAATTAATAAAAGACAGGTGAAAATCGTGCCAAATTCTCTCCAATCCCATCCCATACCCATAGGGATGGAGATCACCTATCCAGATTTTTTTGTCTCTTTCCTTATTTTTTTATTTAAATTTTAATAAATATAAAATAAATTAAATAAAAATAAAATATATAATTAAATTTAAAATATTTATTAAAATTTAAATAAAAAAATAAAACAAAAAATAAAAACAGGTGATTCTCAACCTACCCATATATTCTCTCCTAAAGAAGAAAGCTCACCCACCCAAATCGTCTGTGAGTAAATATGAACAGAAACTGCCTTCTGTCACTTCATCCCTCAATATACATATAAATATCTCCCACTCTGCTCATTCAAAACCAAAAAAAAAAAATAGAGAAAAGAACACAAAAGGGTGAATAATAACATAGAAGCAGGAAATATGCTTGTGCCACAAATTTATCTATCAAATTCAGGTCCTACTCCTACCTGTCTCATATTTCACAAGCCATGCCTCCATGGCACTAGTTATCCTTCTGTTCAGGTTTGGTCAAGGCCGTCGTTCCCAAACCAAAAGAAGCAGAAAAGGGTTAGGAATAATGGCTGCAGTAGTGGCAGCAAAATCAAAGCTGTGGCTGTGAGTGAAGCAGAACAGAAATCAGTAAAGGTCAAAGTCACCATAACGGTTCAGCCAACCGTTGGTGGGCTGTTCTCAGATCTGGGTTTAGAACGGGGCCTCGATGATATAAAAGATTTACTGGGTAAATCACTTCTCTTGGAGCTTGCTAGCGCCACGTTTGATCCCAGTAAGTACTGGTTTAAGCAAATATAAAACTATATATATTCTTTTACCAACATGGATGTATCTATATCAGATTCTTTATTTAATTGTGTTGAACTTAAACACCTACGGGAAATACTTCATACTTCATGTATGCGGTCATACTTGTCCAAGGGCTACTTTTTATGCACCAAAATGAAAATTGTTGTAAAATTTACTTTTTCTTTATAAAAAATAAAATAAAATTGAACTGTATTGGTCTTTACTTTACTGATTATAATTCAAGCAGGGATTTGAATCCATGCAGTAACTGCACGGGTACATTTAGAGAGAAAAAGGAAGAGAGCATATAGAAATGACATGTGAGACCCATAGTGAGTGTCACTTATTCTTCCTTTCTTTCTTTTAACTGCATCCTACAGCAATTGCAGGGATCCAAATCTTTCAAACAGACTACCAACAGAGATCAACTGAGATACAATTGCATCGATTCAAACATTTTGGGTTCAATAAGCTTGTGGCATGCCCTCAATTTTTGCTTAACAATGAAAGTTTAATCAATTCTTTTTTTTTTTGTCTTATCCGAGTTTTTTTATTTTTTTTAGTATGAGACTAATCCTTGTTCACAAATTTCGTGTGACGAGTTATCCTTAGCTCAAACTTACTTAAGACACTCATTGTGAGTAATTCAACAATAAAGTACGAAGAAAATTTCAAAGTTAAATTACTTTGTTGTTCTTTATAGTTTTATTTAATTTTCAAATGGATCGTTATAACTTAAAATGTTTTAATAAGGTTCTTATATTTAAAAAAAATTAAATAAGTCTTTAATTGCTAACGGTCATTAATTTTTACTAAATTACAGAGACTTATTTAAAAAGTTAAATAAACTATAAAGGCATATTCATTTATGCTGTCTGTTAAATAGAACTAGATCTTTACAGTTTATTGAAGTTTTTAAATATATTTTTATAGTTTAGCAAAGGTTAATGGAGTTTTAATAGTTATTAGCAAGTAAGGACTTATTTAAAATTTTTTAGAAGTTAAGGAAAAGGGGATGAAATGAACTCTTGCTTTTTCCGTCGTACTGTTATTTTGAAGATCCTAACTAAAGATCGAGTTAATATGTTATATTAGTTCTAATAATTATATGCAATTTTATCTTAAAAGCTATAGTAATTAATTTTTTATTTATTGGTAGTATAAAAATTTCACAGGAGGAGCATCTCACCACAAAAAAGTCCTTGTTTGTGTTATAAAGACCAAGACGAAATTATGATATTTATGTTGGAAAATTTTGATTTTTTTTACCCATTTCCAGTCAGCGTTTAAAGTTTAAGCTGTTTCTTATCGTTAAAATAAATATTAATAACTTTATTATTTGAAATTTTGTTTTTTGTTTCCTTGTTTTGCTCCAAAAAGAGACGGCATTAGAGAAGGAAACCATCAAAGGCTACGTCCACAAGACGCAACAATCAACACAAGAGGTCAAGTATGAAGCTGAACTTGAAGTACCAGAAAGTTTTGGAGAGATTGGAGCAATTTTTGTGGAGAATGAGCATCACAAGGAGATGTTCATCAAGGATGTTGTCCTTGATGGCTTCCTCACTGGTCCCGTTCAATTCTCCTGCAACTCTTGGGTTCATTCCAAGTATGATAACCCTGTCAAGAGGGTTTTCTTCTCCGATAAGGTCTCATCATCCCTGCACTGCATAGCTTATATTTAGCTTATATTTATATAGTAATTTTTAAATAAGCATGGTCTACTATAGACATTTAAATTATTATTTAATATGTGTAAAATAATAAAAATTATTATAAAATTATATTAATTATTAATAATATTTTTATATATGTCAAATAATAATTTAATTATTTAAATAATGATGAATTAGATTATACTTACTTAAGAATTTCTCATATTTATATATTAATAATTTATTCATATTTGAAAATATAAATATAGTGATATAAAGTTTACATTTCAAAGTTCAGATTTTTAAGCACGAAGAAAAAGTCAATAATGAATCAGAGTTTATTTTGTATAGGAAAATCGATAAATTTTATTTATAATAATAACCTTAAATAAAATAAAAAATTTCATATATTTTATTTATGTTTTTATGGATAGAAAAAGGTTTATCTCACATCATTTTTTTTATATTATTTTTTATATTATATATGAATGATTGTGATTAATTAAGAGAAAAATATTTATATATAAATGTTATAATTAATAATATGTGATAGTAATATAAAAAATATAAAAAAAATGTAATGAAAAAATCGAAATTGATATGAATATGGAATGATGAAAGGAGACCAGAAAAGTGAATCAAAATATTGATAAACTAGATGCTTTATTAACCGATATTTCAGCATTTGCATCGAGTGACAACTAACAATTAATATTTGTTAATTGGAGTAAAAGGACTTGAGTAGTTTAAATATGTAATTTTGAGTTTAATTTTAAATTTATGTATATAAAAATAATATAATTAAAAAAAATTCCTACTTAAATGTTTTACAGTATCAAAAATTTAATCTATCACTTGTTAAGGGAAATGATAATGATGCTTTAAAAAAAAACGACAGCTGACAAGTCCATAGCCAGAACATTGATTTGATTAATTGGTTTTAGGGTGCATATATTTATATAATTTTTTTTATTATATATGCTACAGTCATATTTGCCATCACAAACCCCAGAAGGATTGAGGAGGCTAAGAGAAGAGGAACTGGAACATTTGAGGGGCAATGGGCAAGGTGAACGGAAGAGCTTTGAGCGGATATACGATTACGATGTGTACAATGACCTCGGAGATCCAGACAGTAACATCGAACTCAAGAGACCCGTTCTTGGTGGCAAACAACATCCATATCCTAGGCGTTGCAGAACCGGAAGAGCTCGCTGCGAGACAGGTAGGTGCATGCACTCATAATTCACATTAGCATAATAGCATTGCTATATATCATGAAAGAATTTCGTGAAATGGCTCACCAATAATAGGTGGTACATAATTACAGGCTTTTAATCAATTAAAAATTTTATATAAAAAAAGAAGAAGCAATACTGTTTATTTAGAGTTTAAACCCACTTCTGCAATCGTTTTACGAAAACACGGGGAAAAAAAATCATTTTATGAAAGAAGTACCATTTTCATTATTTTCCAAAAGAGAAATTGCTTGAACATGGGTGGTTTTTTCTTTTATTTTTTTTCCACCCTTTTTTGAGAGTGGGAGACATGAATGGTCAGTCACCATTAAGTTCCATGTGCAGACCGTAATGTGTACTGTACTAATCTGAAATGACCCCCCACCAAACTTTGAGCTGGTCCAATTAATTGTTTCTAAAGTCTTGTCCAGTTGTCATGCATAAAGGATGGGAAAAATACGAATTTAAATTATGATGGGTTGTTTGGCATGTTGTGCGTGAAGTTATTACAATTTACAACTCAATATGTATCTCACATAAATTTGTGCATTCGTGATACATTACAGTGATACATTCATATATAAATTTAATGGACAAAGATACTTTAAAGAAATGTTAGTTTGGAAAATGAGTAAATAAGTTTATATTAATTATTAATAGATAAATTTATATTAATTATTAATAATTGATGTAAATTTATTTTTTTTTATAAGAATTGTTACCTTAAAAAATACTTATTCAAATCTAATAATCTAAAGCTTTGTTTGATTTTTTTTTCCTACTTTTTTAATACAAAAACTTAAAAGCTTTGTTTGTTTTACATTATTGAAAGCTGGAAAGAACGTTTGACTACAGAAAGAAATATGTGATTAATAATGTTTGATGTACATTGATATCATATTATAACATATGTATACAGTAAATATCAAACATATTATATCACATGTGATACAGTAAAATTAAAGTGTAAATATATAAAAAATAATATAAAATTAATTATAATTAAATAATAAAAATTATATAAATATAAAATAATGTATATATGTATGTATATATATAAGTATATACATAAAGATGTGCTCATATTTGTTTCATATATAAGTTAAAGTGTTATTTTTAGGTTGCCTCTGCACATGATATTGGTATGTATGTGGAGGTACTGATTCCATTATATCTAGGCTGGGATAATTTTGATGATTTTAAGTTTTTAACAAACAAAATATTGATTGTGATTTGTGATGATAATTTTAAATGTAAAATTGCTGCAACAGATTCGTTGTCTGAGCAAAGAAGTAGCAGCGTGTATGTGCCTAGGGACGAATGCTTCTCAGAAGTGAAGCAGCTTACGTTTTCGACAAAGACCGTATACTCGGTATTGCATGCGCTGGTACCGTCGCTGCAGACAGCGATACTTGACAAGAATCTTGGGTTTCCTTTCTTCTCAGCCATTGATGACCTTTATAATGAAGGGGTTAACCTGCCTCCTTTAAAAACCAAAGGGATTCTCAGGACCCTCTTGCCAAGGCTGGTCAAGTTTATTAATGATACAGAGCAAGACATTCTCCGTTTTGAGACTCCCGCAACGATGGAAAGTAAGAGCTAGATGCCATATACAAAATAGTCCTCTATCTCCTTCGCTATATATCATTGCCTATTGATTTCTACGTGAGGTTACTAATCAATGGTTGTGGGTGCATGTGATTCGAATATGGCAGGGGACAGGTTCTTTTGGTTTAGGGACGAAGAATTTGCAAGACAGACTCTTGCAGGTCTTAACCCATGTTGCATACAATTGGTCACGGTACACTTATTTACTAGCCCATGTTGCCCCCTTTTTTTAATTAATTAACAGAAAATTATAATTTAGTTGGAAATATTGTGAAAATTAACAGCTAATATAATCAATAATAGCTTTTTTAATCAATATTTTATAATAATTAGCAAAAAAAATGTCATATAGGAATGGCCACTGAAAAGCAAACTTGACCCCAATATTTATGGCCCTCCGGAATCAGCAATCACCACAGAAATAATTGAGCGGGAAATCAAAGGATTCCTAACGGTTGAAGAGGTATGTTTTAATTTAAGGATACTGGTCATATTTTTATACTTGTTGTAACATTACTTTTTTCGTATATAAAGTATTGGAGGCACAGAACTTAGATATATACACGTAGGTCAAGTCTTCTTTGTAAGAATTAAATTGGCATAAAAGCTAAAATCATGCACCAAAAAAAAGGTATGACTATCATTTCCATAATTATGTTTAATGCAGCAACATCATTCAAGTGATAAAAATTAAGATTTTCTCTTTTTTTTTTGGTATAAAAAAATTAAGATTTTCTATATTGCAGCTTTTACATAAATTTTCCTGAAATTATGCAATTTGAACAATACAGGCCATAAAACAGAAGAAGTTGTTCATTCTGGACTACCACGATTTGTTATTGCCATTAGTAGAGAAAATTAGACAACTTGAAGGCACAACGCTATACGGATCAAGGACATTGTTCTTCCTAACCCTCGATGGCACATTGAGGCCGTTGGCTATTGAGCTAACTCGGCCACCGATGGACGGAAAGCCGCAGTGGAATCAAGTCTTCACACCTACCTGGCACTCAACCGGTGTTTGGCTTTGGAGGCTTGCCAAAGCTCATGTCCTTGCCCACGACTCTGGCTACCATCAACTTGTTAGTCACTGGTATGAATCAATTACCCTACTAATTAATAGGCCTTTTTACTTTTGAGATGGATTAACGTTAGATGGTTCAAGATTCAGATGGTTGTTGGGATGAGTATAACCACATCAATTAAATTTAAGAGACTGTGATTATATGTACATAAGAAAATTATTTAGTATATATGATAATCAATATAGCTTAATTTGGCATAGTTTTTTTTATTTGATTAATTAATGACATGATGATGTTGACATGTAAGTCGACATCAACTTTTAAATACTAAAATATATCTGGCATTAAAAAAATAGGGTAAAAACATCATTTCACTCTCTATATGTTTTCCTCAATTGTACAATTTTCCCCCTTTTCTTTTCTTTGAAACTTCTTAAGTGATTTTTTTTTTATCAATTTAAATATTGCATTATCTGGCTTTTGAGCAGTTAACAGAGTAAATATGTTTCTGTTTTCTTCAGGCTACGAACTCATTGTGCTACAGAACCTTATATCATAGCAACAAACAGGCAACTGAGTGCAATGCACCCAATCTATAGGCTGCTGCATCCACATTTTAGGTACACAATGGAGATCAATGCTCTTGCTCGAGAGGCGCTGGTAAATGCAAATGGAATAATAGAGAGCAGCTTCACTCCCGGCAAGTATTCCATCCTACTAAGTTCAATTGCCTATGACAAGCATTGGCAATTCAACTTGCAAGCCCTTCCTGCTGACCTTATCAACAGGGGATTGGCCGTGGAGGACCCAAATGCTCCTCACGGCTTGAAGCTAACCATAGAGGACTACCCTTACGCCAACGATGGCCTCATCCTTTGGGACGCTATCAAAGGATGGGTCACTGATTATGTGAACCACTACTACTCACAATCAAGTCAAGTTGAGTCGGATCAAGAACTCCAAAAATGGTGGGAAGAGATCCGAACTGTAGGCCATGGTGACAAGAAGGACGAACCATGGTGGCCTGTTTTGAAAACCAAAGAAGATCTTGTTGAAATCGTGACCACCATTGTGTGGATAGCATCAGGGCACCATGCTGCTGTGAACTTTGGCCAATACGATTATGCAGGGTATTTCCCTAACAGGCCCACAATTGCAAGAAACAACATGCCTACAGAGGACCCTTCAGACTCAGAATTAGAGTTGTTCTTGGCAAAACCAGAAGTGACACTGTTGAAGTGCTTCCCATCTCAAATTCAGGCCACAACTGTGATGGCAGTGTTGGACATATTGTCAAATCACTCACCTGATGAAGAGTATCTTGGGGAAACCATAGAGTCAGCGTGGGCAGAGGATCCAATTGTCAAAGGTGCATTTGAGAAGTTTAAGGGGAAGTTGATGGAGCTGGAAGGGGTGATTGATGAAAGGAATGCAGATAGGACGCGGAGGAACCGAAATGGTGCTGGGATTGTGCCGTATCAGCTGCTGAAGCCGTTTTCAGAGGCAGGAGTGACAGGAAAGGGAGTTCCAAATAGCATCTCTATTTGAACGTACATTATGGATGTATGTATCATCTTGATCTTCATCTTGGAATGGACCGTTTTGAACTGTGTGTGATTGATAACTTGAATAATATGTGTATCTGTCCAACCAATAATTAATACAGAGAGGGTTTGGCCAGAATCCTATCCAATCTAACTTGATTGCATCTCAATTCTCAAGTGTCTATTAGTCTTCACTAATCTAGCTCTCTAATTTGTCTAAAAGTAGCAATTCATGCCAATATAGAGTTCCAACGTTTTGTTGCCTTATATTTGGATTGAGAGGAAAATAAAAAGGTTTTTTCTTATTTAATTGAAGTGAAAATAAAGAGAAAGTACTAAAGAAATAAAATTCTAAAAAAATTAAAATTTTTTTCTTTAACTTTTCTCTTCTTTTCAAATTTTAATTTTTTCTCTTATCTTTAATTTTCTTTCCTCTTATCCAAACAAAGGATTAGTGATAGGTGTATTAAAAAGGTGTATAAATGAACATTATTGGTGTTCATATTAAATACGTAAAATAATAAAACTTTAACTTTTAAAAAATAGAAATGTTGCCGTGTCCAAAAAAAAAAATACTAGAAGGTGTTTAGTTTGTTTGTATTTTTTAAATATGTTTATAAATAATTAATTATACAAATATCATATTATTTTATCATTTTTTTACAAAATATTTATAAAAAATAAAAATAAAGTAACTTTATTATATAATGAAAACATATAAGCTAAAAATAAAAATAAAATATACAAACAAACTAAATACACTCTTATTCATACACATTTTCTTTTACATCTCTTTCTTACTACTTACTTCTTAATCATTTTTATTATTCATACATTAATTTTTATGAAAAATATTCTTCTAAAGTGAATTTATCTCTTTAAAATTGAATTTATCTCTTTAAAATGAGCAAGTAAGGATATATTCACCTTTAGATCATTTTGCAGGTTGAGATCTCAATACACTTATCAAGGGGCACCCTTAATTGTTCACTTTCGAGACAAACTTACTTTAGATGGGTCTTATCCGATTTTTAAACACAACTTTTTTGTGGTGTAAATCTATCGCTATCTGGAAGTTACATTGGGCAATTAATCCCGAGTCGAGTCGAGTTGGTTCAGACCACAAAAGTGTAAAGCTCTCCTAATGTTAATTTTTTTAATTCATAAAATTTGAACCTGAGACCTTACTTACGTGGAACAAGTGTTAAACTACTTAAACCAACCAAATGTTAGTTCTAAACACAACTTTTACATTGCTCATCAACTTGCAAATAATTGGTGAATAGTGTGTCACGACCTGAACTCAATGTCCATGACCGACGTGTAACAAAGGTAAGCCATAGACTAGCCCAACACAAGTTTCCAAACCTGTAATTCAAGCATATTTTTCAGAATAAAAACAATAGTCACCACATGACCTCAAAACATACTCTAATACCAAATAAGTCATACTATCAAATTTAGAAATAACACATCTAAACTAGCAATTTGACCAAAACTTAAATAAATCTATTGTACTATTCGAAGTCCTGCTTGCAAAAATAATGGAGCAATTCTAAGATCAATAATCATAAGGTTTTCAAAATAAAATTAATAATAAAATAAAATAAATTCTTAAATCTAGTCACACGAACAATGTATTAGTTTAACCAATAATAACTATACTAGACTCTTTGATCAAACTAAAGAAGTAGAATCGAAAACTATCTCTTTTCTTTTATCTGAAAAACATAATTACGATTCGAGAGAATCGTAAATCAATGATTAATTACTGCCTATTAAAATAGAAACAGGATAAACGAGACACAAGTATTTTATTAACAAGTAAAAATTATCATAATAAAATAATTTCTCAATACAACAACTCAAGTCAATTCATCAAAAATCCAAAACTTAAATATATAATAATAATAATAATAATAATAATAATAATAATAATAATAATAATAATAATAATAAATGAGAAACAACTTTCAATAATTCAATAAAAAAGTGGAATCATTTGAAAACATAATTCATAAGGGAGAATCTACTAAGTAGAGCTAAACAGAATGAGCACACAACTCATGAATAAACTAGTCATTTGATAAACTCAAGGCTTGAGCTGACGAGCATTAGGCTCGAAATCATTACTAACCCACATATGTTAGCCTGCATATAGAGTCAACATATACCCTGCTAACTAGGACCTAATCCAATCCTAGGTGTACCAAGATTAACATTTACTGCTATTAAATACAATGTTCCAATAAGGTCTTCTCTTAAAAAAAATATAATTCATAGAATATGTAGTAATCAACCATGAAAATAAATTTTCAATAATGAAACAAAATAAATATCAAATTTCTAAAAAAAATTATCTCATAGAGAACAATTTTAAATTCAAATAAACTTATATCAAGAACAATTTCTATCATTAGAAAAACTCACAATTAAACTTAATTTTTTTTCCATGAGCAAAACAGTTATCAATAACATTTTTCATCATTGTCCCAAAGCCAATGTCTATAACAATTACTGTCATTGGTACAAAACCCTTATGGACAAAGTCCATAACCAATATCAAAGCATTTTAATTTAATCAAAACTATCAACTTAGAATAATGTACAAAGTTAATAGTGAGTTTCCTTAAAAATTGTGCTTATCCTAATACTATGTTTGGATGATAGGTAATGAGGAGAACAGAAAGAGAATGAGGGGAATGAAAATAATTTCCCTTATTTGGGAGTTTTAAAATACATGGGAATGAAACGAACACATGAGGAATCATTTTTCCCCTCTTCCCCTCAAATGCCCAACTTTTATTCCTCCCAAAATTGAGGTGGAATGAGGAGAACACATGAGTAATGAAGTTCCGTTTCGTTCTGTTAATGAAACTTCCAAACAAAGAGAATGAAAATTATGTTCCATTCCTTTCTTTTCTTTTTCGCTCCATCCCCACCTATTTCATTCCGTTCCATTAATAAAAAAAAAACATTCAAACACTGGGTAAGAGTCCCTACGATTTTACAGCATTTAAAATTTGAATAACAAAATTAATTTAAAATTGATAAGTTCAAATAGACATAACAAATAAAAATTATTCACAGTACGTGTCGATTCTCAATTGAGTCTTTTTCAAAACATTTGCATTGGAGGTTCCATGTATCGTTCTATAGCAATAGAAATGTCAGTGACATACAAATCAATCATATAAAATAATTTGCCTAATTTGATCTCCAAATCTTAGATAAATTCAAATATATCCTAATTAGCATCATTCTAAATTCACTATCTAACCTACACACTATGAAATTATACTCATAAAATTAATTACTTGAGTTTTTAGATTATAGGTTTATTTTGAAGAGTTAAAGAAATGAATTCCAATGAATAAGTAATCACCACTCTTATCAAACTACAATCTCTAACAAAAAAAATCACCCTACGAATAGGTGTAAAAAAAAAGGAAAAATAAAATAATATTTAAAATATTTAACTAAATCTCAGAAAAAAAAATACTCACAATTGAAATAAAAGAAAGCATAAATGAAAGAAAACCAAGAAAAAAGAATGGGGAGCGCCGACGGTAAGAAAAGAAGAGGTCTTCGACCTCTGTTTTTTAAAAGCCTTGGGTATATAGAAGCTAAAAATACCACTTTGCCATCAACACTAGCCGCACTTTTATTTTATTTTATTTTATTTTTTAATGAAATGGTATGTAACACGGTATATATTATGTGGTGATCAAATATGTTAATCATTTACTAATATTTGTAATCAATTAATATGTAATTTTAAGGGGTTGACTTAGTAATGTATAAGTATATAATGTGTAGATAGACACATAATTACATAGTCAAATCTCAATTATATAATTTTTTTAAAATTAGGCCATAAAATATATTCTTATGAATTCCCTAATCACAATGGTTGATATTTCAATTAATAGTGTATAAAAGTTGATATAAAAATAAATTTTTGTTTCTTAATGCCTTCTCTTTCTATTTTTCTCAAAAAGAGAAAGTGTAAGAGATAATTGTATATATTAATAACATTTGTATTTAAAAAAAAAAGCTTTCATGAGAATTGTGAAAATATTTTTATGCACGAAATAATGGTATATATGATACTTTTTAAAATTATTAAAATATTAAAATTATTAAATACTCAAAATATATTTTAGTAATACCTTAACTTAATTGTAAAGAAAAAACCTAACTTAAATTAAGAAAATATTATTTGAATATCTATTATATTCCAATTCATATAAACACCATATATCAATATAAGTATGAGTAAATGCTGCAGCTCAAAGTAAAATATATATTGTATGTTGATATGAGAGTGATATTAATTGTATCTTGTATTTTAGGTGTTTAAATAGGAGATATTTACAATGTACCTTAAATTTCTTTGAGCATTGATATTCCATTGAATTTACTCATTGTAGCAGATAAAAACTTTTAACTCAATATGTATATATTTTAAGTGTAAGTTTTGTATAAATATAAATTTGACCTTAAATTTGTTATTATTTCTATTTGGTCCTTTCTTCCTCCTTTTTCATTAGAAAGCTTCAGCATTTTTTTTAAAGTTTTAAATCTTTTTTTTGTTCAAATTTCAAATCTATACATTGAGAATCTTAACCAGAAAGTTAAAAAATTTAAATGATGCTCAGATCTAGTGAGTTTGCAGTGACTTAGATGGTAGTTTCGGGTGCCTCAGATCTCTACTGTCGTAGCGCTAGTCGAAACTAAGCTCGAAACTACGCACTTAGATAACACTAGAGACATCGATCTCTCTTAGCCACCACAACCACTTTCTTCCTCCTCGTCGATTGTGACCTCTTCGTCGTCAACGAAGACGAGAACCTCTGCGGCGGAATAGCTCGACTCCACTGCATTTTGCTATTTGCCGTAGTGGCGAGTACCTGATCGGTGGTGTCACGAACTTGACGAGCGTCACTGGGCTTGGCCACCGCTGAGGACAGAGGATTCCGATGGAGAGTTTTGACGAGCTTGGAAGGACGAAGACGAAGACGAGAAAGGAGAAGGAAAAAGAAAAGAAAGAGAAATATAATAGAATGAAGTAGAGAATCAAGCAAAGACGAAGACGGGGAAAGAGGAGGAGAAAGAAATGAAAGATAAATATAAAGAAAAAAAGAGAAGAATGAAAAAAAAGTAATATACGATAAAGATAGGACTTTTCATATAATTTATTTTTTTAAAAGATAAATTAATAATTTTGACACTATAATTTATTAAATAAATTATAAATATTAATTTTTAATTATAAATATAATTTTTTATAAATTAATAAAAAATATAAAATATTTATGCTCCAAATTATTTTAAAAACAATTTAAATGTCTCTGCTCAAATATCATGGTTACATAAATTATTAAGATGCATCTTCCCCTTACAAGATCAAAGTCATCAAACTTCTGATCATCTCCGCCGCTTGTCCTTGTCCATAACAATTCTGTTCATGTACACATATGAACGCATAATTGACGCCCATCCGTCAAGGCCATGTGATCAAACTATCGAAGTTGTCCTTGTCAGGCTTACAATTTGATGTTCTGTAAATATAAGCCTTTTTTCTTTAACAATAAATATAATCTTTTTAGTACACTATCATTTATTTATATATAATATCATTTTTAAAAAAATTAACTCTTATAATGACATATTAACATATTATTAAATAATAATATAAATTTTAACAAAAATTATACTGATTCTTTTTTAAATTCAAACTTAATTATATTTTATATTTATTTTGTTTTAAAAATTATATAGAGTATAATTAGATTAAAGTTCTAAAAAGTCAATGTAATTTTTTTAAAATTTTTATTGATAGTATATTAAATTTATATAAAAATTAAATGATTAGAAAAACGGATGATTAATTTGATAAAAATTAAATTTAAGTTTAAATAAAAGATTGTGAAAGTGAAAGCGAAAGTTATTTTGTACGTTAGTCACGTGAAGAAAAGGACAGAATTGACATTACAATTTCACAACCAAACAAGAAGATATTTGTGGTTTCTATAATTAGAACTGCCCTTATTCCACAGGAGAACTTATCTAAATAAAAAAAAATTCGGCAATCATGTACATAATTTTTTTTATATGAGTCATGATGTATAACTTTATATTTAAACTATAAGCAAATATATAAATGAATTCATCTAAATTTAAGTCAAGGCATTGTGTTTCGGAAGAAAGAATATATTTATTTAAAAGTTAAAACTAGTAAGTATTTCCAGAATTGCATGTGTTCTTTCAAATTCAGCCAAAATTTTAAGTAAAATGTAAATTAAAAAACATGATTAGTTGAAAGACAATTTCAATTTGAAATAAAAAAAAGAGGGTTAAGAATGATACATATCATTCTTCGATGTTGTGTTTGGTATGCATCTATAAGAAGAAAAAGAAATGAAGAGACATGATATTTTGAGTCATCCCTTGTTAATTTGGTATACATAAAAACAATAGAAAGAAAGGGAAACGGAGAATTAAAGTTTCCATAGGACCTACCATATTTAATCTTTTTTTTTTCTGGGGAGGATTTGGAAAGAAAGAAAGAAAGTGGAATGAGCTCCACACATTTTTATTTATTCTAATATTATTTACATATATTTTCTTTTTTTTCCTTGATGAAATCAAAGAAATAAAGAGAAATATTCATTCTTTTTCATTGCATTTTATCAAATAAGGAGGTAATAACTCATCTACTTTTCATTTCTTTTCATTTTTAGAATATTCTTTTATTTTTCTTTCCTTTCATGATATCAAATAGACCCTGAAAAATGGTAGAATTAAAAATAATACATGTCATTGTATGAGAGAAAATAGAATAAGAGATTAATCCACTTTTAAATAAATATACTCTAATTTAATATATAGAAGTGGATGTATGAAATATTGACATCTATACAAATAAAAACATGGCACAAACATAAACCCTTTTGAAAAATATCTATTATGCATACTTCTTCACTCTAGGTGGTAAAAGGAAAGTATAAAATACAAAATGTCAACTATCTAACAATATTTTCTTTAATTATAATTATAATATAGAAAATACTTTGAATAATTATTCTTTAACACCAAATGAGATATACATGCAGCTTTGACAATTGTTGTTTTGGTGAACATGGCATGATCGATATTAAAAAAAATCTGCACTAGCTACGACTAGTGCTGACAATGAAAAAAATATGAGTTGAGTGAGGTTTGGCTTAGGTTAGACTCATTAAGAAATTGAATTTATATTTATAACTCAAACTTAAAGCCACGTAAAACTTGCAAATTCTTCCATCTCAATAAGTTAATATTAATTGAGTTAAAATTTTCAGCTCATCCAATTATAAACAAATTGAGCTATGAGTAAGCTTGACTCATTGTCAATCCTAGCTACGACCTGTGATTTTATGTGGAAAAAAAAAGATTTTTGAAGTAGAAATCTTAGTGATTCCATAAATAAAAATTGATTTGTGATTCATTTCAAGAATTGCAGATTATTTATTAGTGAATATCACGGATAACTCTGATTTTTTATAGTAATGGTCAGGTACCTATATTTTTAATTTCCATACCGTTAATCCATAACTAATCATTGCTAATTAGCTGACTAATGTCCGTAGCAATTTTGTAGCAAATCCGTATTATTTTTATTTCTAAATCAGTAGCAATTCCATAGCTATTTGCTAGCTAAATGTGTACAATTTCGTAGCTATTCTCTAGCTAATTTCTGTAGCTATTCCTAAATTAAATTGCTATATTCCCTAGCTAATTTCTGTAGCCATTCCCTGCATTGCTTGAAGCTAATTGAATTAAATTTTATAATGATAATTTGTGTATTTTTTAAAATCATACCTGCATATTTCAATCCAAATGAAAAATCTAACAAATAATTGTGTAAAACAAAAAATATCATAATTGTATTAATAGATTTAACATGTTCTACAAAGAATGCATAACTAGTCCAAGTTAATTAATACAAATAGTTCAAAACATTAATCCCATCATCAATAAACACAACTAAAACTTCATGATCCTCCTCAAGCATGTTTGATGGTGCTTGCTGAAAGCACTTCACGATTGGGAGCTAACAATCCTTAAGATAACTCTAACAGGCGTTAATCGGACAACAATAATGAAATTTACTTTATGGCTTCCTGTGTCGAAGTAGCATTGAAGGAACCAGCAACATGCGAGGATGAAGCAAAACTAAATCCATGAATAGGCATATTTAAGCTGTGACTCATGCCATGGACTCGTCCCTTCTTGTTGGGACCCGTCACCTCCAGCCACACATCCTGATCAACTATCGGATGCGTTGAAGAATCTTCTCTATATTTCTCTAACATCGTGGTGTCATAAGAGTCCTGAAATGAAAAATGTAAAAAACTTTATCAAAATAATCAACAACTTAACAAATATGATTAGTTTTCATTTTAAAAACACCTACAATGTAGTTTTTTGAGCGGTTAGTGACATATTCTCCATTTGTCCTCTTATGAACACTTTCATACAAATCTACGAAAAAGACGATTCAACTTGTCTCTGTAATCAACATATAATAAAATATAAAATTCTAAAATCTTTATTATAATTATAGTATTATTATAGTATTATTATAGTATAAGTGAGTTATATTATTGTATAATTATAGTCCTACTATGTGGAGCCAAAGTGCACTTGAGGAAAACTTGTTGGGGCATACAAATGCTCATCAAACATAATCATAGACGTAGGAACAACATTCTTGATTGTCTCAGACCAATAAATGACAAGTTCACAGTACTAATTACTAAATATGAGTTACAAACATGCATGAGTTTCCATCCACTTTGGTAAAAAGAGGACTAATACAAGGTAAAAGTGGCAGTTAGAACAAAAGCTATGCCCAGTTGAGGAAATTCCAAACAAAATTATATGTAGATTGAACATACATCAATATTTCAAAAACCAATAACCACTATTGTTAAATTAATCTTCAATACCACACACAGCAACACCATGGGCTTCCCAATAAACAAAAAAAAAAGAGTGAAGTTCTGAGCATCAACTGAATCTCAGAAATATATAACAATAACAGCTACCAGATCAGGGTCTCTCAGTTGAACATATAAAACTTGGAACCACATTATTTTTTTCAATGAAAGGAACCCCATTATTAAGAGATGTTAACCTGAGCAACTATGGATTTAAACTTAACAATCATGCTTATTAAAAGAGAATATCTAATATCAGTGCAGAACCCAACCATCAAATAACA
Organism: Ormosia semicastrata; assembly: GCA_029884595.1. NCBI lineage: Eukaryota > Viridiplantae > Streptophyta > Magnoliopsida > Fabales > Fabaceae > Ormosia > Ormosia semicastrata. The sequence continues at coordinate 15,385,637 of JAQQTO010000038.1, forward strand.
AGCATTCAGATAGATAACATATGAATTTTGGTATGATCTCACTCATCAATAGCATGATAGATTCTCAGTCAAGTTTGCAACTTTTATTTAATTATAATTTTGAACAGAAGAATTATTCAAAAGCACTAGTGTTACTATGATCCAAGTTTTTGTAAAATATATTTCACTTGTGAGGGATCTTACTAAACAATATAAAGTTTCTTTTATGGCTCTGCTAGAAACCCGTATAGTGGTGGGTGTGCAGACAGGCTTATATCTAAACTGGGTTTTGATATATGGTTTAAAGTGGATGTTAATGGTTTTACCTGGTGTGTTTCAGACTCTTCGTGTTGAAAAGTGAATGTGGCTTTTTCCTTTTGGGTACATGGATGAGGAAAAACAAGCAAAAGAAAGTCAATGAATAAAGTTTTGATTTGTGATTTATTAGTGAATATCAATAACTAGATTGTGTAGTTATATGGTCAGGACCGATGCCTGAGTAGGAATTAATTCTACATTAATCAAATGATGTGACTTGTGAGACATCTTAATTGTGAGAGAAAAATAAAATTGTGGTTATAATTGAAAATGTATTTTTAAAAATAATTATCTGGATCTGGATTTTGTTCCCTAAAGTTTTCAAGTGTTTAGTAAAGATCTCTTAATTTCTAAAATAATAATTTTATTATTTCATATATCTTTATTTAACATATCGTCATATCTGAGTAACCATAAAAAAGTTACCTAAGAAGTCTGAACTATATGTGTATATATCAAGCATAAAGCCAAGATCCATAACATAAAGCAAATATAAGACGAGATAGGTTCTTCCGCATATTTTGGACCATAAAACAAACGGTTGAGAAAGATGATAAAGCCTCAAGTGTATCAATCACAACACACCAACCAAACCCTCTTGTTTCTGCAGAAGCCATTCGTCCATGGTATTGGCAGTACTAGGACTGCATCTCTTCCACTATGGTCGGAGAAGCAAGTGCAGTGGCAAAAGGTTAAGCGGTTTGTCCTCGTTCCTCGCAACGTTCAAGCTAACCCTACTTCTGCAACCGCAACAGATACAGATAAGACCACAGAGAATAGTACTGTGAAGCTTAAAGCCGTAGTTAAGGTCAAAGTAACTGTGGCTGGCTTTTTCTCCAGTCTGAGATTAGACCGAGGAATTGATGATATAACAGATTTGCTTGGTAAATCTCTCCTGTTGGAGCTTGTTAGCTCTGAGCTTGACTCCAGTAAGTATATATGTGCTTATTTATATATATATATATATATATATTATTCTTGATATGATATTTAATTTAAAAACCAAATTAAATATATTCTTGATTTGGTATTTAATTTAACTAATAGTGATTGGAAAGCTTGTTAATGAACTATATATGTATAATTATTATTTTTTGGATACAATCTATGTAATGATTTTTAATTTGTTTCATTATGCCTTTCAAATTAAACGTCCTATTATCTTCATAATATTAAACATTTGGTAGAATTTGTTTTGAATTTAATTTTCCACTTTATACTTCTTAAGGAATCGTACAATATAAAGTATAAATGAGATAGTGATTAAAAAAAGTAAGATTGTTGAAGATCCGATTCCGTACTATTAATTTGATTTGGTCCGAAGTTAATAAAGGTGTGGTTGAATTTTAAATAATAAATTTGATGTGTTTTTGAATTGAATTTGAGTTAAACTTCGAATTGTACTAATTCGATTTGATATTCTTAAATTATTTAAATTTTTTTATAATTAATTATAAATAATAAAATATATTAACTTAAATTAATAATTTTTGTATAATATGATAATATATTTATATTAATATTATTTATTTTAAAATGTATATTATAAAATACACATTAGTATTAGTTTTTTATTTTTATAATTTTATAACTTAATTATACATAATATTTAAATTTATACATTATATTTATATATCAAATTAGCTTAATTTAAATTCGATCATCATCATGGTCAAATAAGGTTTATGTTTAGGAAAATGAATCAATTCAAATATTGTACTAGATTCGGGTCAAACCAATTCAAATTCTTCCTAACTCATCCCATATTCACCAGTAGAAAAAAGATATTGCTACATAGTAAGAAAAAAATTTGGTAGAATTCAGTCAAAAGGGTAGTTGTTAAATAAGTCATCTTAAGGATCACTTATCTATATAAGAGTGAATAAAAATGTAACTTTCTAACAAAATTTTTTAACTTTTCTGAATTGAAACAAAAATATCTTTTCACATATTATTACACATTTAATAATATAGAATAAAAAATTACTTTTATTCTAAAAATCTCTCTATTATTAATGATATATAAATATTTTACACACTTCTACCCTGAAATCTAGACTCAGGTTCCAATAGGAACAGGATCGCTCATTTGAAAAAAGAAATACATGAGCTGCAGTTTTAAATCTAATGGTTGAAATTTATTGTACTGTATTTATAGCTTTTCTCTTGCTACAAAATAAAACATTTTCAAGGGTCGAGATTGTATACAGTTTTTCAAAAATTGTAGTCAATCTCAATCCGGTTTTTACATTTTAATTTGAAATCAGGAGTATCTTTTGTCTAAAAGGTGAAACCGTGTCCTTTTTTTTGAAAGAGAAAAACTTTTACAGTTTTACTGAAAGAAAAACTCAAAGGTTAATTAATATAAACAACAAACATTCACAATTTTTTGTTTCTCACTAGATGTTCTTAACTTGTGGGATTAATCCGTATTTAAATGTATGATGACGTGACCTTAATCACATGTCGTAGTGATTTTCAAACCTTATATTTCAAGTAGAAATCGTTCTCATAAAATTTAAGTTACTAAACCTCACTCGGTGATTTTTCTTTAGAGTATTTCTTTTTTGATAAGTAAAAAATTAATTTTTGGAAATAAGTAAGCATATATTTTAATAGTATTATTTTTTTACATATAAATTTTAAAATTAAATTCAAATCACATGTTTAAAAGATTAAAACACTTTTTAATCAAACTTACACACGTTAGTAATTCTTGTTGTCTGAAAATTAATTAGTACGATGGCGAAACAGTAGTCTGGATCGCTTATGTTTGGTGATTCGCTTTCCAATATTTGTGTTATAAAGTATAACCCCAACCCTAGCTTATTTTGCTAGTTTTAATGTGTGTATATGAATCTGGAAAAATTTGAATATGGATCTCTAAAAAAAGTTTATGGATGGACTATGACTTTTGAATTATTAATTTATTATTAAAATAAATCAATAAATCAAATTAAAATATTAAATTTTTATAAATTTTAACTAATAATACTTAGATTTGTATAAAAATTTAATTAATTTTTTTAAGAATAATTATACATATAAAAAACTTATAAATTTTAATTAATAATTTTTATATACACTTAAATTTACATTAAATACTATCAAATAAAAAAATAAAAAATTTATTCATGGACTTAAAGTTATTGAGTCTACATAACATCCTCCATGATTCTGCATATGTGCACGGGAAAATTCTAATATCTATTATTTAAAAAGAGGTTATGGATGGATTATTGATTTTGAATCATTAATTTATTATTAAAATAAATTAATAATTTATATTAAAATTTAAATTTTTATAAATTTTAATTAATAATATTTAGATTCATATAAAAATTTAGTTAAATTATTATTTTTTTTTTTTTACAAATAATTATAAATATAAAAAAATTATAAATTTTAACTAATAATTTTTATTTATATCTAAATCTATATATATATACTATTAAATAAAATCTATTGATAGACCTAAACTTATGGTCTCCATGTTAACATCCTCCATGTGCACGAGGGACAAATATGATGAGAGAGGACCGCCAAAAAGGTTGCCTTAGAAAAGTCGAATTGAAAAGGTGCCATGGACCATGCATGGTCCCAAGTATACTTAGCTAAAGATAGCGAAATTGAAGGTAACATATATCTACCACAAACTCAACTCCATAATATACGATAAAAGGACAATTTCTATACTTTTTAGTTTTTGTAATTTTGTGTTGTGTGTACCACCTTCCAAATTAAATAACAAAAAAAAATCTTTGTCTTTTCACTTAACCTTAACAAAAAGTCGATTGGAAAGGTCAGCTACTTAGCTGAATGGTAGTTGTGACTTGATTGATTGACGTAATCCAAGCATGGATGAGGATCTTTTTATTTTTTTAAGTGATTAATCATAAAAGAAAAAGATGCGAAGTTATAAATTTTTTTTTATAAATTTTAATTGAATCATATTAATATTTTTTTATATTTTTATTTTTCTTACAATTAATTATTTAAAATAAAAAAGTAAGAAGATCTTGATCTCTCTAACATCTCTCTCATTAGACTTTTTTAAAAACAAATATTATAATAAATTCTTTGATAAAATACATGATATTATAAATATAAAAAAATTATATATGATGAAACAATTAATTAAAATAATAGAAAATTAATTACACCATATTTTTTATTTTCTTTATTCTTTCTTATTCTTTCTTCTTACTTTCTATATTATCATTTTTTTGTTTTTTAATCTTGTTATGTGTTTTTAGTTTACACACATTTAATTTATATTTGTGTGTATGTTTTATTTTGATAAATGTTAACTAATTAATTAATTGTGGATTTAGAGACTGGACTAGAGAAGGAGACGATTAAAGCATATGCACACAAAGCAGGACAAGGAGAGGAGTCGGTTAAGTATGAAACCGATTTTGAAGTCCCAAATGATTTTGGGGAGATTGGTGCAGTTCTGGTTGAGAATGAGCATCACAAGGAGATGTTCCTTGAAACCATCCTCCTCGATGGCTCCCCGGAGGGTCCTATTCAATTTGACTGTGCCTCTTGGGTTCACTCTAAGTTCGATAGTCCCACCAAAAGGGTGTTCTTCACCAACAAGGTATTTATAAATTATAAATACCTTTACTTAGCATCTCATTAAAACCCTATGTTGTGTCTTACATGCGTACCCTACACTGCTTAATTTTTTATATACATTAGTTTTTTACATTAATTATCAGACTAAGTTGATTTAAAATTATTATGAAAGATGTATATATATATTTTTAAACAAATGCCATGAATGGTTTGTGATATATGATTTACACAAATGTAATTTTATTTTATTATTGGTATAGTGTTACTTACCGTCAGAGACACCGAGTGGTTTAAGAAGACTAAGAGCAGAAGAATTGAGTAATCTACGAGGTAATGGAGAAGGAGAACGCAAAAGCTTCGAAAGAATATATGATTACGATATATACAATGACATTGGAGATCCTGATAAAAGCCTTGATCTTGAGAGACCTCCTCTAGGAGGCAAAGAACGACCTTATCCTAGACGTTGCCGAACTGGGCATCCACATAGTGAAGCAGGTAATTCATCCTATTTTTATCACATTCTAGATATACCTCAAACTAATTTATTACTTAATTTATAAAGGAAATAATCAAGTTTATTTTTTCTACTATCATATTACTGTATATTAAAATATATATAAAAAAGTTGAGTAAATAAGATGAATCTTTCTATGTGTAAGTTGATATATAGATCGATCACACACATAGATTAGATATGTCACTAAATAAAAACAGAACATTTTTTAAGGGAATATTTACTGTATATGTCACGTGTGGTGCAGATCCTTCGTCTGAAAAAAGAAATGGAAAATTTTACGTTCCAAGGGACGAGTGCTTCTCAGAGGTGAAGCAGCTAACATTTTCAACCAAGACCTTACACTCAGTGTTGTTAATATTGATTCCATCTCTGGGGAAAATTATTAAAGACCAGGACCTTCCATTCCCATACTTCCACGACATAGATTCGCTTTTCAGCATTGGACTTGACTTGCCTCCTGATGAAACCGAAAAGGGATTCCTAGGAACCATCATGCCCAGGCTCGTCAAAACCATTGGTGGCGATAGTGGACATGTGCTTCGCTTTGAGACTCCAGAGACAATGAGCAGTGAGACTTCAATTCTTAATTAATTTGATTTATTTATACTATGTGTATATTTAATATTTTAATTCAATCTGATTATAAAGTGGATCAAAATTAAAATCTTATATTTATATGGGACCTTGATTTTATATATATATATATAAATCTATCTGTGTTTGGTTTGCAGGGGATAGATTTTTCTGGTTTAGGGATGAGGAATTTGCTAGACAGACTGTAGCTGGTCTCAATCCATGTAGCATACAATTGGTCACAGTACGCACTATTTTACACACATTGATTTGGTTCATTTACCTTTTTTCTTTTCAAAATTAGCCCATTGAAAGTCCAAGTACACTAGTTTCTCACCCGTAGTATATAATTAGCGAATAAGAAATTATATCACATTAATTGTTTAAGTAATTAAGGTAATTTAATTTACTTTCTTGGACAGGAATGGCCATTAAGGAGTAAACTTGACCCAACTATATATGGTCCAGCAGAATCAGCAATTACCTCGGAAATTATCAATAATGAGATTGGAGGCATACTTTCTGTTGAAAAGGTTTAACTCTTTTAATTAAATTTACCTACTGTCTCAATGATTTGATATGATTATTTGTGTAAAAACTCATTTCATTATAGGATTTGAATTATAAAATACAAATATCAGGATAACAAATCATAGACGAATAAGCATTCACTCGTTTAATTCTTTTCCTAAGCGACTGTAACTTGTATTTTATTTTTTGAAGTGCAGCATATCATACCTTTTTTAAGTGATCTAACCCTTCGTTCTCGAACTAATTATATGAGTACATATGTAATTCTAATATGAAAATGTATGCTATTGCAGGCGATCGAACAAAAGAAGCTGTTCATGCTAGACTACCATGACATATTTTTACCCTACGTTAGCAAAGTACGCAAACTTAAAGGGAAAACTTTCTATGGGTCACGTACTTTGTTCTTTTTAACCCCTGATGGAACACTGAGGCCTCTTGCCATTGAGCTGACTAGACCACCCATGGATGGAAAAGGCCAATGGAAGCAAGTTTTCACGCCTTCTTGGCACTCAACCAGTGTATGGCTCTGGAGGATTGCGAAGCTCCATGTTCTTGCACATGACTCTGGGTATCACCAACTTGTTAGTCATTGGTACGTAACGTAATACCTTAGCAACTACAGTTTAACCTAAGCCAATGGTGTAACTGGCACACACACACTATACAATAATACAAATAATGGTGATGGAAATTTTGTGAAGGTTAATTGTGTTTATCCTATGTTTTTACCCGTTTCTTTCCATCTCAATTACATTTTTCCCCTTGTTAATTAAAATTATCTTCAGTCCATATTTTCATTGATCTTTGTGGAGAAGGTCCAAACTAACATTAATTTCTGTCTTGTTTGGAAGGTTAAGAACTCACTGTGTTACAGAGCCCTATGTTATTGCGACTAACAGGCAACTTAGTGTGATGCACCCCATATATAGATTGCTACATCCTCATTTTCGTTACACAATAGAGATTAACGCTCTGGCACGTGAAGCACTTATCAATGCTGATGGCACAATTGAGAGCTCATTCTCACCAGGAAAGCACTCGATGGAGATTAGCTCTACTGCATATGATCTCGAATGGCAGTTTGACAAGCAGGCTCTACCTGCAGACCTAATTAGAAGGTAAACTTATAACTTCAAAAAAAATAAAATCTAAGTGGAGGCTCAAGAATGATTTTCAATTCTTTACAATTTAGAAAATGTTTCTTCTACATGTAGCGTGATGAGTTAATTATTGGTTAACAACATTTTTCTTTTTCTTTTTTTGCAATAAACACATTTGGTAATCAATAATTGACTTATCAATAAGCAAGTGTAGGGCAGTTATACTTTTTGGTGTAGGAATAATATAACTATTACAATTTACATGGGTTTGATATATATTTTCCTTAATAGGGGAATGGCTGTGGAAGATCCAATTGCTCCACATGGGTTAAGGCTCACCATTCAAGACTATCCCTTTGCCAATGATGGGCTTCTTCTGTGGGACATTATCAAGCTATGGGTCACTGACTATGTTAACCATTATTACCCTGAACCAAGTCTTGTGGAGTTTGACGAAGAGCTCCAGGCATGGTGGACAGAGATTCGAACAGTTGGTCATGCTGACAAAAAGGATGAACCATGGTGGCCAGTTCTCAAAACCCCAAAAGACCTCATTGGAATCCTCAACATAATCATATGGGTAACTTCTGGTCACCATGCGGCTGTGAACTTTGGACAATATGCTTATGGGGGTTATTTCCCAAATAGGCCTACAATTGCTAGAACTAAAATGCCCACAGAGGACCCTTCAGAAGAAGAGTGGAAAAAGTTCATTGCAAAACCTGAAAGCGCACTTCTCAAGTGCTTTCCTTCACAATTTCAAGCAACTAGAGTCATGGCTGTCTTGGACATACTGTCAACTCATTCACCAGATGAGGAATACATAGGGGAAAAGATGGAACCATCATGGGGTGAAGACCCTGTGATAAAGGCTGCCTTTGAGCAATTTAGAGAGAGATTGAAGGAATTAGAAGAATTGATTGACGAGAAGAATGAAAATACAAAGTTGAAGAACAGAAATGGAGCTGGTATTGTCCCATACGAGCTTTTGAAGCCTTTCTCAAAGCCAGGGGTGACAGGAATGGGGGTTCCCTGTAGTATATCTATATAAATTGGCAATTTGATATTATGTCTGGGCCTAATGTTACGTTTTTGGACACATTTTGTACTCTAAATTAATGTTAATCTGCTAGAGCTTGATAAGTGGTGTCCATTGGGTGGGTTTTGGGGTATTTTATACTTGATCATTTTATTTAATCTGACTTGAATTGGGTCAAATTTTTTTTTCTTTCAACTTAATTTGCTCAAAAGTAAATTAGGTTAGGTCAAATTTGTAAATTTGATATGCATTAAAAAGGTTTTGTGTTAAAATAAATGTTAATATATGAAATCAAAAATTTATTATATATAACATGTCTTAATTAAAAACAATTAATATATGTTTCAAATAATTTGAAAAGTCACAAACTAGTTGATTGCAAACAAAATAGAAAAATACTAATAACACTCTTTTGACACTTCTTTTAGCACTTACTTTATTATTGGTCCAAATTCTTTTCTTAATAACCCTTTCAAGTTTTGAGGTGAACTAATAATAAAGTAAGTATTGAAAAGAATGTCAAAAAAGTGTATTGCTAGCATTCTTCAACAAAATAAGTTTAAATAAATTAAATAAATTTAACAAGTCTTACTAAGTTAACATAAGTATGAAATAAACTAAAGTAAACTAACATATCTTAAAAGTCATAAACAACAAATCACATCAACTAATTGAAGTCAATATCATCATATATAACATATGGATTGATATAATCATTTACCTCATTCTCAATTTTCTCAAGATACTCTTTGTCATTCAAGCTACTCATTGAATTTTCTTCACAACAGTTTATTAGATGTTTCATGAGTTTCTAATCTTTATTTTCTTAGTTACATTCTTAATGTGACCATAATACTTATACGTAAACTTAATTAGCTTTACAGAAAAGATATGAGCAAAAGTAACTTAAAATAATTATCATGACTAAATGAATTTTACAAAAAAAAATAAAAAACTTGAATGTGTTAGGTTTGTGTGTTGACCCAACTTGCAAGAGACCCCTAAGCTTGATTACAACAAGTAGTATATGGATTTTAAATTAAACATAAGATAGACAGAGTCACGTAGCACTGGCGCCTCAAGCAGAATCTCCATAAACAGATATCTAATGAGAACATATATCCACAGAATTAATGCTAAATCGCAATAATGCTTAACCTGAATCTCATTCAAAAATTTTCAACAATGTCCAGAAGAAAAATATCCATATACATTCTCACCATCCCTAATATATATAGCAGTTAACCAAAACAGAACACCATAAAAAATTAAAACAATTATAACACATATAAATACTTATAATGAAGAAAATTATTAAAATTAAAGTTGCTCATGATTAATGACGAAGTTTACATCCTTATTGGGGATCATCATGCAATAAGTCTAATATTTTTCAAGAAAATTCCTAAACCAATGAGCAGAAAGCTTTTGGTGTCTTTTCAAATTATCTTTGTAATCGACGAAGTTGATTCCAAAACGCACGGTATAGCCAGCACCCCATTCAAAGTTGTCCAATAGTGACCATGCAAAATATCCTTTTACCTTCACACCATCCCTTTACATCAAAGGCCAACAAATGATAATAGGTTAAAATGCATAAAATATAAATTATGAAATAAGTAAAGAGAGGGTGCCACTTACTTGATTGCAATCAAAATATAATAAAGATGGCGATAGAAGTAATCAATTCTATAAGTATCCATGAGCGCCTCTTCAAGAGGTAATGTTGGATCATTGACCTCATCCATACCTATAATTTAATTGCAAGATGAATTTTTATTTTATTAGACACTTGCTTTGATTAGGAGGAAAACAAACATGTTACACAACACATAAAATTAATATATAAATATAAATTGACTTATACTAAATTATCTTAAAATTTATTTGTTAAAAAGTAGTGTGTATGGAAGATTAAAAGAACATAAATAAAGTATTACCATTTTCTGTGATGTAAATTAAAGGATTGTTATATTTTCTCTTTGTGTACAACAATAATTCTCGAATCCCCCTTGGATAAACATATAGCCAGTTTGAAGCAGCCTGTATAGAAATGAGGTTTGTTTGTTATTCATCAAACAAATAATAAATCATAAAAACGAAGCATCAGTGTACATTTATATGTAGTACACACACAGATGGCTCATGATATAACAGTAAATGAAGGAGAATCATGCGTACCCTTGGTCCAATGGGTGTCCCGTTAAGCTCAGCTATCATAAGTCATAATAGAAAACATTTGTCATCGATGGCAGTATCACGGATTAAATATTTTTATATCAATGCTTTAAGGTTATTTCAATTTAATCAATTAGTGCATATTCATTCTCTAGAGATCTTAATTTATTGATCATAAATTATGTTGCCCCATTTTTTGTTTTCCCCTTAATTTTAGCCAAAAGAAAAAGGTGCGTATAATGTATAATTCTTCATTACGAGTTGTAATCAAGGTGTTCTTACTTGTAAAATTGACACGAGAATCCTTGTAATAGCCAGTGTTGCTTGTGTCATTACTTGGGTGGGGTATATGGGCAGCGTAATTAGAGGTGTAGTAATTTAGTCCAATGAAATCAAATGAACCAGTAAGTAGCTGGGATTGCTCTTCAGTGAAATTTGGTAATCGGTTTCCCACCAAAGATTGCATGGTTGTTGGATATTTTCCTTTTGTCAGTGGGTGCATAAACCTGCAATCAAATCAATTAATTAAGAAGCATCACACAAAAACACACACACAGTAGAATAGAATAGCCTGTACCATCCAAACATGAAATCAAGAGCTCGTTGGGCAGCGAGACGATCTAATTTTTCCATTGAGAACGGCAAGAACCAGTTAGAATTTAAGGTGATGCCTATCAAACCTTTTTGAGACGCCTGCTCACATTCAAGTTATTGTTTTGGACATTAATTCATAATAGAGCAAGATTTCTACAACTAATTAAACTTAAAAATTCTATCATGAATAGAAAAATTAGAGGTTCAAGGCTCTCTCTCTCTAGTACTGAACCTGATATTTAGTCTTATAAATTTTGACAGCAGCTGCATGAGCAAGGAGTTGGTAGTGTGAGGCCACGTAGGTCTCTGTACTCTTAATGGACATACTATAACTCCACGGCTCATTCAAAGTAATCCAATGCTTCACTCTATCTCCAAATTCCTTGAAGCAGAGCTCTGCATAGTCCTGGAAATCATTTCTGCACGTAAAGATGCGTGTTCAACACTGCTTAAACTCAATCTATTTAAGCAGGCATTGATTTATAATTGACAACATTCTAGCTAGCTTGAATGAAAATTTGTGTTCCGTCATTTACATAATATGAGGGCTTGAGAAGCCATTGTACTCGTCTTCTAAGGCTTGGGGAAGATCCCAATGGAAAAGGGTCACAAATGGTCGCAGACCTGGATTAATCCCAACAATTTATTATGATTATGATATGAACATTATGAATATGATGACATATAAATAAAGAATGGATTATATATGACCATTATCCAGTAGCTCGTTGATGAGGTTGTTGTAATATTTGATTCCTTCTTGGTTTATACCCGCACTTATTTTTCCTTCTGCATATTTATTAGAGTGTTTAATGTAAATGAAAGTTTCAACTAGCTGAAACTCATAAGAATGTAACTAAATCCAACATTTGCTTACTTGGCAATATCCTTGGCCAAGATATGGAGAATCTGTAAGCATCCGTATTCATATACTTCATGATCCCAACATCTTCCTAGTAACATATAAAATTGTTAACATATTAGATATACATTGAGAACAAAAAAATTCGAGCTCCACATAGTTAATCCCCATGATTGACGTTTTATGCTCCCTCGTAAATTATATCATATAAAAGTAAAAGGACAAATGCAGTACTGTTTAAATATTGTCATCAATTTGGACTCGAACGATTTTCTTTTATATATATACTCTTTCATCTTACTCTCTTATTAAGAACGAACATAAAAGCTTAATCAGGTAAAGATTGATGAATAACTTTATTATATTTATATCATTGGTGAAGGACACTGGTGAAGAAATGTTCGTTAATGCCTTTATTATATCTTTAATATGATTCTTCATGCAAGAACATCTTTGAGTTTGAAGTATGGATAATGTACTGGTTTATTCTGAGTTTCAAAACTATGTAAAAGATTAACTATTCAAAATACTTAAGCTGTTAGGTGAGAATTTATGAATGACTTTATTATATCTGTAACATTTATGTACAAAATTGGTCGTGCAAACCAAAGTTGCACAATTGGACTGGCCTAACATGGCTGGTTTGAACGGAAAATCCGTAACTCGGCCTCTGGGTTGATCCAATTATTGGCCATAATGAGTTTTTTTAGTAATTTGGTCAAACTCCATTGACTCGTTGACTTGCCTGGACTATTTGACTCTGGTTGTATGAACTAGATTGGCCTGGCTTGGTCAATTTGAATGAAAAACTCGCGACTCGACCTCTGAGTCAGTCCAGTTCTTGGCCACAATGAATTTTCTTAACGACTTGGTCAAACTCAAGTGACCCATCGACCTGTTTGGACAATTTGACTTGAGTTGATCTTGATTTATTTTTCATTTTTTAAAATATTTTAAACTTTAATAAGACAATTTGTAGGATTTGAGCATAGTACTTAGAAACCCTTTTGGTGAAATGCATTTTACTATTACATTACATGCTCTTATTAATTAAAGTTCTCAATCTTTTTTATTTATATTATTATTTAATAAATTCAATTTTAAAAAATTAAAATTGGATAATTATCCTTTCTAATTCAGCTACACCATTAATAATTTTTTCCATATGATACTTTTTGTTCATATAGTATTTTTTTTAAAAAATATTATTTATTCGAATTTTCTAATTTAACCACTTATTTGACAATCAAATTACTGAGCCAACCTCCTAACTAGATCAACTTCCAATCTAACTTATACAATTATACTACAAATAATAATTTTTTGTACTGAAATTAAACCACAATAACCAATATATAAAAATTATAATGATATAAAATTTACAAGATTGAAAGAATGCTGTCCAAATTACCTTATAGCGATGATACTGATCAACAGCTACATCTCCATTGCTTCTATCCAATATTTTTTCTGTATGCCATTACACCAATTACGACATGAAAAAACAGGTACATGATTACTGCCATTGTCCACAGGGAGTGGAATTACGGTCTTAGAAAAAAATTATTATACATTTCTTTTAAAAGTGTATATACTATTAACATTTTTTTAAAGATGTTAAATTTAATAAAAATAAAAATAATAAAAGATATATATAATAAATAATATTAAAAAAATATAAATATATATATATATACTATTAATGATAAAAATATCTTATCTATTTCCGATAAACAACTTAATATATTGATTAGTGCTTCTGTTTTTGTTTTTTCAAGATCTTTGCTTTCTTAAATCATATGAATAATTTTTATATTTTTACGTCAAATAATACATATATTTTTTTTATATATTTTATTTAATATTATTTATTATATATATTTTTTTCACTCAATTACACTTATCAAAAATAATATAAATAATAATATACTCATTTTTTAAAGTATAAGAATATATTTTTCCTAATAACAATACCTTTTATTCTGCCTAGCATAAAGTGACAATACAATATGTCCAATTTCACTGACAAAAAAGAAGAGCCCCATCATGCCCATTTTGTATGTTCCGTATCTTGAGCAGTATGGTCCAGTGACAATGAGTTTCTTTTGACTTTTGTTTTCACGCTAAGAATATTTTTGAATTATTTTCGTTTCAAAAGAAATTTAAGTCTTTTTGTAGAAGAATATACCCTTGCATCATTTTGTTATATTAAGGCATAAAGCACATTTCTTTAACCACATGCTAATTAATTAACTCTTGAATTGCTGAACTTAATCAATATAAATAACAACTACAAAAAGGTTTTGTGTTGTCAATATGATTATTAATTATTAAAACATAACAGGTAAATGAAGCATCTTTTATCTTTCTTCCAAATTATTCACCGATTTGAGGAAAAATTAAAGAAAGAAAGTAAGCAATACAGATACCTGGGTATTTATGAGGTAAGGAAGAAAGTAAGCAATAGAGATACCTGGGTATTTATGAGTTAAGGTATCCCATGTACTTGGTCCTTTGCCGTCTTCATTTGCAGCACCTTCGTACTAGATCATGAATTGACTCAAAAAATTATACAGTACATATTAACTCCTATTCTTAAGCTTCCAAGTTAATCCCGAGACATATACTATACTAGCTTAATTAGACCTTAGAAAGATCTTATGAAAATGTGAAGCAGAATATCTCTCTCTACACATACAGACATACATATACATATACGCACCTGGTAGGAGGAGGAGGCGGTCCCGAAGATGAAACCTGCCGGGAAACTAGTCCGATTGAGAGAAGCAACGTCGACCAGAACAGGCGCAACAGCTTCGATGATTGTAACCGAGGAGCTAATAACAAGAGTCAAGATTCCAAGGAGGAGGAGATATAGAGAGCCGTTGAATGCCATACTCATGTGTATATAACTGTGATTCTGCTCAATTACAATGGCGGAAGTGGATGTTATACATCAAGATCAAGAGGATAGGAAAACTACGACTTGAACATGGGAAGAGATAATAGTAGAGAGTGAGTGTGTGTGTGTGTATGAGAGAGAGAGGGGTTTGAAAATTGTAGTATGCTTGACTTGACTGCTGTTCTTGGCCTTATATAGGAGTAGTAGCACTTTAGCAGGCTGCTCTAAATTTGCTTATTTTAAGTCATACTCGTGTTCAAGGGCACTTCATTTTTCACGTAGTTTCCTCGTGACCTTAATTTGTGCTTACTGCCGTTAATTAAGTATCCTTAAAAAAAGAAAAAAAAAACTTGTATATGATAAGATGTTTGGAGAATGACATATATTGTTACAAGCTAGCATTATATAACTTAAAAATAGCGACAACAAAAAAACTGATCTGAGTAAAGCATCTTTTCGTTTTTTTTTTTGGTGAATTAGTAAAGCATCTTTTCAGTTTAGTTATATCCTCAAACGTTAATGTTATATTAATATAGCAAAGAGATAATTTTGGTCATTATATATAATTGAACACAAGTTCAGAAGTGTAACTTAATTCTCATTTATTCACAAAAAAACTTAATTCTCATTGATGTGAGAACTGTTTATTAAAATTGCAGATATAGGCGTATGCAGTTACAAAAGATCATAAAAAGAATTTAAAATACAAATACAAAGATGGTATGGAATCAATTTAACGTCTTACACGACAAATTAAGGGTCTTTAATTGAGAGAGACAAATGCTCAAAGACAACTTCAAGAAGACAACTTGGATGTGCGGCCATGTTGAAGTCGGCAGCCGCTCATCCAGATAATGAAGGAGATTGTGGATAAATAATGCAAGTTTTTGTGCTGATCATGATGCCTTTTCACATTTTGAGTAGATACTTTTTATTTTGAAAATCTTTTTTTGGTACAGTACTTGAACAATGTAGTTTTATTTTTGTTAATGTAGCTACTTTTTAGTTTAATGTAATTTTGACTGATAATAAAATAAATGTGATTCTGCTTGTTTTGATTTTATATCAAATGAAACATTACTCAAAAAATATTTTTGATTGACTTTTTTCACAAAAAAATAAATATTTTCCAAGAATTTAGAAAAGAGAAGGACATTGCCAGCATTTTAAAAATGCGATTAGATGACAATTAACATGTGCGCTGAACAAAGCATTTCCTTGTTTACAGCCGCAATAGGAGGAAATGTTGGTAAGGTATTTTCTAGCATTCAAAATATGTGGCTAAAGCGGGTAAAAACCTAAATTTCTGTAATGCTAAAAGTATTTTTCAATAAATGAGTCATTCTAGCAAATTTCGAATATCTATTCAGATTGGAGACTATTTACCTATGGTCATAGTTGGTTAACATATATTGTAAACCGAGAATGTAGCATTTTAGTATCGTGGGTGGTCGATTAGTGATAATTATCTGATTCCATTGTAGCAAAAGAGTGTGCAATCGAAATCACCACGAGTCGCTAACAAAATATTTGTTTAAGTAAGGAAAATATTAGAGAAATTTTTTTATTAAGCCAACTGGTCTTAGTCTTTTAAAACGAAATTAAATTCAGGAATAAATTACAAATATGAAAAGTATTAACACCATACACTATACATCTTAATAATGATACATTAAGTTAATTGTATAAATTTTAATAATTTAAAAAATATATATCTTATCCTCTTTTTATTTTTAAAAAAATTATTATTTTGTAATTATTTATTATCTTTTTATTCTCTATTTTTATTTTATTTATTTATTTTAAGAAAAACTACTAATTGATTTTAATGCTTTTATTTTATTTGTATTGTTATCTATTTTTGGATCAGAAAATAAGATGGCCCAAAGTCAATATTAAATCCAAAACCAGCCTATTAATCTAGGCCCAATTCTTACCACTCCCAAAACAAGGGCCGTCCCTCCCAATTGCTGCCCAAAAAGAAATTAACCCAAATAAAATACTAACACAATATGAAATAGACACATCATTTTAGTATTGTATCTGTGTGTTGAATATATGTTCATGTTAAATACAAAATGACACACATAAGTATTTGATTAAAAAAATATTTTTTAATTCAGATATGTCGGTAATATCACAAGATACAATTAATTTAAAATTTAAAAAAATTAATTATCATTTAAAATAAAAAAGTAAAAAAAATAATGATATATCAATTATCAATTATTCATTATCCAAGCTCAATTATTCATTTATGAGTACCACTTATCTTAACTAGACCATGATGCTTTTCACTATGAAGCCACTCTCTCCATCCAACTAAATCTACCTCCATCTATAACTAAGTCATCGATTGCCACCATCGTGTCAATGGTGGAGAATAAAATAAAGTTAATATTTAGATCTCTTTTTAGTTAATTTTTATTATTATGTATATACTTGTATATGACTAGTTCTAATAGGATAAGTTAATTTCAAAAAAAATTTTAAAAATATCAATAAAAATGATGTTCTATTTTTTTACAAAAAACTTATAAGTAATAAATAATAACACATATAATATATATTAAGATATTATATATCTTAAAGTTTATCTATATCATATTATAAATTATGAATTTTTTCTTTAAATTATGAATTATTTATAAAATATATATATATATATATATATATGAATGATACATCCGTAACTTATAATTTTTTAATTTTAACGTGTCTGTATATGTGTATCCGTATCATGTCCCTTCTACATTTCTACCTTCATTAACGCACAATCTTAAAAAACCAACCCAAGTAAATAAAAACAACAAAAGAAAAGAGGGAGCTTTGGTCTAAGCTGAAACTGGGGAAAAACACGCATAGAGGGGTAGATGCTGCAAGTTCGAGGTGTTTGATTGTTGGGTGGTCGCGGTGGACGGTGGCTATAAAGATTGGGGCTCGGTGGCTAAGCCAGGGGAGGTGCCGGGTTGTGGCTGAGACGAAACGGGTCCGAGGTGGATGGAGGCTGTGGTTCCGGTTGTGATTCTGAGTTGATGTTTCGGGTTCATTGGGATTTGAGGGTATTTTCTGATTTCGGCTAATCGCATAGAGCTTGTTTATGATGTGGCTTCTGCCTTATTTTCTTCGGTAAATTACACTCACCCCCTTCAAGTTTGATGATATTACACTCAGTCCTATTCTTTTTTAAAAATAACACTCACCTTCATTAATTGATCAAGTTACATAATTATATAAATATTATTAATTAAAATCTATAAGATTTTTAACATTTACGTTATTTATAAAAAAAATATTTTAAAAAAATATATTATTATGTATAAATATTACAGGTTAAAATTTGATAATATTTTTTATCGTTAAAATTTGATAACATTACTATTTAAAAAATATATATATTTTTTCAAAAAACTCCTTACACACCCACACAGAAAAAATTATAAAAAGTTTTTTTTTTATAAAAAAATATTATTATATATAAATATTACTAATTAAAATGTAAAGTTTCAAGATATCTGTGATTATTTTTAGTATACACAATTTTTCATAAATAACTGTGAATGTTGAAAATTTTATAGATTTTAACTGATAATATTTACACAATTATGTAACTTGATCAATTAATTGAGGGGTGAGTGTCATTTCTAAAAAAATGGGCTGATATTTTTTTAAAAATATTTTTTTATAAAGAACTATGAATGCTGAAAATCTTATAGATTTTAACTGATAATATTTACATAATTATATAACTTGATCAATTAATGAGAGTGAATATCATTTTTAAAAAAGAATGGGGTTGAGTGTAATATCATCAAACTTAAAAAGGATAAATGTAATTTACTCTTTTTTCTTTATTTTTTTGGATTGATCATTTGAAGAGTTGAGGGTGCAGTGAGTGTTATGTAGGTGAGATTCTTGTGTGTGTGGTTGTGTGCAGTTGAACAAAGTTTAACTTTGAATGTAACAAATTAACCAAAATCAAATGATAGGAAGGTCCATTTCATGTTGTACAGGTAAGGTAAGGATGAAATTATTTTGAGTTGAGTTGAAACTAAAAAGGAGGTTTTTACGTTTGGTCATAATTTTAAATTGTGGTATGTAATTATAATTATGATTGTAATATTGTAATTTTAGTAATTTTATAATAATATTATAATAGTAATTACAGTTACATGGACTATATTTTTTACAGTTATATGCAATATTACAATGTTAATAATTACTACATGTAATTACAATCACAATTTAAAATCATGCTATGCTTCCAGACAACAGAGAAGGGACTGCTAGTGTTTGTCAATCGCTGCCGAATCACAATTTCTGCTTCTTTGCTCATTTCTTTCACTCTCAGCACACTAAGTGTTTTTTTTTTTTTGCTTGAATGAAAAACCAGAGAGAGAGCTCCTCCTTTCTTTGTTCTGTCCTTTATTTATAGACCCCGAAAAGCTCCAGTTGATCGAGCTATACTAGTGGGATCGCAGGAGAGAAGTAGTTCACCTCATAGGGTGGCTAATTGCATATGTAGCTTCTGCATCGTACAGATTTTGCCTAATTTTACTTGGATTTTCACTTCGATTTGCCTGCTGCTACAGGGCATATTAAATGGCAAATGCTCTATTTTCTTTCTTTCTTTTCATTTTTAACCCTTTTTTTATTATTCTGGATTTTTATTAATTGACAAGACAAAAATAAAGAAACATAAAAGGAAAATAAAAAGAGAAACCCATACACGATTAATACATTCAAACAACAAGGTTTGGCATCACAAACACTAAATTATTAGTATTAGGCCAATAAACAAAAATAAAAAATTTATAGATAAAAAAAATTCCTATAAATAAGTGTATTAAAGTCTCATATTAATTAGATATATAAATAAAGTATTACTTTAAATAACTTAAACAATCTTTTTCTTGAATTAGTTTTTGAGATAAAGTCAGATTTAATTGTTTTAATATAGTATTAGAATATATTCTAGATAGTTCATCCGCAAATGTTTAGTCATATAAATTTCACTTACTTTATATGTTAGTATTATTTATAATGATTTAGACAATTTTTTTTCTTGAGTTAATTTTTAGAGTGAAATTAGACTAATTAAATTATTCTAATAAGAGTAAACATCCAATCATATTTTTAAGAAAAATCTCACCTCTTATATTATTTTCTAAAAAATGAAAAAATAAGACTTAATTTTTAAAAATCTCAAAAATTGAATTAAATAAGTCATTTTTTATCTAACACTTTAATGGTTGTCAAAGATTAATTTGAGTAGATTTTGAGATTTTCAAATATCAAATTAAAATTTTCAATTTGTCAAAGGCTAATAATATAAAGGGTGAATTTTTTTTTAAGGACAAGATTCTAATAAAGTACTTCACTAAATAAAAAAAGAGGCTATCATGTTAGCAAATCTTTTATTTTCCCAAAGATCTAAATGAATGAATCTTATATGAAAAATATTTTATGTATAATAAAATATATATATTATATTTATATCGTATGTTAATATGAAAGATATATTAAATTATTTTATATATAATTATAACATTTTCATAATATATAAAATAATTTTATAAATAAATTAAATAAAATTAAACGTATTTTAGATAACACAAATTCATATATTGTGTTACTTGAAACCATGAATGGAGCCTTCTGCCCCAACACCTTAATTGACAGTGGTGCATCGGGGCACCTTGAAGTTATCTGTTATTGCAGGTTTAACCAATTTATCATGTGAGTCAGTGAGGTGAAGGACTAAGAAGAGGAGAGGCTCTCATCACTCTCACAGTCACAGCACCAAAGAAGAGAGTGTGGGAAATGAACAAAACTGCTGCGAGGTATCCTTTCTCGGATGCTTTCCACCAATACTGCGTCCTCCGCATCCGATCGCAGGACCTTCACACCCATCATCGGCGTCACCCTGCCCAGGAAGGCTCGTTCAGGTCCTACAAAACACGCTTCATCAAAATCCACTCGTTTTTTGGTCTCTTCGGGCACTTATTTTCGTTTTTTTTTTTTGGTGTATTTTCGTTTTTAGATGTGTGTTGTCGTTGTTGTTGCAGAAATCGATTGGACCCAACACACGCCTTCCGAAGACGTCCAAATCGTCTTCATTAACTCAGGAAGACATCAATGGCACTTGGGCGGTGATGGGTGGTTTAGACGGTGGCAGAGGTGCGTGACTAAGGCAGGTTGAAGCAGCTGTGTGTAAACTCTGAAGGTTGAGGGCAGGGGATGGAAACAAAAAATTTAAACAAGAGTTAAGGGGACTAAAACATAAATAATGTCTAAATTTAGTTTACCGTTAAATAAGTTATCTTTCTTTATTTCAGACCGTTGATAACTTTTTATCTTATTTTTTACTATATCAATGGTTTTTTTTTAAGTGTATTCATGTACCCTATTAATGAAGGGTGCATGTAAGATAATGTTTAAGGATAAAGATAGTCTTATTTTTTTTAAGAGTGTATTATTATTTATATTATTTTTAAGAGATGCGATTAGTAAGAAAAAATAATAAAAAAATATGTATAATGAATGATACTAAATATGGTATAAAAATAAATATATACACTATTTGATGTCAAAATATAATAGATGAAAGTCAAAATATATAGGTCTAATTGAGATTTAATGAGGAAATTCTTGAGCCAATGCCCCGAGAGTTTCAGGTATCTTTTCAACTCAACTTTAAAAATCTGCAAAGATGAGTTTAAAGACTTGTTTGGCATGTTATATTAGATTTGATAAGATAAATTAATATAATATATTATGATAATATTAGTTATTTGGTATAAATATTATATTATATAAATTTATCATCAAATCTCTTATATATTAAAATGATAGAAAACTTAATCGAGTTTTAGGAGGTGAGATTAGGTCTGATTAAATTTTGATGTCTAAATTATTATAAAGATTTTTTTATTATAATTTTAAACACTCTGATATTCACATTCATTATATATTTAATCTTATACTATTAAATATTATATTATCAAATTTAATACTATCAAGTCTTAGTACTAAACGAGTTCCAAATCGCAGGGTGTAGGCGTGTAGCCAGAGTTCCATTCCATGTTATCCAACAATGACCAATGAAAATATCCCTTTATATTCACACCATCCCTTGTATACATAAAAAGTCAACAAAAACAAACAAATTAAAATGCATAAGATATATAACATAAAATCAATAACTAGAGAAAGGCCTTTTTTGATAATGCATTTACTTACTTTATTGCAGTTTAAAGAAAATAAAGATGACGATAAAGGCAAGCCTATAAGTATCTATAAGGGCTTCTTCAAGTGATAGTGTTGGGTCGTTGAGTTCATCACAACCTATTAATTAATTTGGTAAGATTTTCATTAGCTTCCTTATTTATATTGATTAAACAGTATTCATATAATATCTGAGAAAAAAAAGATATAATTGATGTATTACCATTTACAGTAATGTAAATTAAGGGGTTGTTGTACTGCTTCTTGACGTAGAGCAGTAGCTCTTGAAATCATCTTGGATAAATACATAACCAATCTGAAGCAGCATGTATATAATTAAAAATAGAGTTCTCTATATATTTATGTTGATCTTTAGGGGCAAAAGAAACAGATGAAAAGCTAGCATTAATATGTAAATAACTGGAAAAGTAATGGTGAAATGCATAGTTTACACACCATTGGGCCAAGGGGCTTGCCGTCACGTTTATCTGTCGTTTAAAAAAAAAATGAATCATGTACGTATATTAAGTTTTCTTCTAATTCTTTTTGACCATTCATTAGAACTGAAGCAACTAGTACAAGGTCGCAAACATATAAATAGCTTGATAATTAAGATGTCATAATATGCAATAAGGCTTTGTTTACTCGTAAAATTAGCATGAGGATCGGTTTTTAGGGTTGGTTCGGCACCATGTTGGTTAGGTGCATTGGACAAATTCTTATATATTCATGGAAGAAGAGATTTTTCTTCTTCTACGTGAATTCTAACCATTAGATTATTTCTAACACATGGGTTTCACTGACACATTCATGTACATCAACGAATAAAAATGCTGTTGGAGGAAGAAAATTCTTTCTCCAGATGTACAGTAGAATTCCTCAGTGCATTGGCAGCATAAAAGGATAAGTAGTAGTTTAGACCCAAAAAATCAAATGCACCACTAAGTTGCTTGGCTTCTTCTTTAGAGAACTCTAGTAGTCGGTTTCCCACTAAAGATCACATGCTTTTTGGATAATCTAGTGTTTTAAAAATTGAATTGAACAATTTGATTGAACTGGTTGGACTATAAATCAACTATGTCACCAGTTTGATTAATATCCAGTTCAACCACGGTTCATTCACGATTCAACTATAAATTTAGTCAATTAAACTAATTGAACTATAACTCAGACTTTTCGTCAGTTCAATTTTCGATTCAATTTTTAAAACATTGGAATAATTTATGTTAATGTATCTTCTCGTTAAGCTTTGAATAGTAAAATACATATAACCTTACCATCCAAACATGAAGTTGGGGGCTTGTGCAGTGCCACAGTCCGATTTCTCTTTAGATAATGAAACAAGGCAGTAAGTATTTATGGCAAGGATTTAATTTATATGCACTGTTTTTGTAAAAGTAGTTTACACCTCAACTAATTATATATTCCTATGCCATTAAAATTTTTTCATTGTTATAATGATTACCTAAAAAGTCACACATGTAATAATATAGATTGATTGATGATATAAAAAATTTTACTCCCTTAGTCCTTTTATATTTGTCTTTTAAGGTTTTTGCATAAAGATTAATGATATTATTAAGCAATCTCAAATATAGAGAAATATGTAGTCTAATATGACTAAAGTACCTTATCTCTCACTCCATTAATACAGTCTAATATGTGTAGTTATTAGGTTTAGTTGAGATAATAAAGAATGGGGGTAAAGTTGGACAAAATTAATTAAAACTTTCTTGATGTTCTCAAATGATAGATAATTTAGAACAAAACTAATTGATGAACAGTCAATATGTTATATTTTTATGGTTCAAATCCTTAATTTTTCATATTCTTTTTATATATTTTTATTGAATTTTGTTCGTAAGTTGTGTTATATGACTTGTGGGATCGATAACTGGAAGTCAAGTCATATGATAATTAATGTAGTCTAGTATTGTTTGATTGTGTTCTTATTAAGTATTTTGTGTATTTTTGTCAGGTAATTACATATGGAGAAGACTGAATGGTCAAAGGAGCAAAGGGAAAGTAGAATTTTCATCAGTGTCCAACGCTTGAGTGCTGAGAGTGAAGCGCTTGAGTGCTCAAAGCGTATGCAACAATAGTAATTTAGTGTCCCAGCGCCTGAGCACGCAACATGTAACAACGCATCTTGAGTTAAGTGGCTGAGCGCCTAAGCATTTAGAACTGAGCATCTAGGCGCTGGTTGCGTAACAGAGCACGTGAATTTCTATAAAAATGGGAAAAGTTACGCCAAATTCAACAGAGACAGACATTGAGCACATTACGCAGAAAATCCCTAATCTTGAGAGAGTTGTTTTGTGGTAGTAGACCTTGGAGGACAACTTCGAAGTGAAGATTCGATTCTTGAAGGCTTGAAGATCATAATCTCCATTAAAGGGGTTTTGATTTCTCTTTTCCTCTAGTTTTTCCCTTTCTTTGGGTTTTCTTTCCATGAGTTTGTATCTTGATATGAGTTTGTTTGTATTGAACATGAGTAGCTAAACACATAGCTAGGGTTATGGGAGATCTTGTTTTCCTAATTATTTGAGTTTGATTTCTAATTTAATTAAGGTAATTTTTTTTAGGGTTTATCATATTGCTTGCATTCTTATCATAACTTGATCACTTTTGACATATGTTAATTCATTATTTGACCGGTGACCATCCGAATTAAATGAGTGGATCTATATGGTAAGCCTAAGATTAAATTGGTGAATGACCAAACATCAATTTTTTCTACCAATGAAACTCCTGCAACTCCAATACTGAAGGGTCCTCTGGGCCTGGGCGCAAATGGAATGCCATGTCTACAACTGTAGATGGCAACAATAAATAAGTCTTCAAATAATAAGACATACTATAAAATGAATATACATAATAAACATGAGTGTATTAAACAAAAAAGCACAAGGAGGAATGATAACAAACATAATCAAATTTGTGTCGATTAACAAAGTAGATGGCTCATCAAACATAATCAAATGTAAACAAACATAATCAAACTTCAATTACACACTGATAGTCATCAAATGTTACACTAATTATGAAATTATGTCCTAATCAAGTAGATGGCCCGTCTTGGTCATTCCTCAAGGAAGTCGATCTACCACGACGACAACTACGAGAGTTATGTCCAGATTCACCACATTTTTTACATCTTTGTCCCGGTCCTGATTCACGCCAATCCATCTCATTTCTAAGTCGAGTTGATTTGGGTCGACCTTTAGATCTAAGCAATTGACGATCGGGTACCAATGTAATCGCCGGAGCTGGTGGCCACCATGGTTCATCCTTAATGACTCCCCAATCAATCTCATAAGCCTTGTACAAAGTATGCATTCTGTAAATACTATGCACATATCGAAAAGCGTCAAGTGTCCTAGAAGAACATGCAGCTATTGCATGAGAGCAAGGGAAATGCAATGCTTGAAACAGGCCACAGTCACACGTGCGTTCATCAAGGTTTACAGAATATTTAACTCCACCCTGCTGTGTTATAGGGTTGAATGCCTCTTCGACCAAAAATCTGGTAGAATGTATATCAAATCGACGGACTTGATGAGAGCTTGCCTTGAGCACGTTGACATTTCAGCTCTTCATAAAATCATCAGTCCAATCAGCCCCATCAATAACTCTCTCATTTGCCTCATCTTTCGATTAACAAAGTACTCTACCAATTTATAATATGTCATCTGAACTAGTGCGGTTATTGGTAGGTTTCTGTCACCTTTCAACACTCCATTCATGTACTCAGACAAGTTCGTCGTCATATGACCAAATCTGTGGCCACCATCATATGCTAAACTCCATTGTTGTTTTGGAATCAAATTAATTCAATGTGCCATTTCGGGAGTAGCGGTCAACTTTTCCAACCTAGCCTCAAATTTGTATGCCATTGGTTCATACCCTGTGTGTAGAATATTGAATGAGTTAGTATTGACAACAAATCTTGTAGTATGATAAGTAGTATAGTAAACTCATAGGAATTGAAATGTTTAACTACCTGTGTTAATCAAATATTTCTTTAGGGCCAGATTGGGGAAGGCGCTGTTAAAGTTGCTAGCAATATGTCGAATACAGAAGACATGATGTGCATGCGGTGGCTGCCATCCCAGCTGTGGGTTCACCACTGACTGTATGATGCCTTGATGTCGGTCAGATATCAAGCACAAGTCCTGTTGTTGTGTGACATGTTTGCGAATCAAGGCTAAGAAGTAACTCCAAGCATCCTTTGTTTCTCCTTCAACAATGGCAAATGCAATTGGTAAAGGTTTTATATCGCCATCTTGAGTTGTTGCAATCAATAGTTTATGACGATATTTACCATACAAATGAGTGTTGTCAATCTGAATAATGGGCTTGCGGTATTGGAATCCAACAACACATGGTTTGAATGTCCAAAATAAGCGATGCAATACAAGTTTTGAACGGTTAACTCTATTGCGCTCGACATAATCAACGGTTTGTAACTCCACCACTGTGCCTGGCATGTCTCTTTGCATGACAAGTATTCATCTTGGTAACACCACATAAGATTTATCCCAGTCTCTAAATACCTTTACAATGGCAAATTGTTTTGCCTTCCAAACTTTCCGATAAGACACATCATATCCAAATTGACATCAAACCCTTTCAATAATCAAGCATACAGGTAAATCGAGTTTTTACTTAACCATCTCCAGAATGCAAGAACATATCATAACAGAATCTAACTTCTGATGATCTTGTGACAGAGTTGGGTTGACACAAGTGTGAAGTCCATCATATTTTCTAATTTCCCACATGTTTGATTTCTTGCCTTGAATGACCTTGACCCTCCACTTACAACCATCAGCACATCTTGGACACTTAACAGTTAGCCGCTGTGTATCAGAATCTTCAACCTTGTAATTCTGGTGTCTAATAATTGAATAATGTTTTAAGGCCAACTTAACAGCATCTTTAGAGGAAAATTGCAATCCAACATAAAATTCTTCATCTGGACTCCAAATACCACGAGAATCTAATTCAGGCAAATTATCAGGTGTATTCAACGCATCCCAATTGATTTCATAAAATCGAGGGCATGGAGGCACAAATGTAGATTCAGGAGCAACTACCAATGGAGGAGCAAGTTGTTGTATATTTACATCAGGGTCAGATTGATCTTCTTCTAAGTTAGTGTCTGTATCTTCACCCTCAAGCATCTCTCCTTCATCATCGCTTGTGTCAGATAATGCATCTGTCATAAGCGGGATATCAAACTCGAAATCCAACCTAAATGAGCTCCCTTCAGGCATTGCAGATATACCAACTTCTTGATATTGTACTAGGACAGGAGCATGTGTCATAGAGAATTGAGTGTTGATAGGGTATGATGATTCAACAAGATTAGAAGGACCAGCTTGTAACCCTGTTTCAGAAGGACCTACAACATGCTCATTGTTCTCACTCATTTCTGTCTCGACATACAACTCCATGAAAGTTAAGTTAGCATGTTGATCAAAGCAATCAATCATGCAACCAACATCTTCATCATCTTCTAATGGAAGACCTATCTATTTCAGTACATTGCTCCATTATGGAAATCTATACACAATACTAGACACAACTTGATTTTCTTGGAGTTTTAATTTTAAATTAATTCTCCTTTTCAGAAGCTCAAAAGTCGTATCACGTTGAATCATGATAGACTTAGGACGAGGACCTTCAAACATTAAACCCTCTTCACATTCGTACATTCTCCCATTCTAGTAAATGAGAACAATAAGGTGTTTGGTCATCTTAAACTTCTGAATAATAACAACACAACAAAGATGAAATCAATTAACACATTTGACAACTGAAACAAATATGTTTTATACCCGACTAATTTCAATCTCAATAAATCAACAATTTAAATCAATTCAAAATAATAAATAAAATTACAAAACTCAATTAATAATCAAATTGTTATTTTTTGTATGAACAAATTTCAAAAACCTACTAGCTAACAAAAAAAAATATATACAAGAGATAACAATAATCAATAATCCTACAAATAAACTAAATATACAACACACAATAAATATACAAACTTAAAAAAAACACAATAATATAATATTCAACAAACAAAATAAGTGTCAGGATAAAAATACTTACATATATGTATGAGCAGCAGATGTCTTTCTCAGAAGTTATAGTCAAAGGAGAGTTTCAGAGAGTTTAGAGAGATAAAATTTTTAGAGAGAATGTGAAAATTTGAGAAAAGAAGGAAGTGGCCGTGAAAAGGAAAGGGGAGAGGGGGTTATGGGCGTGTGGCTTGATTACGCTAACACGCCTGGCGCATCCACGTGAGATGCGTCAACACGTCTGGCGCATCCACGTGGGATGCGCCACCACGCTTGGCGCATACACGTTGGATACGTCAGGTGTGTTGACGCATCCCACGTGGATGCGCCAGGCGTGTTGACGCATCCCACGTGGACCCCTAAACAATAAAATAATCAAGCGTGACAAAAATGATGACATTCTGATAAATAGTTCAAAACAATAGCAATTTGATAAATAAATTTGTGGCAAAGGCATTTTGTTCAAAAAACCTTAAGTTTTCTTCTAATTCTTTTTTGGTGGTTGCTATGATACATTTTCTTATATTTAAATGTACTATATATCTTTGATTTTATATGTAATAATAAGTTTTTTTTGATAATTTTTTTTATTTTATATTTTTTTAAACATTACCATTACTACTGTTGTTGATTGGCAACCGTCCACCACCACCTAGGCCAGATCACCCTCTTTGCAAGCCACCAACTTTTTTAAAATTATGTTAATATTATTTTTTTAAGTTGTATAATTGTATAAATAATACAAATTAAAATAATATCAATTAAAATTATATCAATTCTTATTTTTTTATAAATAATTGTATATATTAAAAATTTTATATATTTTAAGCGATAATATTTACATATAATAATATTTGTAAAATTTTTAATATACATAATTTTTTTGTATATTTTAATTGGTGGCTGCCAACAGCAATGGTGGTGGTAGTTAAAAAAAACTTAAAACTGAAAAAAAAATAAACAATTTATAAGTCATTAATCTTAGCTGTTAATATATTTTTTAACATAATTAACAATTAAAATTGACAAAATACACCATACACCTCCTTTTCAAGAGTATATATTAGAATTAGCCTTCTTTTTGCCCATTCATTAGAACTGAAGCAACTAGTGCAAGGCGCAAACAGATAGATAGCTTGATAATTAAGATGTCATAATATTTAAAACCGTAATAGTACACGGGTGTTCATAAATTATCTTTATTATTAATTTAAGTTTATAATAATTTCTTACTCATAACTTATATATGAAGCATAAATACAAATATAGAGACATATCAAAATTAAAAATTTATAGAATAAAGACACACATATATATATATAATTAAAAATTTTAAAAAATGCATAATTTATAATATAATATGTATAAATTTCAATATTTATAATATCTTGACATATATTATATGTGTTATTATTTATTACTTGATAAGTCCTTCACAAAAAATATGAAGCATTATTTTTATTGATATTTTTTTTAAAATTCTTCAAAATTAACTTGTCCTAATAAAATTAGTCATATACAAGGACATGTAAAATAACAAAAATTAACTAAAAATAGTATCTAATAATTAACTCCATTTTGCTATCCACCATTGACACAATGACTTGGTTGTAAATAGAAGTAGATAGCTAGATGAAAAGAGTGGTTTCACATTAAAAAATATCATAGACTGATTAGGATAAGTGGTTTAATTAGACTTGGGTAATAAGTAATTGGTAATTAGATATATTATTTTTTTATTTTTTAAAATGATAATTAAGTTTTTTTATTTTAAATTAATCGTGTCTTACGATATCTTCAATATATTTGAACCAAAAAATAATTTTTTAATCAAATACTTATAAATACATACAATACACATGTCATAAATGTGTTATTATGTGTCTGACACATAGACACAACACCAAAATAGTATTCATCCTTCATAGCTCATGACGAGTCGGGTAATTCAATTTGTTGTAGATGGTTTACCCTATTATAAGGTGATACACATGAGAGATTCTTAGTTACACACAATTGTACCACATCATCTTTACACACACTTACAAAAAATTGAAGAGAGAGAAAAAATGGGACCCTTTAAACTCACTCATCATAAAAAACTATCTTCTCTCTCTATTTTTTGTGAGTGTATGTAAGGATGATGTAGTACAATTGTGTGTAACCAATAATTTCTCGATACACATGCTTTTCCACCAAACGTAGTTACTTGATAATACTATATGCAAGAAGAATTTATTATAATCCATGCACTAATGTTGCATTAAGTCTTGCTTAATTAAAACACAAATTTTTTTAGTTGTTTCTTTCTTTTTCAAAAGTTTTTTTTTATATTGCAATCAGGTGATATTTTATTTTTTTGCATTACACAACTTAATTAATTCACTTTCATGACCTATCTATTTATGTTAGGATTAATAAATCACAAAGATATTCCTTCTAATATGATCTCAAATAATTGGCATAGATAAAATTTAAAGAATTACACAAATCCGTGCTAAACTTTTTCAAAAAGACACTCCACCTCAAACTTATTCTAAAAACACACTCCACCTCTTATGATCCATGACACGGTTAATTAAGTTAACGAAATAAATGATGACTGTTTTTTTTTTTCTTCCTCCTTGCTCCATCTCTGTTTCTGACTTTTCAGGGCAAGCTTTTTTCTCCATTTTCGTATTTAGTCTCTACTTCTCCTTCGTCTGCAGCTTTTATTCCAAGAGAAGGCACGTCATGTTGAAGTTACCCATGTCAGCAATCTCAATATTCCCAAATTGTTGTTCATTTAAAACAAAGTATACTTGTCAGCAAAAATTTGTTACCCACATAACTTTATTCGATGAGTTCATCTCTAATTCATAATTATATTCTTTGTATTCTGTCTGTGTGAAAATGGTTTTAAATCATGTTTCATTGTTAGCTGGATGTTGCTCATACAGGTTTTACTGGAATAAATATACTCTGCTCAATGAAGCTGCAAATTTACTTGTTGAAGTGGTGCTAAATAAGATAGCATCTGCAGTGTGCACGACAGGGTTTTGATTTAGGTTTAGCAGTTTTAGCTGGCACTATCCATAACATTAGGGTTGAATCATTCCTTAAACTTGTAGTAGCTAGATTTATTTGAAATAACTTCATAATGAAGGGTCAGGTAGGGGATGGTGATGGCTTTATTATTTTTTTATGGTTCATCCGTCAGCTTGTTGGGTACTATATTTGTATATTTCTTGTGAAATTGGAAGAGGCAAAACCGCAGAAGATTGTCTTTTGGGCCTCTTATTTTCTTATGGTGCTCTGGCTCGATCAGGAATACTTACACAGGAATGGAGTATGGATAAAAACACTCCATACATAAGAGAATTTATCACTGTACTACTTATATCACTTGCAAATAAAAAGTTGTACTTGCAAGAGCCAGCTGTCTCAATAATTTTAGACATGGTTGAAAAGGTTTGTGTTCTATCCTGATACTCTTGAGCTCTTTGGGTCAGAATCAATTTCCTGATGAGTAGTCCTTAACTTAGAAGTCTTAGAAATGGAGAGTTGGATACTTGTAAAAATACTTCAATGACACCTTAATTTAAAGATGATAAACACCTCTTCTACTTTCACTACCTCTATCAGTGGTTAAACACCCGCACTTATGAAATGGATTGTTGCTCCTAAGACACTTAAAAACTCGATGATGCATTTGAATCCACTCAATCCTAACTACTTTCATTAGTGCTAATCTAACAGATTTGTATATACATGATTAACAAGTCATTTCATAGAAACTATTTCAATAGCTACATACCTACCACTAGAATTTTTGGTGACTTTATCAATGAAAAAACTCTAATACCCCTCAACCTTGGTGGTTTTATGGGAGAAACTTCATCGCCTTTCCCATGATCTCTCTCCTTGGACATTTATGTCACTTGACAAGAGGTTCGATCAACCTTGATGTATATTTAGTCATCATAAGGATTCCCTTGATCTGACCATAAATATAAAAACCTTATGTAAGGTTCAGTTGTTACTCCAATATGCCTTTTACCTTCTGGGTCCATTAATCTTTAAGATCCAAACTTGACCTTTGTGTAACAAAGTTAAATTTAAAGTGGGGTGATAGAGCAAAATCTTATCTTAAGATTTAATTTGATTTAGTTTTGAATTTATTTATGCTATTTTTGGTTACGTTTATCTTATCATGTTGTAATTATTGTTATTTTTGTTTGTTTGCTAAATATGTAATCACTTCATCTATATAATAAATCATTATAATTATAGTTCACTTGAGTTCAGTCAACCTTTTTATTCAAAATGTTAGTGTGATGTGCTAGATTTTATTAGGAGCAAGAAAATATGCTTACTACTATTTTTAATGTTATTTATAGAAAGAATTTCTTTGACGACTAACAACGTGGTAGGCTCACTTTGACGTGTGTTTGTTAGTGTCCTATTGGTCTAGCTAGGATGACCATTCTACTAAAAGTTGAGGGTCACCTCTTGGCTGTTAATGGGTTTAGCCTTTAGAGACTCAAAATTCCATGATGTATCAATTTGTATATTATAAAAATAAGAAAATTTTACCCTTAAAATGACAGTTGCCGAATTTGATACCTATTTACCACTATGGAGTGATAGGTTGGATTTTCATGGATTTAATATATGAGATATTCTTGTGTGTATATAGATGTAGCATGTTATTTTTATACAAAAAAATAAAAAATTAGAGAAAAAAATGTGTCTCACTAAACTTATTCATTATAAAATCATTTTTGTCTAATTTTTTATGAGTATATATAAAAATAATGTGTTATATTTGTGTGTAATTAAGAATTTTTCTTAATATAATCATGATCACTCGTTACCAATACTAGTTAAAAGGATCGTGAACAAGAGAATGAACACGAGCAGAACACGTACGGGCTGTGTAGACTTTCATTTGAACTCGTTGCTATAGATAAAGATGGAGAAAAGGCTTTCCAGAAACGAAGATTGAGGATTTTAAAAAAGAAAAAATAAAACATTCCGTTTACCCAGTTAAAGGTCAACAGGCCAAATGGGTGTATTTTTTTAGTAAATTTGGGATGGAGTGTCATTTAGAGAAACTTTAAGAGTTTGTGTAATTTACTCAAATTCAGAATTGTGTAGTGTTACATAGCTATTCCACAAAATCAGAGACAGTATTTACCTGTGGTCTTAGTTGACCAAAATAAATGTATGGTAAACGAGACATTTTTTATGTATTTTATGAATGAAGAAATTTCTTTCTCAATAAAGCATTATGACCATTCATTTTTTTCTTTTTTCCATTCTCTCTTCTTTACTTAATTTTTCAACCAATAGTTCATATTTTCTTGGAGGAAGAAAAAGCTCTTCCTCTAAAAAGATATAAGAATTTTTCATTATGTAAACAGAGAATGTAGCATTTTAGTAGTGTGGCTGATGGATTAGTGATAATTAATCGATTTCATTGGGGGTAAAAGAGAGCGCATAAGAAGTGCTTTACTAAATCCAAAACTAGGGCTCTATCAAAATAACAAATCTTTTATTTCCCAAATGATCTGAATGAATGAATTTCATATAATGTTTTACTTGGAAGCATGCTGAATATATATGTCTAACTAAGATTTTCTAAGGAAATTCTTGAACCATTGCGCAGATTGTGTTGGGTATATTTTCAAGCCATCTTTAAAATCCACAAAGACGAGTCCAAATCGCATGGTGTAGCCAGAGTTCCATTCCATGTTATCCAACAATGACCAATGAAAATATCCCTTTACATTCACACCATCCCTTGTATGCATAAAAAGTCAACAAAAACAAACAAATTAAAATGCATAAGATATATAATATAAAATCAATAACTAGAGAGAGGCCTTTCTTTTTATAATGCATTACTTACCTGATTGCAATTTGAAGATAATACAGATGACGATAAAGGTAATCAACTCTATGCGTATCTGAAAGGGCTTCTTCAAGTGATAGAGTTGGATCGTTCAACTCATCACAACCTATTAATTCATTTTGTAAGAATTTCATTAGCTTTATTAACATTTAAATTAATTAAACAGTATGCATATAATATCTGAGGGAAAAAAAAGAAATATAGTTGAATAGTTGATGTATTACCATTTTCAGTAATGTAAATTAAGGGGTTGTTGTACTGCTTCTTGATGTAGAGCAATAGCTCTCGAAATCCTCTTGGATAAACACATAACCAGCCCGAAGCAGCCTGCATATAATTAGAAAAAGAGTTCTCTTTATATTTATGATGATCTTAAGGTGCAAAAGAATAAAATGAAAAGCTAGCATTGATATGTAAATAAATGCAAAAGAAATGGTGAAATACATAGTTACATACCATTGGGCCAAGGAACTCGCCGCCACTCTGAACTGTCGTTTAAAAAAAAAAAAAAGAATCATGTACATTAAGTTTTCTTCTAATTCTTTTTGGCCATTCATTAGAACCGAAGCAACTAGTGCAAGGCCGCAAGCATATAAATAAGTTGATCATTACGATGTCATAATATGCAATATATTAATGCTTTGCTTACATGAAAAACTAACATGAGCATCGGTATCTGGGGTTGGTTCGGCACCACGTTGGTCAGGTGCATTGGCAGCATACATCGATGAGTAGTAGTTTAGGCCCAGAAAATCAAACGACCCCTTAAGTTGCTCGGCTTCTTCTTTAGAGAACTCCGGTAGCCGGTTTCCCACCAAAGATCGCATGCTTTTGGGATACTCACCTTTTGTGATCGGATCCATATACCTAAACCAAAATGCAAAAAGCAAATGTAATCAACAAACAGGAAAAATTCTTAGTTGCACACAATTATATTATGTCATTTTTATACATACTTACAAAAAATTAAAGAGATAAGATAATTTTTTATAATGAGTAAATTAGAAGGACTCATTTTTTTTTCTAATTTTTTGTCTCTTGTATGTAAAGATGACATGTTACATACATATGCACACAAGAATATCTCCAACAAACAGTACTAAATACTCTTCTTTGATTTCCTAACACTTTGCACAAATAACACGTCACTACATTCGAATTCAGCTGGTTAAACTTACGTATCTTTCCTTTGAAATTCAAGCGGAGTCAATTGAATTCATATGTAGTTTACCTTTAACTTTAAACAGGTTTTTGAGAAGATATATAGTTTATGTAAACAACACAAAATACTCCACGTACAAGTGACCAAACTTAGCGTATCATCCACTAATAGTGATCAATAATGGGGAATGCATTACAGTCACAATTAGATCATATAAGTAGTCACAATTAGATCATATAAGTCGATGTATAATGTCGTCCACAGTTTTCTCACTAAAATGGAGTGGTGCACCATCAATCATGTCATGATCATATTTTCAAGAAATTAATATTTGTTAATCTCTATCAGTGTTTCTTTTCTTTAAGCCTTGAATAGTTAAATACGTATAACCATACCATCCAAACATGAAGTCAAGGGCTCGTTGTGCAGCTTCATAATCCGATTGCTTTTCAGAGAACGGCAGAAACCAGTCAGTATTTAAGGTAATCCCTATTAAACCCTTTTGAGATGCCTGCATATACATTTTGAAATGTTTTGGTTATTTAACTATTAGTAACAGCATTCAATAAGTTTAACATAAAAATAAAGCATGGTCTTCCACAAAAAAGGAAATTAAGCATGCTCTTTGTACTCATTGAGCCTTATATTTGTAATGTTCAAGTCTCGTATTATTTAAACTTGAGGACATAAAGATTCATTGTCGTGTTTAAAAAGCATTTCATGATTTAAAAAGGTTCAAGAACACAGAGAACCTGATACTTGGTCTTATACAGATTGGCAGCGGCAGCATGAGCAAGAAGTTGGTAGTGCGAAGTCAGATATGGCTCTGTCCCTGAATCACCGCCTGTGCAATTACGTTTTAGCCAATCGGAACACCGACCTGGTGCATAAAAGCCATCTGAATAGCCAATCTTGCTCACACTATTCGGTTCATTCAAAGTAATCCAGTGTTTCACCCTATCACCAAATTCCTTGAAGCAAAGTTCAGCATAGTCCCTAAAATCATTTCTGCATGCTCATATGAATTATACATGTTTATCAATTAATTACATTAATTGATTTACTAAAAACATTCCCTCAATAGTCATGTATATAGCTCTGGGTGATATTTAGTGTCACTCACACAATGCGAGGGCTTAACAAACCGAGATACTCATCCTCTAAGGCTTGGGGAACGTCCCAATGAAAAAGGGTCTCATATGGTTGGAGACCTGCATTATTCTCGATTATTATTTATGATTTACAACCGCATGGATATGATAGTAATACATGGTAAAGAGTAAAATTTAAAAAAATAATAATAATAATGAATAATGACTATTAGCCATTAGCTCGTTGATGAGGTTGTTATAGTAGTTTATTCCTCCTTGGTTTACACCTCCACTAAGCTTTCTTTCTACAAATGGTTTATAAGAAATTGAAAATGGTTACTATGAAGCGCTGACCGAAGGAAAAAAAAATATCTGGGTGGAATATCAACAAAATTTGACTTACTTGGTAGGACTCTAGACCAAGAAATGGAGAATCTATAAGCATCCAAATTCATATACTTCATGATTCCAATATCTTCCTATATAGACCAAACTATCATGACTCTACATATTTCTTATATTTTTTTATTTAAATGAAACTTACCTATATGGTTCTACAATTTGGACCATACCTTGTACCGATGATATGAGTCGTCAGCTACATCTCCATTACTTCCATCTTCTATTTTTTCTGCATTCGATTTCATTGTTAAATAAGTGGAAATTATACATGTAATTAGCTAATTTATAGTTAACGCAAGCAATAGCTTTATCGGCCCAGTGTAACGGGCCAAAGTTGCACCCAAAATTCTATAAGGCTGGAGTAATTCAACGGCTACTTTATGCTCAAAGCAACCCAAAACATAGTATATATTTTGAAAACAATAAAGAAAAAAAAATTAAACAGAACTGGTGGAGGAGAGGAGAGATACCTGGGTATTTATGGGTGAAAGTATCCAACTTTTTAAGAAATATTGAGTTATTTTATTTTATTATTTATTAAGATTAGAATAATATTTTTTTTTTCCTATTTAATCTATATATAATTTTTTTGTATTTAAATTAAATTAACTTTTAATCAATAATCCATGAATTCTTTTTTTTCTTCACATATTTTCTTATATTTTTCTTTGAATTCTTTATTACTAGGTCCTTTGCCACCCTTCCCTTGCTGCACCTTCATACTACAAATTGAAAACGCATGAACCCAGAAATTCATAACACAAAATTAAATCTCTTATCTTCTACATACATAACTCTAATTGAGAGGAATAATCAAGTTGGAAGATGGTTCAAATTAATTGACAAACAAATATATATATATATAAAAGATGATATATATTAAGTACCTGGTATGCGGATGATGCTGCCCCGAAAATGAAGCCTGCGGGGAAACTGTTCCGATTCAAATAGGAAACGTCAAGAATTGGCGCAACACTATTCTTATATGATTCTCGAGGAAGAATTTTTCTTCCATGAGGAGTAGGGAAGGACTTCTCCGCAACGGCCTCGATATGAGTAATGGTGATGGATGAGGTAACAATAAGAGCCAAAAGGCCAAGCAGCAGAAACACGTTGAAATCTATTGCAATCATTAAAGTTCACAAAGTGAAGTTAAAAGTAACTGATTCTGCTTCTTGTTTCTCTTTGTGGGAATTGGTACAAAACAAAACTGCTCACGAATGAGGTGGCGTGATTTGTGTGAAATGGCCTGCTTTTCTTTTCTTTTTCTTTTTCTTTTTTTTTAATTTAGCATCTGTTGGCTGAACTGTTGCCACATCTGTTCGTACACTGTTTCATGAGGATCTCTTTTAATTTCTTTATTTCCTTTTTTTTATCCAAAAATATAGGTAAAGCCAAAGTTATTTCCACATTGACACGTTCGAATTCGGATCTTTCGCTACTAATCAAGAATTGGCCCATGTCATGAGTAGTTACTGTTTTTTTGGGATCAGATCCTCCTTTTGGGAGTAACATGTTCACAATGTCATGTTCAATAAATCTTACCATTTCAATATCATCTTTGATCCAGATTATGACACTTCATTTCTCAAATAAAACTTACCATTTTAGTAGACGTCAACGTCATCTTACATTCTCATTTTCCTTTAACCCCCATCTAAGCTAAAATCCTAAAGCTCAGCCCACATTTTCTTTTTGCGATACATCTTCATGGCCGTATCCCCTCCTTGACTCATTTCTCTTCGTCCTATTTCCACCATGCCTACCGCCCAATGCGAAACCGGTGCGGTGCTGGCGGTGGCAGCTGCAGCTTCTAGATTCATACCTATGCCAAATCTGAAGCAAGGAAATCTGCAGGAGCATTCCCTTCCCCGTAGATATGGTTAATCTCGCAAGTCCAATCCCTTGACATCAAACTTTGAATATCATAAATCACTGCACTGTAGCAATGAAATGCGGAAAGATCTCCTTTTACCAAGTGAAAAGCATGAAGACAATCTGATTCACACATAGACATTTCGAAAACCCATGTCCCAACTCCCAAGCCAATGATAGACCTTGTCTCAAAGCCAAAAATTCAGGTAAAACATTGTCAGCCCAACCCACTGAAACAGAAAAGCCAATGATCCATGAACCATTGCTATCCCTCAACAAACTACCCATTCCAGCCAAGCCAGGATTTCCCATGGAACTTCCATCTACATTGATCTTTATATGACCCAAGGGAGGAGTCATCCATTTCACAAGAATGTGTCCTTTTAGAACAGATTGATTGTCAAAGACTCTTTGACAAATGTCTGATAACTGATAAATACGTCCTAAAACGACATCCCTGGGTCAGCTCTCTTTCTCTAAAATCCATACCATTTCTAGAGTGAATATGTGATACCTTATGGTTTTCTTATTTTACTAGTAATGTAAGGATAATACAAAAATTTTGATGTGTCAATATCATTTCTATGTTTATAATATTTTTAAAATTATAATAGTTATTGAATTGGTAAAGACACTAATTTACGATTTATTGGTTTAATCATGATATGGTGATAATTATATATATATATATATATATATATATATTATATAATATATTAAGTAATAAATTAACTTATTAATATCTTATATTATGTTATTTTTTAGTGTTTCAAAGTCACATATTATACAGTAAATAAAGCATCCAAACATACAATATATATATAAAAGTTAAAAGAATGTCACACTTACAAGTTTCATATAAAGTAATAAATGAAACATTCAAACATATAACTTGTATAAAAATCAAAAGAAGGGCAAACTTTATTATGTCTTTCTTGAACTTTATATATGGACTTTTGTAGCATAACATTGAGTTTTGATTTGGTTCAAAAAAAATTGTTTGTTGACAAAAAAAATTGAGTTTAATTTTCTTTTAATAAAATCGATTCAAATTGATTTATTACCATTTTTATCAATTTTTGATTGGTTCAACTGATTTTTGACAGTTCTAATCGATTCTTTCACAAACTTATTATGTGGTTTAAATGGACCATACATGTGACTGGTTCATCGATTTTGTGGTTTAACCAATTGGTTTCGTCCATTTTTTACAGCATACTTTTTAGAGCACTAAATATGCCATAATGACACCAAAAAAGAAGTCCCCTGGGTTGAGAAAAAAGATTATCTTTATATATAGGTTAAAGTTATAAAAAAAATGTATAGGTTGAATATTTAATGTAGATGAAGAAATGAAAAGAGGAAAAAAAATTAAAATAGAATATTAAGTGCTTCATATAATGTTTTTGTATCTCATATATCCTTGTTGTCTTTGAGTTACTATTAATTTGGTTATGTGACATGCATAATTATATATGTATAGAGTGTGATAACCATGATCTAAATGTACATGATCAAGTATTTGATGATGCTTGCATGAATGAATTCCATGTCCCTCTTGCACTATGAGATTAGTTGAGATTGATGAGACTATGGACCAAGAGTCATGATGTTAAATTTAAGGTGTGGACATGATGATTATAATGTTAAATAAATCATTGATTCAAATGAGATTAAATCCACAAGTAGTTTATTTTTAGCCTCAATTGAGGTGATATTGCTTGGAAATCATCTAAG
This sequence comes from Ormosia semicastrata, assembly GCA_029884595.1. NCBI lineage: Eukaryota > Viridiplantae > Streptophyta > Magnoliopsida > Fabales > Fabaceae > Ormosia > Ormosia semicastrata. The sequence goes on from JAQQTO010000038.1 coordinate 15,426,296, forward strand.
CAGACCTATATAGCCAGATCTACAATAGAAGCCGAGTTTATTACTATTAACTTGGTAGGATCTGATGTTGAGTGGCTAAGAAATCTTTTAGCAAACATTCCTTTATGGAAGAAACTTGAAGATATAGAATCTTCAGAGTCTGTGATTGTTAAAATGACAAATAGTAAGAGCAAACAAAATATGTATAATGAAAATAGTGACATATATGTATACGTCACAATTCTGTGAAACATATGCTAGAAGATGGAATTAAATCCATTAATTATGTGAAGTCAAGGAAATTTGGCTAATCATTTGACAAAATTTTTGTGAAAATTAATAAATATCACATCGAGAGGAATGAGACTTAAGTTAATTTGAAATTGACAGTGATGGTAACCCAACTTTTATGAGTGAAGATCCCATGAAAAAAGTTCATATGAGTAATAACAAGTCACTTGTTAGTTCTGCTAGCACTTTGTTTGTCCCTTCCTATAGTGTGAGAAGTTTGAGAAGTGTTAGACTGCATTTAATGTGAGGATAAACTAAATGCTTTTAATGAATTTTATATCTCTTAAGAGTGGTGTATAAAGTATAGTATACATTTAACGAAATCACTTATACGGTGTGGAGTAAGGCCGCTCCTATGAGATGATGACATAATCTCTAGAACACTCATAAACTACCAGGCACATGAATGACCTATTAGCGCAAAACTGTGATGAACAACTTTGAATGAGAAGTCAGTATGAGTGATGAGATCACTGATTCACAAGTAGATTAAGATTCATAGATAGACTAATCTCACTGACATTCCTGTGAGTCATCTTATTTACTCTATGTACTAGTTCATAATCCAAAAAAACACTAATACTTATGCATTAAATTCTTAAGCCCACAGGAACATTCTTTCTTGACTTTAAAATATGTGAGGGATTATTGTATTTTTATTAGTTTAATTATTTTATAATAATATTTCAAAGTCAAAATTGATTACTTAACTCCATCTTTTAGTTGAGCTGTTACTTCTTTGTTAGACTCATCTTATCTACTTCAACAACAATTTCTAACCTGTCCGTTGAAGTCATTGTGTTTTCGAAACAAAGAAAAAAAAACAAAATTTCCTCCTTTTTCTTTTGTTACACTTTGGTGGTTTTTATCCACTCACATCTAGTTAGTTAACAAACAATCATATTTTATCTCTTCTATAAATACTAACACTTGATTCTTTACAAGAGACAAAAAAAAAATATTATTTCTTCTCTTTATTCTTTTCCTTTAAGTTCCCGTGAACACTCCCACAAGTTATTCTTATGTCCTTACTATTTCAAGTGCAGATCTAGCAAGAAGTGACTATTGTATCCTGAAAAATACTAACAATGAGACCATCTACATCGAGTTATTAACTTGTGATGACAAAATACTCTTAAACTCAATACATTTACATACTTTAGCTAATATATCTGATAAATTTTATTTATGCTAATATTAATTTTAATTATCTATCTATCTTATTTTCTTTTATTTTTTTACAACAATTGGCAAATCTTCTATTTCCCAGAGATCTGAATGGATGACTTTCATATCACTTTTTACTTCGAACCATGCTGAATATATATCTCTAACTAGGATTTATTGAGGAAATTCTTGAACCAGTGCGCCGAGAGTTTCGGGTATCTTCTCAAGCCATCTTTAAAATCCACAAATATGAGTCCAAATCGCACGGTGTAGCCAGAGTCCCATTCCAAGTTATCCAACAATGACCATACAAAATACCCCTTTACATTCACACCATCCCTTGTTGTTAACAGAAAAAGTCAACAAAAACAAGCGAATTAAAATGCATAAAATAAATAATATGAAACAATAAACAGAGAGAGGCTCTTCTGATAATGCATTACTTACCTGATCGCAGTTTGAAGATAATAAAGATGACGATAAAGGTAATCAACTCTATAAATATCTATAAGGGCTTCTTCAAGTGATAGTGTTCGATCATTGAACTCATCATAACCTATTAATTAATTTTGTAAGATTTCAATTAGCGTTATTAACATTTAAATTAATTAAACAGTATGCATATAATATCTGGAAAATAAAAAGAAATATAATTGATGTTACCATTTTCAGTAATGTAAATTACGGGGTTGTTGTACTGCTTCTTGATGAAGAGCAATAGTTCTCGAAATCCTCTTGGATAAATACATAACCAGCTCGAAGCAGCCTGCATATAATTATAAAAAGAATTCTCTTTATATTTATGATGATATTTTGGGGAAAAAGAAACAAATGAAAAGCATTAATATGTAATGTAGCTGCAAAAGAAATGGTGTAACACATACCATTGGGCCAAGGGGCTTGCCGTCATGCTGATCTGTCATTTAAAAAAAAAAGAATCATGTACGTACATTAAGTTTCTTTTAATTCTTTTTTACCATTCATTAGAGATATATTTTTGTATGCACACAAATATAATACATCAGATTTCCACCCAAGAAACAAAAAGTTGGAGAGAAGAAAAATAAGTCTCACTAAACACACTCATCACAAAAAATCATATTCTCTCTCTAACTTTTTATTTTTTTGTATGTAAATCTGATATGTTACATTTATGTGTATACAATAATATCTCTTCATTAGAACTGAAGAACTGAAGAGTGCAAGCATATAAATAATTTGATAATTAAGATGTCATAATATGCAACAAGGCTTTGTTTACTTGTAACATTAACAAGAGCATCGGTTTGTAGGGCTGGTCCGGCACCACGTAGGTGAGGTGCATAGGCAGCATAAAAGGATGAGTAGTAGTTTAGGCCCAGAAAATCAAACGACCCCTTAAGTTGCTTGGCTTCTTCTTTAGAGAACTCCGGTAGCCGGTTTCCAACCATAGATAACATGCTTTTTGGATACTTACCTTTCGTGAGGGGCTCCATATACCTAAAACCAAATGCAATTAACAAGAACTTTTGAAATACTCTTTTCTGATTTCTAACACTCAGTTGGCACAAATGGCACATCACACTACATTTGAATTCAGCTGGTTAAACTTAAGTAACTACATTTGAATTCAGCTGGTTAAACTTAAGTATATATCTTTCTTTTAAATTCAAGTGGAGTCAATTGAATTCATATATAGTTTACCTTTAATTTTATAAAGGTTTTTGAGAAGACATATAGTTTATGTAAACAGCACAGATTACTCCACATACAAGTGAGTACTAACCACGAATAATGGTGAGAAATGGGGAATGCTTTACACTCAAAATTAGATCATATATGCACAGATGTATGATGTTGTTGGTCCACAGTCTTATCACTAGAATGGAGTGGTACACCATCAATCATGTCATGATCATATTTTCAAGAAATTATTTGTTAATCTCTGTCAGTGTTTCTTCTCTTTAAGCTTTGAATAGTTAAATATGTATAACCTTACCATCCAAACATGAAGTCAAGGGCTCGTCGTGCAGCGTCACGATCCGATTGCTCTTCAGAGACCGGCACAAACCAGTCAGAATTTAATGTAATCCCTATTAAACCCTTTTGAGATGCCTGCATATATATTTTCCAATATTTTGGTTATCTAATTAGTAACAGCATTCAAAAAGTCCACATAGAAATAAAGCATACCCTTTGGCCCTTCTATTGGTAATGTTCAAGTCTCAAATAATTTAAATTTCAGGACATAAAATTCATTGCCGAGTTTAAAAAGCATTTCATGATTTAAAAAGTTCAAGGATACAGAGGACCTGATACTTGGTCTTATACAGTTTGGCAGCAGCAGCATGAGCAAGAAGTTGGTAGTGCGAAGTCAAATATGGCTCTGTCCCTGAATCACCGCCTGTGCAATTTAGTTTTAGCCAATCAGAACACCGATCTGGTGCAAACCTGCCATTTGCATAGCCATTCTTGCTCACACTTCTTGGTTCATTCAAAGTAATCCAATGTTTCACCCTATCACCAAAATCCTTGAAGCAAAGTTCAGCATAGTCCCTAAAATCATCTCTGCATGCTCATATGAATTATATATATTCATCAGTTAATTACATTAATTGATTTACTAAAAACATTCCCTTAATAGTCACATACATAACTCTAGGTGGAAATTTGTGTCACTCACACAATGAGAGGGCTTAAAAAACCGCCATACTCATCCTCTAAGGCCTGGGGAACGTCCCAATGAAAAATGGTCAGATATGGTTGTAGACCTGCATTATTCTCAAATTTTATTTTTGATTAACAACGGCATTACATGGTCAAGAGTTATATAAATAAACAAATAATGATTTATGACCATTAGCCACTAGCTCGTTGATGAGCTTGTTATAGTACTTTATTCCTTCATGATTTACACCTCCACTAAGCTTTCCTTCTGCAAATAGTTTATAAGAAATTGAAAATGGTTACTATGAAACACGAACTAAGAAAGAAATTATCTGGGTGGAATACCAACAAAATTTGACTTACTTGGTAGGACTCTAGACCAAGAAATGGAGAATCTATAAGCATCCAAATTCATATACTTCATGATTCCAATATCTTCCTAAAATATGTAAACCAATCTATCATGACTCTGCATATTTCTTATTTTTTTTATTTATATAAAAAATTACCTATATAGTACTACAATTTGGACCATACCTTATACCGATGATATGAGTCGTCAGCTACATCTCCATTACTTCCATCTTTTATTTTTTCTGCATGTCAGGTCATTATATGTAAGTGGAATTACACATGTAATTAGCTAATCTGTAGTTAAAGCAAGCAATAGTTTATTTGGCCTAGTGTAACGGGTAAAATTGCACAGAAAACCTAAAATTCTATCAGGTTGGAGCAATTCAACAGTTACTAGCATGTTTGGATAATAGTTTGCACACTTTGGGGTGTGCAAACTGAGTTTCATCCACAAAAAATACTTGGCAAATCATGGTTGGATTGTGATTGAACATGACTTTGGTTTTTGGGTCTCAAGCCAGTTCGAGAGGAAGTTAAAAAAAAAAATTGCTTATGCATTAGATCAAACTATGGTTTGCAAATTATGCAGGCTTTTCTGCTCAAAATGACCCTTGAACAGGAATCCAGCACTAAATATATCATTAGAGAAAAGCTAGCAAGTTGCAAAAAAGTGAATGGAACTTGCACGATTTCACATACAGAAAGAGAGTTCCTCTTCCAAATCCATTTTGAGTTCAATATATTTAAGGCAAAGCGGACTAGATCACATTCACAGCGTACGATGATTTTTATTTTTATTTTTGTCCATATGAACTATAAAAGAATTAATACATTTAGGAAGAGTGATACCTGGGTATTTATGGGTGAAAGTATCCCATATACTAGGTCCTCTGCCACCTTCCCTTGCTGCACCTTCATACTACAAATTGAAAACAAACGAACCCAGAAATTCATAACACAAAATTAAATCTCATATATTCTACATACATAACTCTAATTGAGAGCAATAATCAAGTTGGAAGATGGTTCAAATTAATTGACAAACAAAAAAAGATGATATATTAAGTACCTGGTATGCGGATGAAGCTGTCCCGAAAATGAAGCCTGCAGGGAAACTGCTCCGATTCAGATAGGAAACGTCAAGAATTGGTGCAACAGTCTCGATATGAGTGAAGGTGATGGATGAGGTAACAATAAGAGCCAAAATGCCAAGCTGCAGAAACACGTTGAAATCTAATGGCATCATCAAAATTCACAGAGCCAAGATAAAGTAAGTAAGTAACTGATTCAGCTTTATCACTTTATCACTTTATCACTTTATCACTTTATCGTTTCGCTTTGCGAGACGACAACCTGTATATACTGGAGAATTCTAATATGACAGTCGTTGATTTATTTAAAAATAAATTAATAATTAAAATTAAAAGATTAGATTTAATTACTATTATTTAAATTTGTATATAAATTTAATTTAATTTAATTAGATTATTTTTTTATAAATAGTTATACATATAATTTTTTTACAAATTTTAACAAATAATAATAATAATTATATACATTCATATTTATATATAAATACTATCATATAAAAAAATTCATTTATAGACCACTTCTTAAATAATCTATAGTAATCTTTTTTGTATATATTATATAATTTTAGAAGTCAAGTTAAAAATAAATAAATAAAAAGATAAAATATTTTAAATTTTTAATATTTTGAATGTTTTTTTTTATTATAAATTTTTTCTTTTAACTTTTTAAGCATTTGTTAGTAAAATTTATAATTTTATTATTTATTAGAAAAAAAAACTTCCTGTACGTTTGTTTAAGGAAACTAACTATTTATTATTAATTAATTTATTCATTTACTTTTGTTTTGATCCAAAAATATCGATAAAGCGAAAGTCATTTCCGCATTGACGCGTTCGAACTTCGAACTTCACACAGCAATCGGAGCTTTAGCTGCTAGTCAAGGATTGTCCCATGTCTACGGTCTCTCTTTCCTGTTTCCTTGCTATTCATGTAATTTAATGGCAGCAATTCAGAGAATTAATTTTGTACTCATGATTATTTTTAACGCTATTGATGTACAAAGGAGATAAGGCAGTTACGGACTTATATGATGCATGAATACGCCCAGTCTAAAATCTCAATTCTCTTCGCACCAAGAATTAAACATCCTTCCCTACCAAAAGTTCTTCCGTGCTTCGTGTAGAAGAAAATTCTTGTTTTATGAAACATCCCAACCATTAGTCTTTATTATATTTATGAGATTTTAATTTAAAATTAATTAATTTTAAATAGAGTGATATAATATATATATATAAATTATATTTAAAAAATTGATATAGGTAATATGAGATTCTTAATATTCTCTTTTATAGATACTTAGACGAAATAGATGAGTTTAACGAAGTAGATAGAAAAAATTTAGTAAAATAGATAGAAATGAGATATTAACTTTGATATTATGTAAAATTTTAACTTAAAATAAATTAATTTTAAGTGGAGTGATCCAATAAATATATAAATCACATCGAAAAATTGAGACACGTAATCTGAAACTTTTAAATATATTTTTTCTCTTTCTTTAATATTTTAGAAATTAATAGTTTAAATCCACACAGAAGAAGAAAAAGTTCTTTCTCCTAGTACACATACTTGTTAATTATCTTTAATTAATAAATTTATAAATATTTATAATAAAAAATCAGTAACAAATAAAAAATTTAGAAGGAGGTAACTAGCTCAATAGGTAAAATCCTTATGCAATGACCTAGTATCAAATACTACTCCTCCTCCCTAGTGTGATGTGTATGTGGTGTGTGTTCTTAAATGAGTGTGCTGTATTAATGGTTAAAATCTATTAGATTTCCTAAATCTCCTATCTCTAAAAAAACAAATGTTTATCATATCCAAAAAAATAAAAATAAAAACAAATGTTTAACAATTTATCCTAATTTATGATTAAGGGTGTTTACCGGATTGTGTCAATATGTGAATTCACAATTTTTAATCTAACCAAATTTACAAAATATGGGTTAGATTAAGTTCATGAGTTGAGTCGAGTTAGAAAATAATCTAATTCATGTTGTGCTAGTTGGGGCTTTTGGGTCTAGTGGGTTTGAAAAATATTAATTCACACAAATTCAGCCCACCTAAGTGACTATTTTTATTTCTTTAAAAAACAATTGTTTAGTTATTGTAGCATATCAAGTTACTTTTTTTTAACTTTTCTATAGCGATAATTAAATTTAGGTTAGATATTTTGATCACATGGTCATATTAATGATATGACTAACTAAGCAAATAGAGATGAGAAACTTATAGAACATTTAACAGACTATTGCGATAAAAATTTAATGAATTGCTTAAATGACAAATGTAACACCCACCATAGGGTGTCACATTTATGTTACTTAATAACCCCCAAGTTCATATAAGGTGACGTTGTAATAAAAAGATAAGTCAATTTTTTTTTTGATGACCATAAAATAAACTTAGCGGAAAATAAAACATTATAGCAACCTCACACATAGATTACATCATATACATATTGCACATCTTGTTGTAATTATTTATTTTTATGTCTCAAACTAAAACACACTTAAATAAATTACACACATAGTTCATATCAGAGTTCAAACTTGCCCAAGTTTAACTAGCAAATAACCCCTCGGATGGGTCCTCCTGTTCCTACGGTAGGAATCCGTTATGACGAGTAACCCTACGGACGGTGTCCGGCCGACGATACTATATCGATTTCCGTTGGGACATAATTCCTATCGCCGATATGCAACAAAAATTCAACATGAACTAAAATAGTTACGAGAAAAATGGATCTACGAAACATGCTGCTAATGCTAATCAAATCAGATATCCCTCATAAATAAGTCCTCGCTCATCGGGACTTGTTCTCCATTCACCACCAGCTCCTCGTGAAATTGTAGACGTACATATCAGAAGAAAGCGGCTCTTGACGTCATCTTGTCGAGTCGGCATTCCCGGTCGTGAGAAGTAACTCTTCTTCTCGCTTCTTTCAGTTTCTTTCTCAACGTCTTCACCCAATTAAAATATAATAGGCAAATATACGCCAATACAAGCATGATAGTATAGAGATAATACAAACAACACATCATGCAAAAATATCATATCATGATCACAATTATATCATCATCATAGTGTCAAATAATAATTACCATTATGCCACTATCACTATTTAAATCATACAACAATTACAGTAACACCATCATATAGATATAGATGCTCAGTTTCATGTATGCGTACATAGACTCAATGTCCTACTCCATGAAGCTAATACTCTAGTCGAAAAAATTGATCGAAAAGAGCTGCTGGTATTTCGTGCTTCAGACCAAGTGCTTATAATTATATCTTGCACATCTAGCACATACACAACAGTCTTTGTCAGATCTCGATTAAGAATAGTGTCTCTGGATCAGGATCATAGGTGTGTTGCATCGGTCTAACCCACGGTGCAGAAGAGCTACCAACTGCCCATTGTGAGCAACCCGCACCCCGATACCCCCAAGGTCCACAAGTGACCTACACTACGCGTATCGCACCCACTCAAGAAGTGTACGTTTCTCCTAAGCAATTAGTCATATCCAATCCATCGGACCATTTTCAATGCATGTGTAATGCACCAATTACCAACCAAAGGTAAATCACATAATTTCTCATACAAAGTTCAAATACTATTTTACATTCATAAAATGGATTCATGCCAATTATAAGCAAATTTAATTTTTGTAAAAGTATTCACATCCGATTTTTAAGCTGTAAAGTTTATTGTATAATTAACTGACAACCTTATATTATTACATTTTTCTCATTCATAAAATATTTTTGTCACATTTTTATGGTCACGTAATATTTTATTACGTAAACAACAATTTGTAACATTTCTATTACGTAACAATTTTTTCTTGTATTCTAAAATGCGTAAAAATATTCTTTAATTTTTTTAAATTGCATAGCAATTTTTCTACAACATTCGATCTTGTAAAATATTTAAACGCTTTAAAAATTGTGTAGAAATATTTTAACATTTTTCAAATCGCATAATTTAAAAATTACGTTTTTAGTTACATAAATCCTTTTTTTCACCATTTTTACCCTTCGTAAAATATTTCTTAACTTTAAAATATTATTTTGGACTTTTCTTAATATAATTTCTTACTTTATTTTCTTCCGATTCTTAAAAAATTCTTTTTCATAATATATTTTCTAAACATCACTTTTTATTGATTTAATTTTACAAAATCACATTTAGTTGATTTAATTACTATTTCTAATTTTAAATTTCATAACATTTTCCAAAACCCAATAAATAAATTCTACTTAGCAAATTTAAGTAAATGTTTTCTTTTATATTTCTAAATCACTTTCAAAAATTAATTCTTCTTGAAAATAATTTGAAGTTTAGCACATTCAATCTCCATTTTTCTTTTATTTATGAAAATTTCACTTGACAACATTTTAATTCTCTTTTCAAAATCCTTATTTTGAAAATTCTTATATTTTATAACATCGAAATATTTTTTTTTAAATTATCAAGACCTTAAAAATGGCCATTGGAACCATGAAGGATTTTTCTTATAACTTAAATGAATTACATTTTTGTTTCTAGAAAAAAAAAGCGAGATTCTCTTTTGCAAAAACCAAAATCCTTTTGTTTATTTCCTTTACTTCTCAAATCATAGAATTTTATTATTCATGAAAATATTAATTTGGTGAACACCTAATTTGAGGTGTCTTGGCCAAAAATCTTATTGTTCTAGGGACCCAAAAAAATCAATTTCCTTGTTCTTGAAAAATTTTCAACATGAACTCTAATTTTGGGCATCAAAACCGAACCGCTCCTTTGGCCATTGGAGCCAAAATTTTGCTTATTTCAACATACATCCATCATAATATATTTAACATATATCATCATGCATATTATAAGCATACCATATAAACAAGTAAAAATCATACTAAGCATGCATACACAATTAATTCATGCAAAGCATATCAAGCATAAACAAAATAATTAAAAACACATAACACAAATAATTTATTACATGACCATGGATATGAATCCTCACATGGATTCATCATCCATCAAATATAACCATCTCTCACCACCATACTTGGTTGGTGAGATAAATCTCCCTCTTACCTCTTGAAGAACCACAAGAGCTCCTTGCTTGAAATTTGAACAAGATCTCCACCAACACAACTTTCTTAGACATGAAATAAACACAAGAAAATTAGTACATCAAGCTTGAACAAGAAGAACCATGAATCAAACATGGTTAGAATCATGGAAAATGAAAGAAGAAATGAAGTTTTCCTTACTCTTCACTTCAAGAATCCTTAAGCTTGATCTTAGAAAAAGTCCTTCAAAATGTAAGAATTTGAGAAAATTCTCAACAAGAAAGTTGTTTAGAACAAGGTGAGGATTTAAGAAACTTGATTGTATGAAATTAAAGAGTGATGAAAATGAATTTGGAGAGCTTGGCGAATGGCCTTGTAGGAGAGAAAGATGATGTTTTCTTTGGTTTTTCTTCTTGGCACTTAGGTGAAAATGAGAAGGAATGATGAAGTGAGAAGGTGAAGTGAGGAAATGAGTTATTTTGTCTCTAAATGGGCTGCATAGCCGTAGCATGCATAGGAGAGAAATGTAAAGTGAAGTTTGAAGAACATAAGCATTAATGATCAATAGGAAATTCAGACATTTGCAATTGTCTTCATCTTTTTCTGGCTTGGCGCAAAAAGCATCATGCTAGCTTTGTCTCCTCTCCAAAATGCATGCAAAACCGTCCCCCTTCTCCTTGCATGCAACATGTGATTAATTTGCAGTCATCTTTCCTAAGCCATCCTAGCCCTTGATTAAAAGGATGGTTTGGATTAAAATAGCCATTAGGTTTAGGTTGTAGATAGAAGACTTCTTTTGAGCCATTAGATCTTTCTCCTTTAATTCTAGCCCTTAGATGAGTCTTCAAATGGAGGGTCAAGATTACACCTTCAAACTTTACATCCAAAGGTCCAAAATGGTTGTAGTAAATTTTTGTTGACTAAATCTACACCATTAATTCAAATCCAATGGTTATTAATGGTCCATCTCAACCATTGATTTAATCTTCATCCAAGGGTTCATAATGGTCAAAGTTATTTTACAAGACTAAATCTCCACCCTTGATTTAATTTTCCATCCAACGATTATAATTAATCCTATTTATTTTCAAGATTAAATCTCCACCGTTGATTAAATCAAGATTAAATCTCCAATATTAATTAAATTAATGGTGGATATCCAATCCACCAATATTAACTTAATAATATAGAATATTATTTTGATTCATTGTAACCTCACAAAACATACATTTACTGTATTTTTACCGTCACAGTAAATAAATACGATAAAAATACTGATAAAAAAAATTTTCTAAAAGCTGTTTTCGGATTGAGTTTAGTAAGATCTCTGTCTCGTCTAAACAAGTACAAATTTTTCTATGCGTAGAAAAATTTTCACTTTATGGGACCACTTGGGCCCATTATACTACTGGGCCCACATACATCTCGTGGGGCCCACAAGCTGTAAAAATTTCAAAATCAAATATAAAATCATAAAAATTAGAAAATTCACAAATATCTAAACAGATTACGTAAATTAACTTTGACTAAGCAGTAAAAATTAAATTACGTAAATTTTTCTGGCCGAAAAATTATTATTTTCCTGACACAGAACAAATCACTCAAAATGGTTAAATATACAGATGGAATATTTAAAATAATTTTGAATGAAATCACTATGTAGAATTTTCTACTTGTTAAAACTTATTTAATACATAAAAAGTTTGGGGTGTTACAATAAATAATATGTTGATAAAATTGATAATAAAATAAACGATTATATCAATCCATATATAATATATGTAATGACATTGAATTCAGTTAGCTAATGCAGTTTTGATGTTTATGGCTTTGGAATTTGTTAGTTTACTTTAGTTTATTTCATATTAACTTAGTAAAACATGTTATATTTATTTATTTTATTTGAGACTTATTATATTTGTGTAAGATTAATTATATGACTTTTTAGTATATTTGGGACATTGATAATTTTTAATTAAAACATATTATGTATAACAAATTTTTGATTTTATATTTTAACATTTATTTTAACAAGAGAAACTTTTTGATTAAATATATATCGGATGCATGAGCTTGACCTAATCTAACTTACTTTTGAGCAGGTTAAATTAAGTCAGATTGACCTCAACTCAACCCACTAATTTGATAAGCAGGTCGAGTTCAAAATTATTGCAAAATCCATCTAACCTACTCATTGAACACCCTAGTTATGATTACCCTAGCAACTTTCACTATTCATTAAGTTTAATTAAAATTTTCTTAATTATTCCATTGTCTAATTTTTGCTTTAAAATATAAAAAAAAAATTGTGTTATCTATCTTATTTTCCTTTTCTTTTCGCCACTACTCTTTCTTAAAAATAAATAAATTCATTAGTTATAATAGGCAAGAGAGTCTTTATTTACTAACAATAAATTATAGCTTATGTGATAAGGAAGCTTGAATTTAGTGGCTATAGAGCTAATTAAAAATGCTAAGGGTTTGACCTGCGGAAACGCATGCTAAGAAGCACAACGTATTGCGAACAAGATTTTTTTTACACCCATGAGTGTGAGGTTATCAGAATAAAGACAAAAAAAAAAAAAACAGAAACATGGTGATTAAGGAGATTTAAAAAAAAAATGATATAAAATGTACCTTTATTTGTAGTCAAAATTTCAATGTACAAATTGTACGGATAATAAAGATATTTCTCCCATATTAGAATATTTGTCATTTAAGAGAAAATATTTCGTTTTATTTTATTTGTTACTTGAGAAAGACATTAATTAATTTTTTTAATTTTTTCTTGCCTCTTAGTATTTTTAATAAAAGAAATTAGAGAATATTAATGAAGTGGTAATATTTTGAGTATTTTAATAAATTTTTTTACTTTTTAATAAAAGATAATTTAATCAGATACAATTATATTTCTTATATTTAAAACTATTTAATAAATTTTTTTAATATTTATAAAATTACTTTAATAGACTATTTTGAAATGAAGGAAATAAACACTTTTCCAATTCATCCCAATTTTTAAACTATTTTAATTGCATATATTGTTTGTTATTATTCTAAATTACGACCTTTATTCTTTTTTAAGTGTTCAACTTACCTCGCTAAACAAATCTATGTAGCAATTTATCTCACCAAACTTATAAAACAGCGCAATTAACTCAATCTCAATTTTACATGCAAATGAATAACCACTAACTCATGTTCTTTATTGATATTACATTTATGTGATATTCAGATTAATTTGTAAGTATTTAATTAATTTATTTTTTTAATTTAGTTAAAGACCATCCACTTTAAGATTAATAAATTCATAAAAATATTTTTCTGCAGCTTAACTATAAATAATTGTCATAATTAAAATAAAAAATTAAAAAAATTGTCAGAACTAAAATTTTAACATGTGCCAATGTGTTTATATATATATGTATCACAATTTCATCAATATTTAAGTCAACCCCTTGAAGTTATTGAAGGGCACATGGGCTACCACAATTAAAACTAGTAGTCCTAAGTTGTAAAATTATCTTTCAGATATAAAATCTAAAAGCTTCTCATCAAAACGCAAATGCTGAAGATAGTCGATTCAGCTTCTACAAATAATTGTAAGTGAATGGCTTGAAAGTATGAGTTTTAATTTTAGGGTTTAACCGTAGATAACGGTGCTCAATAACAAAATTGAAAATAACAATATTGAAAGAATAATAACTGCAAGCCACAATAAACTTCTTAATAATCCCTTTTTCATTTTAAAGCCATAATTCATTCAGTAAATATTTCTTTTTTTTTTGGTACATCAGTACTTTGTTTTTTTTTTACGTGATTTTTTTATGTGATCAGTAAATATTTCTTTATTCTACAAGCAATAGGATTTCTTCATTGATGATGGCGTGCTTTAGCGACAATTATTCCTCCCAAAAACTGGCACACACTTGTTAAACTTAAACCTCTATTTCACTTTCACCGTCAATAATTTGGATGTCAAATTAATAGAAGGGGTTAACTGGCTAATTGTACTGTTTCACAAGTTTAGTAAGGTAAATTGTTATGCTGATTTGTTTAGGGGGATAAATTGCATAAAGAAAAAAGTTTATGTAAATAATTGGAAACTTACCCTTTATTATTATTATTATTACTATTATTTGTGTGTAACAATTACTTAAGCAATTTTGAATAGGATGTAGTGATTAAATAAATTATTTTTAAAATGACGACTCTATGATTCGGATTCACTGACATATGTCCTTTTTATTTGAGAATAAATAATCGTATATTTCTCATAGTTTTTTTTTTTTATCTTTACATGTTTCTTAAATTTTAGTCAAATTATTTTTTTCGGTAACATTAATCAAATTAATTTTATAAATTATATCAAACACTTCATGAGTGTTGACACAACTTCAGTGTTGAAAGAAAGTAACTTCACCTTAGTTAGTTAATATCAATAAAAATAATAAGTCATTATGTTAACATTATATAAGATTTAAAGATGATAATGGTCGCGCTAAGTTGTATAACCGTCATATAAAATGATGATCATTTGAAAAAAAAAGTGAGGATCATTTCGATAAAATTATTATTATACTTCAAAAATAATACATTATTTATAATTAATTGGACCATTTTTAATTGTCACGTGAAATCATTTAATTTCAATTAAATCAAAATTATTCCCACCAAGGAATGTTTGTTTCAGATTATTAGTCTAATAAATTTTTTCAGCAAAAAAACTATTGGGTGTAAAAGTGACCATGTTTGAGTTTGATAAATAAAAAATCAACAACTTTTTTTGGGGAAAAGAAGGTGTTGGTGAAAAATTAAAAATTTGAGCATTTTTAAAAAAGTTATTGAGATTATTCTCAACAAGTAAGATGTAAATATTATTTTATTTTAATTAAATAATTTTTTAATTAATTAATTTTTTAAATAATTTTATATTTATTTTGATAATTTGATACATAAAATTATTTTTTAATATATTCAAATAAAACAATTAACTTAAAATTATTTTTTAACTAATATATCTAAACATAAATTTTTTTTCTTATAATCAATTATAATAAAAAAAGTTTTATATAATATTCGATTAATAAAATAATTAAATTTTCATAATTATCCAAACACAAACTAAAATTTTTATTATCACAATTATTATCCCGCATCCTCTCTCATTCGCAGAGCCATGTTCTCTCGCTAATAGCACTTGCTGTCTTCTTCTTCTTCTTCTTTTCTTCTATTTCTTCGTTTCTTCTATTTCTTCGTCATGCAGACATGCCATCTAATTGTGGCATATTATTTGAACCTCACATGCTTTCCTTTTCATCAAAGTGGGCCAAGGCTTTTCCTTTTCAACTAAGTTATTTTTTTTAATTCTTCTTATTCTATTTTTTTATATATTTTAATGTTGACTCTAATTTCTTCTTTTTATTTTTAAGAAAACTATTTTTCAATTGATAATAAAAAACGAATATTGTAGAAAAGGACTTTTCAATTGCTTCCGGTGAGAAATAATTGGGTTAAACTTGATAATTATCTCACTTACTGAAAGGAACTAAGGTCTGAAGGTACAAAATTTTATTTTTGAAGTTCTCATTCGTTTGTTCTCTTAAAAGTAATGATACAAAGTTAAAAAAAAAATAGTTATAATTTTAACAAAATTCAGTTAGATTTAATGTTAATTGTCATTGGATGAAATACAATAGTAAAGATTATTAACTTATCTAAGAGTCAACAAACATGTTAAATCATTTTGTAAAAATTTTTGACAGATTTTTTTAACTATTTAGTATTTTTTCTTTTCTTAATTATGTACAATTATACAACGGTCTATCTCACACTAACTTATATATGACATTATTTTTCTTTCAGAATAAAAAATATTTTATATATCCAAAAAAATTATAAATTAAAAAAAAAATATTGAGAGTCGATCAATCGTTAATTTGTTTTTAAAGCAATTAAAGGTTAAACAAATATTTTCTTCTCCTTGAACTTATTTAGTTTTTTTTTCATTTAATGTATATATACACTAGGAATAGAAATATAACTAGCTTTTCTTTTTGTAATTTTTATAGGAGAATTTTGAAGTATTAATAAAGAAAAATACATGAAATTAAAAAACCAAAACAAAATAGAAAGTGTCCTGTAAAGTTCACAGGATGATTTGTAGGAGTTTGATAATTTGATATTAATAGTGAGGAAAGTTTAAAATGTGGATTAAATTGGCAGTCTATTAAATAATGATGTACAATTATATAAAAAAAGGAATAAAATACAAAAAAAATAAAAGATGAAAATATCTGTGAAAATGACGGACAGTATATATAATTTGTATTACTCAAACAAATTTAAAATCTTAAGATCAGTCATTTTTACATTATTACGTTCAACAGTTATTCATTTACAATCTATACTTTTACAAATTAACCCAAGCATACTCTTAATTGATGGACTAATTGATTGTAGCAATAACATAATTATTTATAAATGCGACTTCTTAATTAACATAGCATTATTTATTGGAATCATGAAGCATAAAATCTAATTTCTTTTCATAAAATTCTTGAACCACAATGCATAGAGTTTTTGATTTCTTTTCAGTCTAATTTTGTATTCTACAAATGTGATTCCAAACCGCACCATATATCCGAAGGACATTCAAAATTATCCAAGAACGACCATGCAAAATTGATGTCCTTAGCCTCCTCCTTCGTGACACATTTTCTCAACAATCCATCTGGTCCAAACTTGAAGAGGAACGGGTCATCTCAAAGATAATGATTAGCATCTTTGAAGAACTTCTTCTTTTGTTGCCATGAAAAATGCTCTGGGATTACATTTGCTACTTTAAAATTGGTCATGTCAGCAAACCACGGTCTCTCTTGCACCATCAGTAGTGCTTCATCCGGAAATTCAAATGTGAAATTCACTAGCCTTGAAAGATGGTCTTCTTGTCTTTAATTTCAAGATCAAATTCCTGCAACAATAAAATCCACCTAATCAGTCTAGGTTTTGATTCTCCCTTAGTTAGCAAATATTTAATTACTGTATGATCAGTGAACACAGTAATCTTAGATCCAATCAAATAGGAACGAAATTTCTCCAAAGCAAATACTATGTCAAGCAATTCCTTTTCAGTTGTAGCATAATGAATTTGATTATCATTAAGGACCTTGCTTGCATAATAAATTGCATTTAAAATTTTATCCCTTCTTTGCCCTAATACAGCTCCTACTGCATAATCACTTGCATCACAATAAATTCAAACAGTAACTTCCAATCACGGGCTACAATAACAGGAGCAGAAATCAATTTGTCCTTCAAACAATTAAAAGCATGCAAGCATTCATTATCAAAATCAAAAGAAGAATTCTTAATGAGAAGATTGCACAATGGCTTTGTAATTTTAAAAAAATCTTTTATGAATCTTCTGTAGAAACCAACATGGCCTAGAAAACTTCTCACGCCCTTCACATTCAATGGTGGAGGTAGCTTTGCTATCACCTCAATCTTAGCCTGATCTACCTCCATACCGTTGGCTGAAATTTTGTGGCCAAGTACAATGTCTTCCTGTACTATGAAGTGACATTTCTCCCAATTTAAGACTAAATTGGTTTCCATGTATCTTCTAAGAACATTAGTAAGGTTAAACAAACAATGATCAAATGAAGTACAAAAAACAGAGAAGTCATCCATAAATACCTCTATATATTTTTCGATCATATCAGCAAAGATAGAAAACATACACCTTTGAAAAGTAGCGGGAGCATTGCAAAGACCGAAAGACATCCGTCTGTATGCAAAAACTCCATAGGGACAGGTAAAATGTCTTTTTTGGTCTTCAAGGTGTAATTTGATTATAAGAATAGCCAAAGAACGAGTAATAGGCTTGTCGGATAATCTCTCAAGCATTTGGTCCATGAATGGAAGAGAAAATAATCCTTAGGGTAGCTTGGTTGAGCTTAGGTAGTCGATGCACATACGCCTACGGTGACTGTTCTAGTGGGAATTAATTCACTCTTGTCATTTATCACCAATCATACCTCTTTTTAGGGACAACCCGAACCGGACTCACCCAAACCTCGAAATGGGATAAATCATTCCGACTTCAAGGAGTTTCAGCACCTCCTTTCTCACTACTTCTTTCATTGTAGGATTTAACCTTCTTTGTGGCTGCACCACTGGCTTGAATTCTTCCTCGAGTTTGATCTTATGCATACAAAAAGCTGGACTTATTCCTTTTAAATCATAAATAGTCCATCCAATTACAGTTTGGTGCTCTCGAAGTACCCTTACAAGCTTCTCTTCTTCAAGTTTTGATAAAGAACTGCTGATTATCACTGGATTTGCATCTTGATTGTCAAGAAAGGTATATTTCAAGTGAGATGGCAAGGGTTTCAACTCTAGTTTTGCTTTTTCCTCCACCTTGTCATTCATTATTTCATCTTGTCGAATACTCTTTGCTTGATTTGCTTCTAGATACTGCAAGCATTCCTCAATGATTTCATCATCTACCTCACCATGATTCTCAATAGCATTCACAATCACTCTTTCAAGAGGTGTAGTTGGAGTATTGTCTTTGAATAGATTCTCAAAATGTAGTATCAATCAAATCTACCCGATAAGAAGTTTCCTTATCATCTGGGTGTTGCATTGCTTCAAAAACATTAAAAGTCACTTTTTCATCTTGTACTCTCAACATAAGCTGCCCTTGTTACACATCAATTAAGGCCCAACCAGTTGCTAAAAATGGTCTCCCCAAGATCAGAGGTACTTCAACATCCTCTTTCATGTCTAAGATCACAAAATTTGTCGGGAAGATGAACTTATCAACCTTCACAAGAACATCTCCCATGATGCCATAAGGTCGCTTGATTGATCTATCCGCAAGTTGTAGTGCCATCCTTGTTGGTTTCACCTCACCACCACCAAGCTTGTTCAAGATTGAGAGTGACATCAAATTGATACTTGCCCCCAAATCACATAAAGCCTTACCAATAGAAATGCTTCCAATTGTGTAAGGAATTGTAAAGCTTCCAGGGTCTTTAAGTTTTGGAGGCAGCTTCCTTTGAAGGATTGCACTACATTCTTCCGTCAAGGCAACGATCTCATCCTCTTTAAACCTTCTCTTCTTTGTGAGAAGTTCCTTCATGAACTTGGCATAGATTGACATTTGCTCAAGGGCCTCAGCAAAAGGAATGTTGATTTGCAACCGCTTGAATATGTCAAGAAAGCGAGCAAATTGTTCTTCCTTTTCTTTTTTCTTGGTTGGGTGCGGGTATGGCACTTTAACATATGATGGAATCTCTTGAGGTGCACCTCCATCTTTCAAAAGTTGACTTTTGCTCTTCCTCAATATAGAATCTTCATCCACTAACTTTTCTCTCTTTTCATTTTCATTTTCTTTTTAGCTTTCTTCCCTCTCAATCTCTTTGCCAATTTGTCTTGCTTTTTGTTTTATCACTTGACTCATTTTTTTCAATATCTCTCTCTTTTTCATTCAAAGGCTCACAACAAACATTCTCAAGGATTTTACCACTCCTCAATGTAATAGCTTTACAATGCTCTTTGGGATTGGTTTGAGTGTTATTTGAAAAACTCCCTCTTGATTGTTCTGCCAATTACTTTACAATTTGTCCAACTTGAATCTCCAAGTTCTTGATGGAAGCATCTGTGTTTTTCTGGTTGGACATAGACATTTGCATGAATTAATTGAGAGTGTTTTTCAAAGCAGAAGTTCGGTCCTGAGGTGGTTGTGTGGTTGGAGGTTTACTTGGTGACCCAACATCTTGTTTCCACCCAAAGTTCGGGTGATTCCTCCACCCTTGATTGTAGGTGTTAGAATATGGATAGTTTCCTTGCCTCCCATAGTTCCCCATATAATTGGCTTCCTCAAAAGAATTAGGGGTAGCCTCACAATTGCCATTGTCATGATCACCTCCACAAAAATCACATTTCATTACTTGTTGTTGCGGCATATTGGTGCCTTGCATAGCTTGAATTTGCTGTGGAAGCTGCATAAGTTGCTTGTTAATGGCCTCAAGTTGCTGAGTCAATAACTTATTTTAAGCCAAAATAGCATCTTTCGAATCCAACTCCAACACTCCCCTTTTTGAGTTGGTGCCTCGATCATAGTGCATCAAATAATCATTAGATGTCATAGCTTCTATCAATCTCAATGCTTCCTCTAGTGTTTTGGTGTTCATAGAACCTCCAGCTGAGGCATCCAACATAAGCTTGATTAACGGTCTCAATCCATTGCAAAATGTTTGCATTTGGATAAGATCATCAAACCCATGATTTGGGCATCTTCTGAGTAATTCTTTAAACCTCTCCCATGTGTCATGAAGAGTCTCTCCCTCTTGTTGAACATAGCTTGTGATATCACCCCGTGTCTTCACAAATCTGGATGCAGGAAAGAATCTTGCTAGAAACTTGGTTTCTAAATCATCCCATGTAGCAATGCTCCTCTTGGTTGAGATTGGAGCCAAGCTCTAATCTCTAAGAGAGAAAGGGAACAACCTTAGGCGGATTGCATCCTCGTAGCACCATTGACGTATCACACAACTCAATGAAATTGGAGATATGAGTATTTGGATCTTCCTTTTCCATCCCTGCAAACTGATTTTGCTGCATAATGTTCAAAAGAGCAGGCTTGATCTCAAAATTGTTGGCAGTGACCGGAGGAGGTACTATGCTGGAGGTATGCCAGTTTGCATTGGTGTTGGCATAATTCCCAAGTGTCCTCCGAGCTTTATCACCATTGCTAGCCATCTCTTCCTCCATTTGTTGGACCAAAAGAGAAGATGGAGCTTCTTGTTGTTGTTGTTGTGTAGTCTTGGCTAACAACTTGTTCTTCCTTGTCTGACCCCTATTCTTCCTAGCTGTTTTCTCTACTTCCGGATCGTAAAGAAGTTGATCGGCCGGAGTTTTACCTCGCATAAACAACACAAGTTAGAAAAATCGATTAGCACACAATGAGATTATCAAAAGCAAAAATAATAGAATAGAAAAATAAATTTGTGTCTAGATGAGTAACTGAAATGGTTATGCTAATATTGAAACACCGATTCCCCGGCAACGGCGCCAAAAACTTGTTAAGAGGACTTTGGCAAGTATACCAAGTCATGCAAGTAATAAAGAGATGAGTGAGTTGTCGTTCCCAAGGAGGATCGTGACAAATACTAGTACATAACACAACAATCATTATCTAAACGATGAGTTTGGAAAGAAGGGAGCTCAAACAATAATTGATGAAATCAAAAATTAAAATAATAAAGTCCTTTTGTAATTTTCTCAAACACTTGGTGAGCACAAATGAAGTTGAATTCAATTAAGATGAAATGTTGGGATTAGACTCACTAATTTTTTCCCAAATGCAATGACATGACAAACAATATAATATCTAACTTCAATTATGAAAATCAATCCACTATTTACTCAAATCCTAATTCCTTAGATGAAAAGAACCTAAATCCCCTAATTAAGTCCTAATTCCTTAGGTGACTTAAGAAGTGAATTTGCATTAAGGTTAAGGATTAAAAGATTACTAATAAATCATGACCCATTCCTAGATTCAAGACCTATTAGGTGATTAATTTCAGATCTAGACCTAGCATCAATTTTCCAATTGTTTACCAAATCAAACATCAAGCCATGGATAATCAAGCCACAACAAGCATTAAGCAAAGAAATTAAGCACTCATAAAGAAGTAGAGAAATATATTGAATAATCAAATCAAATACATAAGATATTCAGAAATAGATACATTTAACTCCAACAAGTGGATGATTAGCTAGACATGATCAAGGTGATAAAATAAAAAGAAATGTAGATGAGAGATGATGAAAACTCCATTGATGCTCTTCCTTTTTCCTAGGTTTCTCTCTTCGTTTCCAGCCACCTCCAAAAACCCCTTGAATTCCCCCTTTCATTCTGCGCAATATCCTAATTTTAGGAGTGCTTCCAGACGCATTAGCGCTTAGCGCAGCATTATTCACGCTGAGCGCGAATTAATTGACTCTGCTGTTGCAACATAAGTAGTTGCGCTAAGCGCTAGATTACTGGCGCTAAGCACGACATGTACTGAAATGTATCACGCACCAGTCAATCTTCTGGCTTCTTCAGGCTAAGCGCCACAACTTTGGGGCTAAGCGCTGGCTTCCATATGTGGACTTGAACTTCAGCTTCCAATTGGGCTTCAATGGCTTCAATGGGCTTCAATGATTTGCACTCAAACTATATAAAACACATCAAAACATCATTAACTAATCTAAAAATATCACTTAAGAAAATATTCTTAAAGACTCAATAAAACACATAAAACATGGACTAAAACGACCTCTCAAATCTTAAAAGAAAGATAAACAACCTCAATATACACCTATAAAAGTATGCATATTAGACATTTATCAAAAATATCCTCTCACATTCACGCCATCTCTATATATGTTCATTAAAAGCCAATAAATAAAAATGATAAATTGTATGAATAAATAAACAAAGGTCCTTTAAATATATAAAAATTCACTTACTTGACAGCATATTGAAAATAAAAGAGATGACGATAATAATAGTCAATTCTATAAGTATCCATAATACTTCCTCGAGTGATAATGTTAGATCATTAAACTCATTCATGCCTGTAAATTAAGAGAGGTATACCAAATATATTATCATACATATTATTATAACATACAATAGCATTTATTTAATGAAAATAAATATGATGTGATGCTGTATTTACCATTTTCGGTAACGAAAATCAAAGGGTTGTTGTAATTTTTCTTGGTGTATAGTAAAAGACCTCGGATTCCCTTCGAGTAAAAGTATAACCAATCTGAAGCAGCCTACATATAATTATGAAGATCTTTTTTATACTTTAGCAAACCTATTACTTATATGTTTTGTTTTTATTAAAATAATTGAGTCGAACTTTATTTAAAAAATTAAATCAAAAGAAAAGTTACCCAAATCATTATAAGGAATATTTTGTCAATATACCTATTTAATATAGTACTTAGGCGCAGAACCAGGGGGACATCTATGAAATTCCCCAGTTTTTAATAATTGAACATTTTTTTATATACATATAGTATATTTTTTTATTAGACCCTCTAGTAAAAAATAAATATTTATCTTTTGATTGATAAATTATTTTGACTTATTTTGACTCTTATTGTATTAATAATTATTAAGCATGTCTTTTTAATTATGAAAAATATTAAAATAAGATTGTGAAATAAGATGAAAGATGATTTTCTCACATATTACATAATTATTTATATTAAAAAGAATATTGCTTAAAAACTCACTACGATACGATAATAGATGACTTTTATTTTATGAAATAGTATCAAGCACAACTTAAAAATTAAATATATGTATTTAAGATTATCTTATATTCAATTGTGTTTACTATAAATGTTTCTAATTTAAAACATGTTAATTATGAATTGAATTGAATTTATTTTTATGTTTATATTATATGATAATTATATTTTTTAATTTAAATATTTAGTTATATATTTAATCTTTAGTCTCGACTCCTTTAAATATTAAAATCTTAACTCCGCCCCTGATGGTACTTAATTTTAATTCATTTTTACAAAAAAAAAATTATACCAAAGGTTTTATGTGTAACGTTTTAATTATAAACTTCTTTTAAATACAAAATTAAGTTAATTTAAACGTGCAATAAACTCTAAACTTGTAAAGTAGCAATAATTTTAGGTGGCCACACACGTACCCTTAGACCTAGGGGTCTCCCATCACGCTCAACTGCAAGACATGACATTATCAAATTCATCATGTGTAATTTAGTATTTAGCGAACTGATAGATAGGTGTCCTTACATATAGCATTGGCAAGAGAATCTGTAAAGTAGCTGGGTCTTGCATTGCTTAGTTGAGGAGCATTGACGGCATAGCTAGAGGAGTAATAATTTAGGCCAATAAAATCAAATGAACCATTAACTAGCCTGGCTTGCTCTCGAGAGAATTTCGGCAATCTTCTTCCCACCAAGGATCTCATGGTTTCTGGATAGTCTCCTATTGTTAGCGGTTCCATAAACCTGCAATCAATCAAAAAAATGAAAAATATCCGACATGGGAATCTTTCTGTGTTCCTCTGACTTCTGCGTGTGTGCGCATCCCTTCCTATCTATTGTCTGTCTTCAACTTTCAGTGGTCCATGACCATGAGTTGTGCTGGTACGTAACAGACTTTCTCATAACAAGCCTCAAGTACCGAGAACCATGGGCTTTTGTGTTTAGAAGTAGGGTGAGTCTAATATACACTATCTAAAAGAGGGTGTATGACACATCATCCCATTCAAGTCATTGATTTATTTATAAAATAAATCAATGACTTGAATTAATTATAAGAAATCTGTTTAATAGGTTTTTTTTTAATTTTTTTCAAGTTTTTTTTTAGTTTTATATATTTTTTAATATACTATTATTATTATTGTCAGCGTCGGTAAATAAGTCATTGTATGCGTTACTTTGTCGGTCACTTTTAATTTTTTTAAGTTATATAGCTGTATAAATATTATCGCAGTTAAAATTTATAAGATTTTTAATAAATACAATTATACTTTTAGAAAAATTAGTTAACTTTAGTTTTTTTTAGGTTGTATAATTGTATAAATATTATCAGTTAAAATTTATAAGATTTTTTAATAGTTATAATTATAGGAAAAAAATTTCAGTATGCACAGTTATTTATAAAAATAATAAAGATTGATATAATTTTAACTAATATCATTTATACAATTATGTAATTTTAAAAAGTAAATAGTAATCAACAGGAGGTGACTGACAGATTTCGGCGACAGGAGGCGGTGGCTGACGATTTTTCAATACCGATGAATAGCACCGACGATCGACATGAATAGTGCAGTGGGTGCCGGTATTGAACAGTGCTGGATGCTGGTGGTAAATAGTATTGATGATGAACAGTATTAGTGATGACTTGTGGTGGAAGATGATGGTTGCTTGAAAAAAAAAATTTATAAAAAGAATTTATAAAAAAAAAAACTTATAACAATAAATAAAAAATAAAATATATAATACACCTAAAATAGAGAGGTTACACAATGTCACCGCCTTATAAATTAGCTGCAGAGAGTGCCTAAGTCTCAATTAAACTTTGGAAAATACTTATACCCTTCTCCCACGTCACCTCGTGTCATTATAAAGTGATACAACAAAAAATTTGATAGAATCAACTTAAAATAGATGTGATGTGATGTGATATATATAAGCACGTGAGGGTAATATTACTCTTATATTTTACTTGCAACAAGTGTGAAAGAGAGAAATTCTTGGATGATTCCAGAAAAAAAAATCTCTTAATTTATACATTGAAAAGGATTTATATTTTCTTAATTAATCAGTATAATAATTGTCTTAACTACTTAAAAAATATTAAATATTTTTTAAATTTTTTAAAATATTAAATGCTATAATTTTTATTTAATATTCTATTTTAAATAATTAAAAGGATGTTAAGAATCAAAAGACCTTTGTAGGCCTGAAGTATCAAGTATGATTGTTTGGAACCCATTTGATGAACACAAGCTATTAAGATAGAATTAATGATAAAGGGTTTGGATAATCCACTGACCAAGCAAAAGGCTGTCAATTTTATGTTGTCCACCATTGAAGAAGCATAATCAATATATATATATATATATATATATCCAAACCCACTGACCAAGGAAAAGGCTGTCAATTTTATGTTGTCCACCATTGAAGAAGCATAATCAATATATATATATAGAGAAGAAGCATCAGCTTATATTAATATAAATTTTTTTTTATATTTATTTTTAATTATTAATTCTATTTTTATTTAATGATTGAGATTATTTTATTAAAAATAACTATCAAATAAAAGTAAATTTAATTGTTAAAAATGAATGTAAAAAAAAAAACTTACACTAATATAAGTTTATCCTCTCTCATATATATATATATATATATCCAAACCCACTGACCAAGGGAAAGAGAGAGTCAGTGGAGCACTTACCATCCATATGTGAAGCCAATTGATCGTGTGGCAGTTTTTTGATCGGATTTGGTATTTGGCAGCTGTATGAACCAGTTAGTTACCATGGTTATGCCTACCAAACCCTTTTGATATGCCTGAACACAAAAATTTAAAAGTTTTAGCTTTTTGAAAAACAGGGTACATATGGTGCTAATTGACTCCCACAAGTCACAAGTTACAATTAAATAATGTTCAATTTGTAACAAAAAACAAGTGATGTTTTTTTAAGAAATTAAGATTTAATAATAGATCAGAAACCATATTTTATTTTGGTGCCTAATTTCACATGATATTTTTTTAATTTATTTTTGGAATAATGATTATTCTAAATATATGATGACTATTACAAAGAGTTATATTTTTCCTAGCTGTTGACTAACATTACATGTTTGTTGATTCGTATTTTTTATATTTTATGATAAAAAAAATAAAGATGAGAAATGTTTGAAACGAATTGTATGTCCTTTTTCATATTCCACTTCTATATATTAATTGTGAATACTCTTTTTGTGAGTAGGTTAATTTGTTATGATACTTTTTCTATTTGAATACCATATTTCTTTTTTTGAATGCAATTTACTTCCTTAAGAGTTAGTTAATTTGTTATGTTACTATCTCTACTTAAATGTTAGATATATTTTCTTCAAATAATTTTTTTGATAAAATTAAATACAATTTTTTCTCTCTTTGAGTTATAATATGTTTATCTATCTTTTATTTAAAAAAATTCTATTCATATCTTTTTTAAATATAAATTTTATTCACAATAAATTATAAAACAATGAAATCCAAAAAAGAAAAAGATAAAAAAATATTTGAAAATGATAAAAAAACAAAAGCAATTTATTCTAAATATTTATGTATTTATAATATGTACATAAGAAAAAATAATAATAAATATATATATAATATAATTAAGATTTCTTAAAATACCGGTACTAATTGTGTTAAAATGGACAGTAATACTAATACTAAATAACATCAAACCAAAATCTATTAATGAAGTCACAAAAAAATTTCAGCCAATTGCCACACGTGTGTTAGACAGTTGAATTTTATATTCCCCACAAATACCTTGATTCTTTGCCACCACGTGTTTCGTATTAGGTTAGATTCGTAAATTTTCTTTTTTTTTTTGTAATAAATAACATTGTTGTTAAATGAATAATAGTGATATTTTGCCAGCAGTAAAATTAGACACTAAAACAAAGAATTCTCTTTATAATAGTATTAAATAAGACTTTTTTATCAAACTCTCATTGTTAATAAAACTATTTATTAAAGTATTATTTTTTTAAACTATTTATTAAATTACTATTTTTTTAACAATTTATCAAAATACCACTTTTTTAAAATTATATACCAAACTGTCACCCTTTTATCTTACGTGATTTTTTTATTAATATCGACCAATAAGGATGCCAAGTAGGATGGCAGCATCGCGTGTTTCTTGCGCAACCAACACGATGGTCGCAATCCTCTCTGGCAAGCATCCGATTGGCCTTAACACTGAAAGCGCCCACTCTTATTGGCGCAACCCTTATAATTTTATTTTATTAAATTAAGAAAATTTTTGATATTTATTATAATAAATTATATTTTTAATGAATTTATTTATACCAACATATTTCATTAAAAATATTACAATTAGCATCATATTATTTCATTAATTTATCTAAATAATTATAATTATAATACTTAAAGTATTTAATAAAATTATATTACACAAATTCAAAATCTAAATATTAACAAACCAAAATTATGAAAGTAAGCATTAAAATAATGAACGTTCTTTGCGACTGTTATCTAATGAATTATTTAATGAATATTATCTAATGAATATTATAATTCTCAACATCGCCACCTCATTGTATACATGTCCCAACTATCTATGATATGTTATTAAATATTATCTAAAAAAACATTATGCTTGTAATGTATAGGCCTTTTTTTCGTATGTTACTACACGTTTATGTTAGTAAAAAAATAACATTGTTTGAAACGTTTATTTAATGAGTAGGATTTGGATTCCAATAATCTACCTCCCAATTTTTTAGTAATTCGAATTAGTGAAAATTTTGACAAAGTTTTTCCTAAATATTGGACTTCCCCAAAAGCACATGATCCTGTTTAATGCAACCAGTTATCAAGATCTTTAATAAAAACTAAAACTGAGCGAAAAACATATATAATCTAATCTAATAAGGGTACCAAACTCACAATAAGATATTAGTAATAGTCTTTTACACAAAATCAGTAAATATAATTACATGTCAATGTCAATGAGATGGGCCCGCATCGAATGCGGTGGTCTATGAGATGGATCGGAAGAGGGACACATTGTGATGGGATGGGTATGGTGGGTAACCATGTGGTGGGTAAGGATATGAGGGGTAAGCGGTGGCGGGTATGGATACGGTGTGTAAGGGTTTGGTGAGTATGGTGGGTAATATGCGGTGGTGGTGAGTGGGGGTATGTAAGGTGGTAGGAGGTGAGTCGTATCTTTGGTTGGTAGAGCTGGAGTCCTCGGGATGTCGAAGTCGTGTCCGAGTGCTCGCTAATCCTCTCCTTCGTCTACGTCGCGTTCCCTGTTGACTAGACTCCTCGGGCGGCCCTGTAATGTCATCTGCTGCTGGAGCTGGACGCAGCTGTTCCATCGTAATGCAATCATACTCCCGCAATGAGTGTAGGATCTGTGTAGCAGCCTCTCGAGCGGCAGTGTCAGTTGTTGAACTGAGCAAATACTCTGCAATGTGTGAATGCTTATGTCCCTAAAACATGTCAAATGGTTTTTGATGATAACAAAGGCCAAAATGAAGATCAAGTGCAAAAGAGAAGATCAAGCACAAAAGGAAAAATCAAGATCAAAGAAAGAAGTCAAGAGGTTTATTTAGTTATAAGACTTAGAGCATTAATGTTAAATGCTCTCAAGATTTCTCAAATGGTTTTTCAATATATGATTTCAAAATAAGTGGAAAATTTCAAAGTTAAACATGGCTTTCAAGAAAACTTGAGTTTCAACCTTAAATCTAACACTCTTAAAAGGATTTATGTTTAATCAAGTATCTTGAGGTGTTAGAAATGACTTACAAGCTTTATTGGACTTGAAAAATGTGTTCAAAGGCCAATGTAATCGATTACATGATGTTTGTAATCGATTACACAGCAAATAGAGGCCTTGTAATCGATTACATGAGCAATGTAATCGATTACAAGCAAGTCAGAGGCCATGTAATTGATTACACAGTATATGTAATCGATTACACTAAGCCCAGAAAGGCAAGAACACGTTCAAAGAGTCATGTAATCGATTACATGGATATTGTAATCGATTACACATCAAGTCAGAAGTCATGTAATCGATTACATGAATATTGTAATCGATTACAAGCAAAGTCAGAAGCCATGTAATCGATTACACCAATAATGTAATCGATTACGAGCCTGAAAGCCAAGAACACGTTGGAACAACAATGTAATCGATTACATAAGTTGTGTAATCGATTACACGAACCCTGACAACGTCCAACGACTATATTAAATGCATTAAATGCATGCCCAAACCACCCCAATGGCTCTATTAATTGAGAAACTTATAAATACCAAAGTTGGGTCTTCATTTGAGGTTGACCTTTGATAACACTGTATTTTATACATTTTGTAATCCTCTCACTAGGCTTCTTAAGGTTCAATTTGGCTTAATTAAGTTGGTTTTGACACATTTTATGATTTTAAGCCGAATTAGACAATTAAATAAATTATTGCATAAATTAACCGTAATTATCTCTTTGGCAATGTTTAGTAAACTGGCTATAACTTGAGTTACAAATATCTGATTGATATGATTTTGGTCTTGTAGGAAAGCTAAGACAATTCCCTATAACTTTTATGTTGAACACTTTTCCAGAATCGGATTCCTTGGAGGTGATATTGAGCTTTGAAGTCAGAATAGCGGAGCTGAAATAGGGCCTAAATACTCTGCAGTAATTAGACCATATCTTGAGTTCTAGAAATGATTTTGGACTGAAACCAAAGTCATTTTAAAGTAAATATTCAGGCCTACAACTTTCATGAAGACCACTTCTCTCAAAAATGAAGAAAATTGGACACACGGCTGTGCATTTGCTCAATTATTATAATATTAATAAATAAAAAAACAATAAATAAAATGTCAGAAACTTAATCGTTAAGTTTCGTTACTGTAGATTACTGTAGATCACTGTAGCAACACTGTAGATACTGTAGCACACTGTAGATTACTGTAGCTATAGTGACATAATTTGCCTATAAAAAGGCATGCACATTTGACATTTGGGATTTCACAATTAGCAGAGAGCAGAGAATGTATTCGGAGACGCTCGGGGGAGGGGAAATTCTGAGGAATTTCCTCCTCCCTCCAATTTCTTTTCTCTCTCTTTTTCTCTTTTTCTCTTTTCTAGTTTATGTGTAAATAAGTTCCAGTCTACTTGGGTCAAAGTGTGAAGCTCTTGGTAATAAAATAAGGTTAAATTTATTCCTCTCTTGTGCTTTAATGATTTATTTTTCTAGTATTCTTTATACGTATTATATTTTGATTCTGATAATTTAAAATCCCGAGTGACAGACGGGAATACTCCATCCTTGTAAATAGGAGTTCTTGATTTATTGTAGACAAAATATTAGCACAGTGAATGCTTTAACCCATTTACAAGTGGTGGTAGTTGTGTTAATAAATGATTAAAGGAATCATAGTATAATTACGTATATCATTTTAATGGACTTTTAACGTTGTATTTTCCGATTGGAACCTCCATGTTGTGAGGATTCTAATTGAGTTATAAAAGGAATTAATCTTACTTTTACTTTATTTACCAAGAGTGGATCATTTTACCAAAGTAAATAATTTTTACTGTAGTAATAAAATATTTACCTCACCATAATTAATCTTCATCAATTCCCTGTGGATCGACCTCGGACTCACCGAGAATTTATTACTTGAGACAACCTGCACTTGGGTTTGTAAATGCAACAACTAAAAAGTGTGCATCAAGTTTTTGGCGCCGTTGTCGGGGACTTGTCTTGAAGAATAAATTTTTGATGTAAATATTTTTGTAAATAGTGTGTGAATAGTGCGTGAATAGTGTGTGAATAATGCGTGAATAGTATGTGAATAGTGTGTGAATAGTGTGTGAATAGTATGTGAATAGTGTGTGAATAGTGCGTAAATAGTGTGTGAATAGTATGTGAATAGTGTAAATAGTAAAAAAAATAAAAAAAAACGAAATTTAAAAAAAAACAAAAAAACCAAAAAAAAAAGTTAAGTTTTTTTTTACATATTAATTCCGTGGGGTAATTCTCCATTTTCTTTTCTTGTACATATTAATAATGGGGTTAATTCTCCTTTTTATTTTTATTTTTTGTACAGTGGCAGTAATTCTCCCTTTTATTTTATTTTATTTTTTTGTAAATACTAACAGTGGGGGGAATCTCTCCTTTTATTTTTCTGTACATATTAACTCATGGAGTAAGCTCTCCCTTTTATTTTTTTGCACATACTAACAATGTGGGGATTCTCTCCCTTTTATTTTTATTTTTATTTGTCCTTACTAACAATGGGGGTAATTCTCCCTTTTAATTTTTTTTTTGTACATACTAACGTGGGGGAACCTCTCCTTTTACTTTACGTAATTTACTTTTTGCACTTTATTATTTTTTATATTTTATTTTCTGCACTTTATTTATTTATTTATTTATTTTTTTGTTATTTATTTTCTGTCATTTATTTTTGTTATTTATTTATTTATTTTATTTATTTTTGTCATTTATTTTTTTTATTTTTGTCATTTATTTATTTTGTCATTTATTTTTTGTAATTTATTTTCGTTATTTATTTATTTATTTAATTGGTGGTTGATTTATTACCCCATCTTTATTATTTTATTTTATTTGGTGGTTGGTTTATTACCCGCCTTTGTTATTTTATTTTATTTTATTTATTTGGTGGTTGGTTTATTACCCCACCTTTGTTATTTTTTATTTGGTGGTTGGTTTCTACCACACCATTTTTATTTTTTATTTGGTGGTTGGTTTCTACCACACCATTTTTTTTAATTTTTCTATGGTGGTTGGTTTAATACCACACCTTTATTAATATTTAATTAGGTTTATACCACCTACTTTTTAATATATATTTTTTTATCATGGCAGTCTATCACTGCCTACTTGTAAATATATTTGTAAAAAAAAAAAAAAAGAGGTTGAGTTTTGTATAAATTTTTATTTTATTTATTTTATTTCTTTTTCTCTTTTAAATCAAGTGAAGTTTGATCCTTAGTGTTTTAATTTCTTTTGTCTTAGTGTTTTCTTTTTCTTTTTCTTTTTCTCTTTAATCACTTTGACAATTTGGTGCACCTATCAAAGAATTTCTTCAATGACTAGTAAGTGCACTGATCTTGGGAATCGACTCAAAAAGACTACATTTGCCAATTTATAAAAAATTGGATGGGAAGCTTATCCTCGACTCATAGTAGAAGCGTTGAAGCAACATTCTTGGACGTAAAACCAGAGGAAGATGTGAGTCACAATCACAACTACATGTATATATTTTCTTGTATATCTTCTTTTTATGACAATGACCTTGATCCAAAGATGCTTGCTAATTGGAAGTGGTCCGAAAGAAATGTTGTGTGAAGCAAGAAGAAAAGGAAGCACAAGACACTCCATCGTATAAATAATTTCAATATTTGGTCATACTTTGTTTCTGTTTATATTTGTGTAGGGTGCTCTTTTCAGTAATTGCGGTAACAGGTATTATCTTCTATCCTTTTCCTTTCTATTTTTTAACATTGGGGACAATGTTGTGATCTGATTGGGGGGAAGGATAGTTGTGTAAATAGTTGTGTAAATAGTTGTGTAAAAAATACTTGAAAAAAAAAAGAAAAAAAATTTGAAAGTGTGTTTGTTTGTTGTGTTTATATGTTTGTTAGTAATTTTCTAACCTAAACCAGTTAAGGATGGTAGAGTAAGGAGTAAATTTTGCTGTGGCGGTAATTTTACTCTTTGAGACGCATCTAGATTGGGGTAGATACCTTATTTGTGTAGAAGTAGCAAATGGATTAAGGGAAATTTGCATGATTGAGTAAATTGTCTTCTTTCTTAAACATCACATGCTTGGTTATGGATGTTGAAATTTTTGTGGATTGAGAATGATGGATATATGTCTTGTGAGATTTTGAGCCTATAAATAAATGGATTGAACATCTGTACCATTCTCTTCTTTCTTGTGTGATTTTTTTTCTCATGAAATTGTTACTCTAGAACTTGCTTTGATTCTTTTTTAGGCTACATTTTCACATGCATACATAAACATGATTGAGGCCAATTTTCTTGAATTAACTACTTTGACCAAATAGCTAACCTTACATATTTTCCTTTGCTTAACCCATTTGAGCTTATTTGACCATTCTTTGTTTCTAACTCATTACGTGCCTTAAATGAAAAACCATGTTCTAACCCAACCTTAGGGAATAAGAGAGCATTGAATTTGTTATTTGATGAGTTCTTAAACAAGTGTGGGGGTGCATGTGCAGATTGGTTATATATAAAAAAAAAAGAAAAAAATGTTTCTATAAAAAAAAAGAGCTGATTATTGCTACAATAAAAAAAAATGCACCATGTGATATTTTCATACCTAGATTGAGGGTGGATGATTGGAAATAACAGGAATAGAAGGAGAATGTTCAAGCCTAACAATGAATTCAACCTACCAATTGATCTTCAACAAAACATTAGTTAGATATTGGTCATTATCCTGTATGAGGAAGAACTAAGAAATTCTTGAGAAATTTAGACTGAATGGTCTCAAATATCTTCTCCACTCTATTTGTAACATAATGCTCTTTTATTCTCTTTGGTATTTAACTTATCTTATCTATATTAATTCCACCTTTACCTTGACCCCATTATAACCTTGAATAAAGTCCTCATGATTTGTGTATATATGTTGTTTTTGAGTAGCGGAGAAGTAGAAGATAAGCAAGCTTATGGTAATACAATTATTCATGAGTTGAATAGAGTGAAATACTAACCTTTTTAAACACTTGAGAGATTGAGAGTGAATTCTGTGAGGATCTATCATTCTTGATTCATTCTTTTCAACTGAAGTTTCCTTACTTGTTGGTTTGAGATGTGAAGACATGTTACCTCATGAATGTCTTAATCCTTGAATGTCTAATTGCTCTTCTTAAGTCATTAAATTCTTTGGAGTTTTTAGTTTTTGAGTTTGTGTTGTTTTTCTTTATTCTTTAGTTTTTGTCTTTTGTGTTTTGCCTAGGAGTGCAAAAGTTAAGTGTGGGGGAATTTGATAACACTGTATTTTATACATTTTGTAATCTTCTCACTAGGCTTCTTAAGGTTCAATTTGGCTTAATTAAGTTGGTTTTGACACATTTTATGATTTTAAGCCGAATTGGACAATTAAATAAATTATTGCATAAATTAACCGTAATTATCTCTTTGGCAATGTTTAGTAAACTGGCTATAACTTGAGTTACAAATATCTGATTGATATGATTTTGGTCTTGTAGGAAAGCTAAGACAATTCCCTACAACTTTCATGTTGAACACTTTTCCAGAATCGGATTCCTTGGAGGTGATATTGAGCTTTGAAGTCAGAATAAAGGAGCTGAAACAGGGCCTAAATACTCTGCAGTAATTAGACCATATCTTGAGTTCTAGAAATGATTTTGGACTGAAACCAAAGTCATTTTAAAGTAAATATTCAGGTCTACAACTTTCATGAAGACCACTTCTCTCAAAAATGAAGAAAATTGGACACACGGCTGTGCATTTGCTCAATTATTATAATATTAATAAATAAAAAAACAATAAATAAAATGTCAGAAACTTAATCGTTAAGTTTTGTTACTGTAGATTACTGTAGATCATTGTAGCAACACTTTGTAGATCTTTGTAGCACTCTTTGATCTTTGTAGATTACTTGTAGCTACTGAGTGACATAATTTGCCTATAAAAAGGCATGCACATTTGACATTTGGGATTTCACAATTAGCAGAGAGCAGAGAACGTATTCGGAGACGCTCGGGGGAGGGGAAATTCTGAGGAATTTCCTCCTCCCTCCAATTTCTTTTTCTCTCTCTTTTTCTTTTTTCTAGTTTATGTGTAAATAAGTTCCAGTCTACTTGGGTCAAAGTGTGAAGCTCTTGGTAATAAAATAAGGTTAGATTTATTCCTCTCTTGTGCTTTAATGATTTATTTTTCTAGTATTCTTTATACGTATTATATTTTGATTCGATAATTTAAAATCCCAGTGGACAGATGACGGGAATACTCCATCCTTGTAAATAGGAGTTCTTGATTTATTGTAGACAAAATATTGGCACAGTGAATGCTTTAACCCATTTACAAGTGGTGGTAGTTGTGTTAATAAATGATTAAATGAATCATAGTATAATTACGTATATAATTTTAATGGACTTTTAACGTTGTATTTTTCGATTGGAACCTCCATGTTATGAGGATTCTAATTGAGTTATAAAAGGAATTAATCTTACTTTTACTTTATTTACCAAGAGTGGATCATTTTACCCAAGTAAATAATTTTTACTGTAGTAATAAAATATTTACCTCACCATAATTAATTTTCATCAATTCCCTGTGGATCGACCTCGGACTCACCGAGAATTTATTACTTAAGACAACCTGCACTTGGGTTTGTAAATGCAACAACTAAAAAGTGTGCATCAACCTTGAACCAAAAACTGATCACCAATACTTCCAAACGTGAATCAATCCTCAAATCCACTTCTTGCTCTGTTTTTCGTTAAAAACGTGAAAAATCTTTGAGAGCATATTAGAGCTTCAATTTGTAATTATCTGCTCTATTGAGAGTTTCATTCGATCTATCATTATTGCTTTGTAAAGAGGGTGAGGCATCCCTCCAAAAGTGTAAAGGGTGAGGTATCCCTTAGTTGAAAAGACTCAAGCTCCAAGGGTGAGGTATCCCAAAGTGTTGAGTGCCCAAGGTTGTAGTGGTTGTCAAGCACCCATTGAAGCTTGAAGATATAGTGGAAAATCTCAAGTTGTTGCTTGGGGACTGGACGTAGATCACAAGTGGATTGGTGATCGAACCAGGATAAATCATTGTGTTTGTTTTCTCTAAATCCTTCTCTTTACATTAAGTAATGTTTCATTGATTTGCTTGAATATTGGTACCTTTGGCTATTGCATTTATAAGTGAAAGTGTTTATCTTTTATATCCAATCATTTCTAATCATCAATTAGCTTCAACGAAAATTGTTTATCAAACGATTTGCGAAAGATTTACGAACTTAGTTTTCATACTCAAGTCACCCCCCTCTTGAGTATTGAGGCCACTTGGTAACATAATGTCCGCCTAATAAACAGATATAATTTATGTCATTATACTAAATACAAGATACATATAATCACTAACAAATTAGTAAAGAGCTTATCGCATTTCCAATAGATGCGCTAGTGGGAGCAATCCAGTGTCTGGTAATTGTTTTATACCAACGCATGTACTCAGAACGTGAACTGAGGGGTGCGACCAATGGGATTTCCCTAACAAGCTTCCTCTACGACTATCCCACGTGGCTATATAAACAGCATGTGTAGCTGGCCAATCCTCATCATGCCTACCTGCCAGTGTAACCGAGTGCAATCTGTCTGGCTGGAGCGGTCTCCATGGAATGGGCTGGTCAAGACCAAACTGGCGCATGACGCGGTCTGACTGGTGCCACTCAACAATGTGGAAACATATGAGAGGGACCACTGCCAGTGCTATGTCTCTACCAGCCACACAAAAATGTGATAGTGTTGCCACCTGCTCATCCGTGTATAGTTGCCATATGAATTGAAAAAATGAGATGCACAAAACATTAAGACGACATATGCATAAGTAAATAATTCAAACGAATGTAAACGAAGACATACCTCATCGTTCTTCAACTAATCAAAGAACTGGCGATAATATGTAAGAACGCCAATCACAGTATCACTCAATACTTTATGCTTGTGCCACCTATTTGGTAAATAAAAGTATTACAAACGTAAGTTACAAATATTAACAAAGTATGTCAAGAAAGTAATGTAAACATATGAAATGAAATAGAAACTTACTCCCATCCTAAGGGACGTAATTGACCACGATTAGCAGCGTAAAACACATCGGGCTCAACATGGTCAGCTAGTGTAGGGGCAAGCCGAGGGAATCTGTACCATGCCCAGTACTGCAATAAGATGCATGCCCCTCCGATCTCGCGTGCGTCATAGTCCGTAGCTTTACAAAGCTTTCTATACAGTACGCCAAAGCTGTGCAGACCCTGCCTATATGTCCCTAAGAATAATGGCAAAGTCCTCAAATAATGGAAGGAACATCAAGTGCACGAGCTTACCTGAATGATCAGGGCATAAGAAACCCCTAAGCAACCGAAGTATGTAATGTCGTGCACGCTATTGCACGTACTCATCATCATCATTCTCAGTGACTGCAATAACACTCGGCTGCCACAGGTATGTCATGTCAATGCGTGCCCCAACTATGAATGAGAGAGTCTCATCAATCCCTAACAACTGAACACACAAATTGAGCCAATCATCCCTATGGGTAACGCCAGTGACTGCAGCACCGTCAATGGGAAGACCCGATATCATACCGATATCCTCCAACATAATGGTGCACTCCTCGGTAGGCATGTGAAATGTATGCGTCTCTGGGCGCCATCTCTCGACCAACACAGAGATCAAGGAGTGATCAATGCTGCAATAGCCCATATAGGCAACTCCCAAGAAGCCAGCCTGCTGTAGATACAAAAGAATCGGAGCAGGGGGGTCCATATGTTTTGTCTTCTGAGCACGTATAACACGTAGGTGCCGATCTTCATGTCCCTGCCATACATGCTGGGAAACATGATACTCCTGCAACTCTAAAATCGAGCCGTCCTTTGGTCCGGGGTTTACACGGAATGCCATCTGTCAGCTGTATGCCAAATAATAATAACAATTAGTGTTGCAATATGATTACTATAATAAAATATGACATGACCATATGATAACTATACTAAAATATAATATGAAAGAAACGAAGTTAACACTGAGAATCAACTAACATATATAGGGGAATAGTATTCAAATACAACACCATAGATTAGTGATACAAAACAATATAACTCCAAAATACACATTATTAGTAATACAAGATTCTGAAAATTAAAATAAGTCCTAGATCAACTAGATGGCCCCAGTTGATGGCCCCACTCCATCATCCCTCAAGGAACTCGATTCACCGGCACGACAAGTGTGAGAATTATGTCCAGGTTGATGGCATCTTGTACACGTCTGTCCTGACCTTGCTTCGCGCCAATCCATCTCATTCCTGAGTCAGGTTGATCTTGGTCGACCTTTAGATCTAAGCAATGCACGTGATGACACCAAAGTGGTGTTAGGAGCTGCAGGCCACCATGGTTCAGCCCGGACCGGTTCAAAATCAAACTCATAGGCTCTGTAAATGCTTTCCATCCTGTAAACCCTATGAGCCAATCAGAATGGGTCAACTGCCACAGAAGCACACGCAGCAATCACATGCAAGCATGGATAATGTAATGCTTAAAACACCTTACAGTCACACCGCATTTCTTCCAAGTTCAAAGTACAAGAAAATCCACCCTGTTGTGTTACAGGGTTAAAAGCCTCTTCAACCATGAACCTT
The DNA here is from genome assembly GCA_029884595.1 of Ormosia semicastrata. Classification (NCBI taxonomy): domain Eukaryota; kingdom Viridiplantae; phylum Streptophyta; class Magnoliopsida; order Fabales; family Fabaceae; genus Ormosia; species Ormosia semicastrata. Next base: position 15,465,669 of record JAQQTO010000038.1, read on the forward strand.
GTGTTCTCCCTATTGTACCGGCGAACTTGGTGTGAGCTGACCTTTGCCAGGTTGACTCTCCAGTGCTTCATAAGTCATCACTCCATTCTTGCCCAGATGTCATCAATTTTGAATTTGCCTCGTCCTTTCGGTTGACAAAGTATTCTACTAACTTCGTATATGTCAATTGAACCAATGTAGTTATAGGTAGATTTCTGCTACCCTTCAACACTCCGTTAATGCACTCTGACAAATTGGTAGTCATATGATCGAATCTGCGGCCACCATCATATGCCAAACTCCATTTTTCTTTTGGAATTCCTTTAATCCAATTTGTCATCTCCGTTGTAGCTGTCAGCTTCTCTAACCTAGCATCAAACTTTATTGCGATTGATTCATACCTTGATACAACAAATGAATTGGGTTGGTATTAGAACCTAACTATTATTATCGTATATTAGAATACAAGTAGAAAATTTAAAGTACATGTGTTAATCAAAAATCTCTTCAACTCCTTATTCTGAAATTTGGAGTTAAAATTGGAACCAATGTGCCGTATACAGAAGACATGATATGCATTTGGAAGCTACCATCCAAGATTTTCATTTGTCACTGATTGTAAGATGCCTCGATGTCGATCAGAGATCAAACACAAGCCCTCTTGTTGGGTGACATGCAATCTCAGGTGGGTTAAGAACCAACTCCAAGTATCTTTGGTCTCCCCCTCCACAATGGCAAATGCAATAGGCAGAGATTTCCTATCTCCATCTTGAGTTATTGCAATCAACAACTTATGACGGTATTTGCTATACAAATGAGTGGCATCAATCTGAACAATGGGCTTACAATATCGGAAGCCAGCCACACATGGTCTAAATGTCCAGAATAATTGACAAAAGACTCTTTTTGAACGATCGAGTCGGTTATTCACAAAACATTCATTGTCTTGCAACTCCACCACTGTGCTTTCCATGTCTCTCCTCATGGCTGCTAGCCATCTGGATAACACATCGTAAGATTTGTCCCAATCCCTAAAAGCATTCACAATAGCCAGTTGTTTTACCTTCCAAGCTTTTTTTATATGAAACTTGGTAACCAAATTGGCTTCGAACCCGTTCAACAATTAAGGATACAGGCGCATCAGGTTTTGTTCTAACTAACTCCAAAATGCAAGAGCAGATCAAACGAGAGTCCAACTTTCGGTGATCTAATGACATAGATGGGTTTACGCAACTGTGAGGCCCATTATATTTTGTAATTTGCCACGTATTCGACCTCTTGCTTTGTATGACCCTAACTCTCCAATTACAACCTTCGTCAAAACTAGGGCACTTAGTAGTTAATCTTCGTGAATCAGAATCTTCAATCTTGTACTCTTGATGTCTGTGAATCGAATATTGTTTGAGGGCTAACTTCACGGCATCTTTTGATGGAAATTGCAAGCCAACATAGAATTCATCATTGATGGTCCAAGTCCCACGATTATCTAATTCAGGCAAGTTATCAGGATTACTCAATGCATCCCAATTGATTTGAGAAAATTGAGGGCATGGTGGCACAGACAAAGATTCACGGCTTGGAGGCATAAACATGGATTCAGAAGCAACCGACAATGGAACTTGTAAATTTTCTTTGGCATCAAAGTTTTATACCTCTATGTCAGTGTCTGAATCATCACCCTCAGCTGCCTGTTCTTCATCTTCACTTGTCTCCCATATTGCATCTCTAACAAATGGGTTATCAGCTTCAACCATTGCACTACCAATAACAATCATATTACATGGCTGAACTTGATTAGAAGGACCAACTTGGGCTTCGGTTTCACCAGGAGCTTCAACATGCTCTTCCTGCCCACTTGTTTCTACTTCAACATACAACTCCATCGAGGCCATGTTCGGAGTTTGACAGAAAGAATCTATCATGTACTTTACATCATCATCGTCTTCTAATGGAAGACCTACCCATCTCCATAGATTGAAGCATTGTGAACACCGATAGACAACCTTTGACACATGTTGGTTTGCTTAGAGCCTCAACTTTGAATGAATCTTATTTTTCAACCCATCCAAAGTTATATTGGCTGTGATCACAATAGGCCTAGGAGGAGGGCCTTGATACATGACACCCTCTTCACCATCATACATTGTCCCATTAAAATAAATGTGTACATTCAGCGATTTTGTCATGGTAACTTCATGTCTGAACAATAACAATTCAACACATATTTATTTAACATATTAAAAATCAATTACAATATTAATTGGACATATAATAATGTATAAATATATTTATTTAATATAACAATGTCTAACAATGTATAACAATATATTACACATATTTATTCAATATATTAAAAATCAATTAAAGTCCTTCAATATAGTTACTTATGTATAAAAAACTTCCTACACTTGGTTATTTTGAATTAACCTACATTTACTAATTTAATTCATGTCAAGTACTCAAGGAAAAAAATATATCCTATTTGATTACGTACAAAATAATAATCTATACAATTCGGACTACATATCTTACCACTCTATTATTTATTGGACAATGAAAATATTAATGTATCCCTAAACCCTAACATAATGTATAATAATATTAATTTATAATTAACACTAATATAATAAAAAATTAATCAACAAATAATAAATAAACTATTTAAATATTGAAAGAGATACTTACAGTGTTAAGAAATATGATCTAAATTTGATTACAAATAACGATCCAAACATCACTTCTAGTAAGAATTGAGTTCGTTGAGAGAGTTTAGAGATTTTAGAGAGAAGAAATTTGTAGAGAGATAGTAAAAAATGAGAAAATGGTTTGAATGTCACGGTTAGGGGAGAGGATTTGGGAATATATACTTAGGTTATACGCCACCCTTGTTGGCTTATTCTGCCTGGTTGCGCCAACAAGGGTGGCGCTTTCAGTGTTAAGGCCAACCAGGATGCGCCAAGTAGGATGGTGCATCCACGTAGGTTGCGCCAAGCGTGTTGGCGCAACCTACGTGGATGCATCATCCTACTTGGTGCATCCTGATTGGCCATATATTAATAAAAAAAAGTCATATAGAACAAAATGGTGGTAATTTGGTATATAGTTTCAAAAGAGTGGCATTTTGATAAATTGTTAAAAAAATGACAATTTGGTAAATAGTTTAAAAAGAATGACACTTTGGTAAATAGTTTTATCAACAATGACAATTTAGTAAAAAAACCTATTAAATAATTATGAAGAGTTACTATTTTATTGGAAGAGCATTTTTGGTATTTCATATTTTTTAACCAAATCATCATACTTTATAACAAGATTAGTACACTTATTTCTTATGATTATTTTTTAAGAATAAATAATCAAACAATAATTGAAAATGATATATTCAACACCTATCATTAATTAGTAAAAATTTATTTAGGACATAATTTTGATTTTTTTATACTTTAAATTTTTTTATATTGTTATTTAATTTTATGTTAGCACATCAATAAAAAAAATGACTTATTAGTTATATGTTATGGATAGTAAAATTCTTTAATGATATGCTAATTTGTGATTAGAATAGTATAAAATATATTTTGTGCATAATAATAGATAAAAATTAAATTCTAAAACTTAAAAAAGAGCTACAAGGATCTCAATAAAGGAATGAACCTGATACTTGGTCTTGTACAGATTGACAGCAGAGGCATGAGCAAGAATTTGGTAGTGCGAAACCAAATAGGGCTCTGTCCCTAAATCACCACCAGCGCAATTTAGATTTAACCAATCAGAACATCGACCTAGTGCTAACATGCCATTTGCATAGCCACCCCAGCTGTAAGTCCATGGCTCGTTCAAAGTAATCCAATGCAACCCTATTTCCAAATTCCTTGAAACAAAGTTCCGCATAGTCTCGAAAATCATTTTTGAAAATAAATATGGATGTTCCAACAAATTACATTCATGAATTCGTATCTACGTATTGAATTAGCTAGGCAAGCAAAGTTCAGCATAGTCCCTAAAATAATCTCTGCATGCTCATATGAATTATATATGTTCATCAGTTAATTACATTAATTGATTTACTAAAAACATTCCCTCAATAGTCACATACATAACTCTAGGTGGAAACTTGTGTCACTCACACAATGAGAGGGCTTAAAAAACCGCCATACTCATCCTCTAAGGCCTGGGGAACGTCCCAATGAAAAATGGTCACATATGGTTGCAGACCTGCACTATTCTCAATTTTTATTTTTGATTAACAACCGCATTACATGGTCAAGAGTTAAATAAATAAACAAATAATGATTTATGACCATTAGCCACTAGCTCGCTGATGAGCTTGTTATAGTATTTTATTCCTTCATGATTTACACCTCCACTAAGCTTTCCAGGTGCAAATAGTTTATAAGACATTGAAAATGGTTACTATGAAACTCGAACTAAGAAAAAAATTATCTGGGTGGAATACCAACAAAATTTGACTTACTTAGTAGGACTCTAGACCAAGAAATGGAGAATCTATAAGCATCCAAATTCATAGACTTCATGATTCCATTATCTTCCTAAAATATGTAGACCAATCTATCATGACTCTACATATTTCTTATTTTTTTTATTTATATAAAAAATTACCTATGTAGTACTACAATTTGGACCATACCTTACACGGATGATATGAGTCGACGGCTACATCTCCATTACTTCCATCTTTTATTTTTTCTGCATGTCATTTCATTATATGTAAGTGGAATTACAAATAATTAGCTAATCTATAGTTAAAGAAAGCAATAGTTTATTTAATTGGCCTAGTGTAACGGGTAAAATTGCACAGAAAACCTAAAATTCTATCAGGTTGGAGCAATTCAACAGTTACTAGCATGTTTGGATTGTGGTGTGCAAACTCAGTTTCATCCACAAAAAATACATCGCAAATCATGGTTGGATTATGATTGAACATGACTTTCGTTTTTGGGTCTCAAACCAGTTTGAGAGGAAGTTAAAAAAAACCGCTTTTGCATTAGATCAATCTATGGTTTGCAAATTATGCAGGCTTTTATGCTCAAAATGACCCTTGAACATGAATCCACCACTAAGAGCATGTTTGGTTGGGATTATTTCTCAACCAAATAGTTTTTTTTCTTAAAAAAATTGTTTCAATAGTATTTTTACACGTTTGACAAAATTAATTTTAACTTTAACACGAAATTCAATGTATTATAAAAGTTTTTTATCATAATGCTGAAAATTAAACTTATGATTCTAACTTATAAATTATTTCTTATACTTTGAGATATAAACACCATTTTGTCTTTAATCAAATAACTTTTTTAATCATTTTATACTTATTTAGTAATTTAATACATAAAAATAATTTTTATATCATCTAAACGAAATAGATTAACTTAAAATCATTTTTTAACTAACATATCTAAATATAAAACTGATTCAATTATAATCGATTATAACAAAAAACTTTTATACAATAATTAATTATTAAAATAATCAAATTTTTACAATTATTCTAAACACACACTAAATATATCATTCGAGAAAAGCTAGCAAGTTGCTTAAAAGTGAATGGAACTTGCACGATTTCACATACAGAGAGAGTTCCTCTTCCAAATCCATTTTGAGTTCAATATAGTTAAGGCAAAGCGGACCATATCACATTCATAGGGTATGATGATTTTTTTTTCAAATGAATTATAAAAAAATGTATTGTTAGTATTTTTTTTTGTATCAAAATGCAAGCTCTCCTGAGGTCATAATGGACGAATCATAGGACTTTTATGTAATTCAACTCCATTCAATTTCTCTATTTTGAAGGGACTTACTTCTAAATAATCAAAGCTTTGTTCTCACCGTTCCAACAAGTAACTGGTAAATGATCTCATTCCTTCATATTTTTATTTAATATATATATGGTCAGGACAATTGGACCATTGTCATGTTTTGTGACCATTAAAGACGGGCCCTTTTTAATTACCGCCAAAGCAAAATTGTTGCGCAGCCAGCGGCATCCTAACTTGAGCGATTGATGCACCTATTAACAAATTTATCATTAGTGAATAATCTTCTTATATGTCACATGCATTGTTTTCTCTGCCAATGCCTAATTTTTCACTATTAGTGAGCTTTCAGCTTTCAAAGTCATGAAGTTGATAGATAGGTATTTTTTACGCAATCAAGCGTTTGTAAGAAAAGTTATCGTCTACTCTTCCCTTCAAAACCAAACGTGATATGCTCTTACAAATGTCTTCGAAGATGAACTTACTCTTAGGGATGATATCCGTACGGGCCCTTTCCCCCCGATTCCCACCACTCATATTCTTTTTCGTCCCGATCGCCCATTTTTTCTACGGAGAATTTTTTCACTTTGTCCCCGTTCCTGAGTTTCCGCAAATACTCTCGGGACCTCAAAATAAAATAAATAAAATAAAATTCAATAAAATAATACAAAGGTAATGAGCTTGGTTTGGGCTGAATTAATTTTTTTTAACTTTTTTAATTTTAAAATAATACAAAATTAATTAAAGAAATTATTAAAAAAGACAAATATATATATATATATATATATAAAGAATATTATAATAATTTATTGAAAACGGAGATCCAGCTGGACAAGAGTTATGGTTCCCGTCTCCAAATCTGTTTGTGGGAGGGACTCTTCCCATCCTCGTCCTGGGAAGATCTCGAAAGACAAGAAAAATTTGTCATTCCTATTACTGTTTCTTCATGGTAAAAATATTTGATTGTTGATGAAAGGTAAAATCAGCTAGAAGTAGGACTGGAACTAACAGAGAGATTCTAAATAACTGAATAAAACGGTTTAAGGAAATTTGTGGCGGCCTTTGTATATCTAATTAAATCAAGAACGAGTAAGAAAGTTCAGCAAATCTAAATAAGCTTGTGTGAAATCTTTTTTTATGGTAATTTTTGTCTACTTAATACTTTAATTTAGTTTAGAGTATCAAGATCTAAATAAATGAGTAGATAGGTAAGTAGGCATACGGTCACAATATTTGAATATCTCAACTACATTTATTTATTAATAAACACTACTTAATGAACAATGTAATAAATACTAATTTATTCGTAATGCATGTATAGGCACCATGACAAAATTATTTATCACTACTGAACAAACATGTTTGGTTTTTAATTTGTAAAATTGAGTTTGGATGAATGAAAAAGCAAAAAATTATTGCTTTTTTTTAAAATTATGATTTTGAGATCAAAATTCAATTATAAATAATTCAAACCTGATTTTACTAAACATGTTAAGATAAGGTAAAACTCAGTTTACACAATTATCAAAACATAATTTGGAGGGTTCAAACTATAAATCAAACATGCCCGTAGTGTTTTGTCAGTAATAATCTTTCGATGTGAATCCCAAGTACTTACCTACACATTTGTTATTACTGAATGAAGAATTAATTAGTATTACTATTTTGTCAACTAAGAAAACAAGCTTTTGATGTGGTTTGAAAAATTATTCATTCAGTACTAAATACTAATTTATTCCTTCTTAGTTGACAAAATTATCTCATTTAATACTAATTTTTAACTTAAAAGATATTTATATTTTTAAAAATGTTTATATGCTTTCAAATATAAATCATATTTATTTCATAAATTCTTTTTTAATGAAAAATGATTGTCATTAATACTGCTCATCTAAAACCAGACAGAGATAATGAAGATTGGCTTAGAAAAAAATAAAAAAAAAAGATTGCATAACAAAAATTCTTATTCCCTAGTCAAACAAAATTAAAAATAAACTTTAGTAAAGTCAAACAATTAACCTAGAAGTGGCCAGCTTTATATATGGCATATAAACTGTCATATTGGGCTTTCGCCCCTTTGATTTACTAAAAGAATAATTACCAATTCAAGGGAAAAATGTCATATGTCACCTAAGGACGTGATCGGCAGGGATATATATACATACAAGAAAATAAGTAAATAAATAATTCTCGAAGCCTTTTTCTTATCAGTCAATAGAATATAACTTATATTCAAAGAGATATATTATAAGAGAAGAGTTATCAAATCATTAATAAGTACATAAAAAAATTTATTGACAAAAATTTCCTTAAAATTAAAAGTTTTCTAAAAGTTAAAACAGAATTCACATAACATGATTGTGAAATTCAAAAAATAAATAAAAATATAAGTAAAAAAGAGTTTAATTTTAATCAATCTCAATAAGATAAAATAATAAATTTTAAAAAATGTACTGAACGTTATCTAATATTCATTGTCTATAATACTAGAAGTGTAATAATCCCAACATATATACTTATTTCTAATCAGATTTCACAAAGAATATTTGAAACCACTAATCAAGTGCGATAGAAGTGGTTTGAATAGGCTATAAAAGGAAAATAGAAGAAATTTGAGTGAATTTACCAACTCAGTGAACAATACTCGATAATTAAAATTTCCTTGCCAAACATAACTTATACGTTATATGTAGGTAGAACTTAAAAGAGCTAATAGACATATAGAGTCTAAACATCAATATAATTCAACAATGCTTTTAGTTCCATCAATTAATTAATTTACATCGTGTTGGAAATACTTTATGAAAGTCACAAGCCATGTTATTAGTGAAATAGATACAGTTTATACACACTAATTCAAAGCAGGAAATCTCAAATTTGTTAGTTTTTACAATTAATTTCTTTTCATGACAACTAAAATTCTGTTACATATAAAAAAAATGTATTCCTTCTTAAATAAAAAAATAAGACAAAACGCTGCTCCTGCTCCACTTCTTTTGATGAACTACACCATTCAATTGATATCTATATATAATTCTTTACCAATCAGACCCATGATGCATCGTGAAATGCAATTATATTAGCGTTGATCACAAATTCCCACTCAAGGCCACCTACTCCAGAAGAATCATTAAATGCACTTGATGCCTATGAATAAAAATTCATATGTGAGGGTACGGTAAATAGAGGAGAATTTTTTAAAGTAATTGTAAATAAATATTTATTAATTAATAATAGATGAATTTACTTATTTATTAATGATTGATAAATATTTATTTATTTATAAATTACTTTAAAAATTTAAATTTATTATAAAATAATCAAATGCAACATAAATCATGACTAATTAATATTATCCACGTGGTATCCGTATCCCTTATATAATGATCACCAACCATTAATATATTAATCAAATTAATTATATATTAATTAAGTTAATTATATATTAATTAAAATTAAATATATATTTTAATATATGACATAATTTAATAAAAAAATGTGTTAAAAAATATAATAAAAAGTATGTTTTTAATATTCTCCTAATATTTATCCTATAAAATACTACCTATATTCCTTGGCACTAAAGGTGAATTCTTCTTGTGTTGAGATGGTAAAAGACAACCACGAACCCTCGAAACAAATCAACGCTGTGTGGGGCAAACAATAATGATGTGAATCTCTCATACCCAAATCACATACTTACCTGCAAAATATCTCAAAAAAATAGAGCTCTTTAGGTTACTATATACGCATGGAAGAAGAAAGCAAAACCCCTCACCTTATTCTCAAGAATTCCTCCCACAAGGGAATTAGCTGCCAAAGTCACAATAGATGGAATTCTAACCTGGGAATCAAGCATTCCCCAAATGCTATTCGATAAACTCTCAATGTCTTAGAGAATAGATGTAGCACTTATTAGTAAGAGAGAGTATCAAATATGGAGAGGTAATAAAGGAGAAATAATAGATAATGTTATCTCTCCTTAGACTCCCAACGCACCGTTTCACTTATTTCTTTTTTTTTTTTTGTGGGGGGGGAGTGGGGTGGGGGTCTTATAGAAAATAAGAAAAACAAATATAGAAGCCTACAAGATAAAAAAAAATTAAAAAGAATAAGACAAGGATCATCTAAAGTGAAGATACTTATGAAATGAGTAAGTAAACTCATAATAACTATTAATCTATTAATAGACTTATTTATTAATAATTAATATAAGTTTACTTGTTCATTTTATAAAAATTATATATTCATTATTAATAATTATCTAATCACGTTCATGGTATACTAAAAATAGCTAATTTTTTTAAGGTGAACATAGGTATAGATATTGAGGTGAGATTAATTTTTGAATAAAAGATGATAATTAAATAAAATTCTTTTAAAGATAACAATTTTAAAATTTGAATGGCTAATATTATAAATAAAATTTATCTAAATATGTAGTTCATTTTCACTGTAATCAATCAGCCACTACTGCTGGCTTAATAGTAGCTAGTCGGCTTAATAATAACTGATTTTCCTATATAAAAAGGCACGCGTTCGCCCAAAAACATTAAGTGATTAAGCAGAATAATCAGATATGGCATTCAAAAGCTATTACCTTCTCGGCGTCATTCTTGTTAGCTCATCCATAGTTACTTTCACAGAAGCAGTTTTAGTTGCACCTATTATTGAAGTTGCTTCACTGAATCGGAGCACTTTCCCTAAAGGTTTCATCTTTGGTACTGCATCATCGGCGTACCAGGTATATATAGCCGTTTTTATATTACATAGTATATTAATTAAGATCAATCCGGTCCCAACTTAGATTGAAAAACCTTTCTAGTGTCCTGTCTAGCTTATTGGTTTATTTCATATGATTTTCTTGTGTAGTACGAAGGTGCTGCAAGGGAAGGTGGTAGAGGACCAAGTATATGGGATAACTTCACCCATAAATATCCGGGTGCGTATCTGTCTGTTTCTCTCTCTAATAAACAAGCTAGCAAGCAGAGGAAGAAATGGGAAGGGGATGCTTTCTTTAATCTTTACCAGTTATATTTATTTTATTTACTTATTAACTATGCTCATGGTTCTTCATAACTTTCACAATCCTCTTGAACATTTCGTCCTTATATATATATAGAAGCCTTGAGTATCCCACTCTTTTTTGAAACCTCTGTGAAATCTTACAATGTTTATCTTTTGAAATAATAAAGTAAATATCATTTTAAACTATCCATAAAGAATAGCACAAGTGATAAGCAAATTTAAACTTAGCGATTAAAAGGTGTTTGTGTCAATTTGATCTTATAAGAAAGTATTTGTCGAAAGACAAAATCTTGACATTGAGATAAGATTAATCTTACACTAAAAAAATGTGAGGAAAAACTTTATAAGATAAAAAAATAAAAAAACTTTCTTTGCACTTTTAACCATCTATATATGGCTAGGCAAACAAGTAATTATAGAGATCTTGCTCTCAAAGCTTAGCTTTTTAATATATGAGCAACAATTCATTTCATTCAGGTTAGATTATTACAATTTTGATACTCTCAATTAATTTTAATTTTGAAATTTAAGTGCAGTCATTTATAATTGGGAAAACGCTACTTTGCCCGAATAAAGAATCTCGGGCAAATCCCGAATCAGTATAAATTTGTGAATCAGTTACTGTAAGCCTTACCCATAAATTCATTGTGGACTCTACTTATGAATGTTGATTTGTCTTCCAAGCCGAACCTGGGCCAGAGCTTCGAATTCTATAACAAGACTCTTATAATTATACACAACAATTAAAATATAAGAAGCGTGTAGTAACAAAAATAATTGGCACAAAACCAATAATAATACAAAATATTATCATGAGCCCTTCTTTGGTCCAATTTGTATATGTGTTGTTATAAATATTTGATATTGGTTGAGATTTTAAATATTTTTATCTAGTGAAAATATCAAGAATAATAGTACTTAGATTGATGATTTTTTTTTAAAAGACTAATATAATTAAGTAAAAATATTATTAACTTTATAAACTTGATTTATTAATAACTATTAAAAAATAAAAGAAAAACTTTGTTTAGGTAGGAAAAGACTAAGAAGAAGGAAGTTAAAATTGGCTACCTGGAGACCAATTGTAAGAAGATAACTTTACTAGAAAAATAAAAGAAAAGCTTTGTTTAGGTAGGAAAAGACTAAGAAGAAGGAAGTTAAAAATTGGCTACCTAGAGACCAATTGCAAGAAGATAACTTCACTAGAAAAATAAAAGAAAAGCTTTGTTTAGGTGGGAAAAGACTAAGAAGAAGGAAGTTAAAAATTGGCTACATAGAAATAAATTGCAAGAAGATTGGATGATGTCTTAATAGGAAATTTACTATTATAACTTACAACCAGTAAAAGTTAACAAAAGACTTCTTATAATAAATCATGAATCTTGTTTTCGATATAAATGTTAATTTACTGCGTTGTTTTTTGACAAATGTTACCAATTCATTATTGTTGACAAAGTTACCAATATCTTCAATAATATGTTTATTTCCATAAAACTGAAATACTTGGAGACGCTATCAAAGTTGTCAATCATATTTAAGCAGTATGAGTAAATGATAAGTTAGAATTATTTGGTAGGCATTTAATTATCTTATTTTTTCATATTTATTTTTCGTACATGTTGTTTTTAAATTTTTAATATAATGATATAACTAGTTATATTAATACACAATTGTGAGGCCTTGGAAATTTGGGGCTAAAGCCCTTGCTTGAGTAGCTTGACCGTGTAGCCGGCCCTGGTTTGCATCCGAAGACAAGGATTTGCTATATATATATATATATATAGGAGGGATCATTTCTGTAGGTGTAAGTTTTTTTCTATATACTCATTTTTAACCGTTAGTTCTACTTTCATCTAATGGTTGAGATTATTTCATTAAAGGCAACCATTAGATGAAAGTAGAATTAACGGTTAAAAACGAGTGTAAGAGAAAAAAGACTTACACTGGTGTAAGTTGATCCTCCCTCATATATATAACCTCCATTATTGGAACAACAAATATACAAATCAACCAACAATTTTTTAAGTAAAAAAAAAATTCGTAGCTTTCACAGCTGGCACGCTTAGTTATAGTTAATTAATAGTATTATTAAGAGTAAATTATTTTAAGGAAAAAATGCATTTACCTCTCCTGAGGTTTAACCTAATTGCACTTGATATTCTTTTTGTTTGTATCCTTACACTGATTTCTCCTATATAAGAGATAAGTGCAATAATCAAGAAAAAATTAATATAATGACAATATAAACTTTAAAGAATGTCAGTGTAATGACAATATAAATTTAAAAAAAATTTATAAAATTTTAAATAAGAAGAATATTGAGTGTAATTAAGTCAAATATCATGAGAGATAAGTATAATTTTCTCTTATTTTAATCTTAATAATGCCCCGGCGGGTTGAATGCAATGAGTTGACATAACTTAAAAGGAAAATGTTGTACAAGCCAAATGGATAACTTTGAAATAATTTATAAAAGTGATAAACACCTTTAAGATAAGTGATGATTCTTGTTACTTATGTAATTATTTTTTCTATTACATATAGTGAGTTAAAATTTAAATTTACCACATAAGTAATAAGAATAACTATTTATTGTATTATGAATCACCACATGATGATCTTTGTGTAAGATGTCGTGAATTCAATCTCAACTCATTATACGTAATAGATTAAGATCATCACATAAACAATTAAAATCACTACTTATTTTAAAAACATTCACCACTTGTATGAATTATCTTAAAATTATTTATTTTAAGTTGTACAAATAACTTAATTGTAACTTAAATATTTGAATACCCTATAGAAGTTGTCAATTATATTTAAGTAGGATGAGTAAGTGCTAAGTTAGAATTATATATAGACCCACAACATACTTTTAATAATTCTACAAGCTACTATATTGATTTGAAACACATCGATCAGAGCTTAATTATATATTTACTTTTCTACTCTAACCTTAGTTTATGTATATGCATACATCTGGTCATCCTCTGTGTCACATGCAGAAAAGATAAGCGACGGAAGCAATGGAGATGTAGCCGAGGACTCGTATCACCGCTACAAGGTATAGTCCAAACTCCAAAGGAAGGATAGGCGGATAATATAAAGTGAAGGGTGTAATTAATAATTATTAATAAATAATAATTTATTCCATAAAATATAGAAATTGGAAAGCAAATATAGATGTATAAAAATTCATTTTTGTTGATTTTCTTATCGGCATTTATCACTTGTATTTGTATTTTTAGTTTCTAAAGTTCAAAATTATAAAGTAACTATAAACACAAATGATTAATACAGGAATTAATAATTTATATCCTTTGGAATTCGACTACAACAAAATTTAAACTAATTAAAAGTAATTTAGAATTCCTACGTTAGTTTCTTTTGTATTCCGTTTTGCTCTGCAGAATATAATGATAGATTTTTGTAAATATATATTATAGGAAGATGTTAGGATCATGAAGGATCTGAATATGGATGCTTATAGATTCTCCATCTCTTGGTCTAGAATACTCCCAAGTAAGACAAGTGTTGAGCAATGACTATTCTCGGCATAGTTTTGCTTTGCCTAGTTGGATGTCTCACGTTAACCAATTATTATTATTATTGTTTTTAAACTGCATATTCACAGAAGGAAAGCTAAGTGGAGGTATAAATAAAGAAGGAATCAGATATTACAACAACCTCATCGATGAGCTAGTCGCTAATGGTCACAATCGAAACTCTATTTATTCAACGTTTTTATTTTACTTTGCAATTTAGCATTTTCTCACGCACGTTGTTGATAATCATAATTAATTAAATATCAATCATCGAGATAATTGCAGGTCTACAACCATTTGTGACTATTTTCCATTGGGATATTCCACAAGCCTTAGAAGATGAGTACGGCGGCTTCTTAAACCCTCGCATTGTGTGAGTGACACACTTTTTTAAAAAAGTCATGCATATTTGCTTGCCTACCTAACTCAATATGTAAATACGAATTCATGATTGTAATTTGTTGGAGCATCCATATTTATTTTCAGAAATGATTTTCGGGACTATGCGGAACTTTGTTTCAAGGAATTTGGAAATAGGGTGAAGCATTGGATTACTTTGAACGAGCCATGGACTTACAGCAGGGGTGGCTATGCAAATGGCATGTTAGCACCAGGTCGATGTTCTAAATGGTTAAATCTAAATTGCACTGGTGGTGACTCAGGGAAAGAGCCCTATTTGGTTTCGCACTACCAAATTCTTGCTCATGCCGCTGCTGTCAATTTGTACAAGACCAAGTATCAGGTTCGTTCCTTTGTTGTGAGATCCTTGTAGCTCTTTTTTAAGTTTTAGAATTTAATTTTTATCTATTATTATGTGCAAAATATATTTTATACTATTCTAATCACATATTGTCATATCATTAAAGAATTTTACTATCCATAACATATAACTAAGAAGTCATTTTTTTTATTGATGTGCTAACATAAAATTAAATAACAATATAAAAAAATTTAAAAGTATAAATAAATCAAAATTAAGTCCTATATAAATTTTAATAATTAATGATAGGTGTTGAATATATTATTTTCAATTATTGTTTGATTATTTATTCTTCAAAAATAATCATAAGAAATAAGTGTACTAATCTTGTTATAAAGTATGATGATTTGGTTTAAAAATATGAAATACCAATAATGCCTTTACAATAAAATAATAACTCTTCATAATTATTTAATACTATTATAAAGAAAATTCTTTGTTTTAGTATCTAATTTTTCGGCTGTCAAAATATCACTATTATTCATTTAACAACAATGTTATTTATTACAAAAAATATATTTACGAATCTGATACGAAACACGTGGTGGCAAAGAATAAAGGTGTTTGTGGGGAATATAAATTTCAACTGTCTAACACACGTGTGGCAATTGGCTGAAATTTTTTTGTGATTCATAGATTTTGGTTATTATCCATTTTAACACAATTAGTACTGGTATTTTAAGAAATCTTAATTATATTATATATATATTTTTATTATTATTTTATTTTTCTTATGTACATATTATAAATATATAAAGATTTAGAATAAACTGATTTATTTATCATTTTCAGATATTTTGTGATCTTTTTATTTTTTGGATTTCATTGTTTTATAATTTATTGTGAATAAAATTTATATTTACAAAAGATATGAATAGAATTAAAAAAAAAATAAAAGAAAGATAAAAATATTATAACTCAAAGAGAGAGAAAAAATTATATTTAGTTTTATAAAAAATTGTATTTGAAGAAAAGATATCTAACATTTAAGTAGAGACATTAACATAACAAATTAACTAACTCTGAAGGAAGTAAATTGTATTTTAAAGGAAAGAAATATGGTATTCAAATAGAAAAAAGTATCATAACAAATTAACCTACTCACAAAAGAGTACTTACAATTAATATATAGAGGTGGGATATGAAAAAGGACTTACAATTCGTTTCAAACACTTCTCATCTTTAATATTTTTTATCATAAAATATAAAAAATACGAATCAACAAACATGTAATGTTAGTCAACAGCTAGGAAAAATATAACTCTTTGTAATAGTCATCATATATTTAGAATAATCATTATTCCAAAAATAAAATATGGTTTTTGATCTATTATTAAATCTTAATTTATTAAAAAAACATCACTAGTTTTTTGTTACAAATTGAACATTATTTAATTGTAACTTGTGACTTTGTGGGAGTCAATTAGCACCATATGTACCCTGTTTTCTAAAAACTAAAACTTCTAAATTTTTGTGTTCAGGCAAATCAAAAGGGTTTGATAGGCATAACCTTGGTAACTGACTGGTTCATACCACTATCAAATACCACAGCCGATCAAAAAGCTGCCACACGATCAATTGACTTCACATATGGATGGTAAGTGCTCTTCTCTCTCTCTACATATATATATATGAGGAGGAATCAATTTACATCAGTGTAAGTCTTTTTTTTCTTACACTCATTTTTAACCATTAGTTTCACTTTTATCTTGAGATTATTTCATTAAAGTTAACCATTAGATAAAAGTGAAACTAAGGATTAAAAATAAGTGTAAGAGAAAAAAGACTTACATTGATATATGTTTATCCTCCCTCTATATATATATTGATTATGCTTCTTCAATGGTGGACAACATAAAATTGACAGCCTTTGCTTGGTCAGTGGATTATCCAAACCCTTTATCATTAATTCTATCTTAATAGCTTGTGTTTATCTGATGGGTTCAAACAATTATACTTCAGGCCTACAAAGGTCTTTTGATTCTTAACATCCTCTTAATTATTTAAAATAGAATATTAAATAAAAATTAAAGCATTTAATATTTAAAAAAAATTATTTAATATTTTTTAAGTAGTTGAGACAAATATTATGCTAATTAATTAAGAGAATATATATTCTTTTCGATGAATAAATTAAGAGAATTTTTTTTGAAGCACCGAAAAATTTCTTTATAAGGAGTCCTTTACACTTGTTGCAAGAAAAGTGTAAGAATAATATTATCTTCACGCATTTATATACATCACTTCACATCTATTTTAAATTAATTTTATTAAAAATTTTACACACTTATATTTTGATTGTATCACTTTATAATAACGTGAGGTGACGTGTGAGAAGTGTATAGGTATTTTCCAAAGTTAAATTGAGACTTAGGCACTCTCTGATGCTAATACTTTTATAGGAGAGACAGTTTTGAGTTTTGAACCACTTACAACTTTTTAGGTCTCTTTGCACCACAAAGACAAAGAAATATCCTACACGTATGCCCGTATCTAAAGATAAAAGTCCATGGTTCTCGGTACTTGAGGCTTGTTATGAGAAAGTCTGTTAATTACCAGCACAACTCAGGGTCATGGACCACTGAAAGTTGAAGACAGACAATAGATAGGAAGGAATGCACACACATGCAGAAGTCAGAGGAGCACAGAAAGATTCCCATGTCGGATATTTTTCATTTTTTTGATTGATTGCAGGTTTATGGAACCGCTAACAACAGGAGACTATCCAGAAACCATGAGATCCTTGGTGGGAGGAAGATTGCCGAAATTCTCTCCAGAGCAAGCCAAGCTAGTCAATGGTTCATTTGATTTTATTGGCCTAAATTATTACTCCTCTAGCTATGCCTTCAATGATCCTGTAAGATATGAAAGACCCAGCTACTTAACAGATTCTCACGCCAATGCTACATGTAAGGACACCTATCTATCAGTTCATTAAATACTAAATTACACGTGATGAATTTGATAATGTCATGTCTTTTATTTTTGTGATTGCAGTTGAGCGTAATGGGAGACCCCTAGGTCTAAGGGTACGTGTGTGGCCATCTAAAATTATTGCTGCTTTACAAGTTTAGAGTTTATTGCATGTTTAAATTAACTTAATTTTGTATTTAAAAGAAGTTTATAATTAAAACGTTACACATAAAACCTTTTGTATAAAAATTATTTTTTTTTGTAAAAATGAAT
This sequence comes from Ormosia semicastrata, assembly GCA_029884595.1. NCBI lineage: Eukaryota > Viridiplantae > Streptophyta > Magnoliopsida > Fabales > Fabaceae > Ormosia > Ormosia semicastrata. Next base: position 15,483,947 of record JAQQTO010000038.1, read on the forward strand.
TAAAATTGTTATGTACCACATTAAATGAATATATAAGTAAAGTACCATCTATAATAACTTTAATAATTTTCTTTTAGATCTAACTTTTGAAGTAAAGTTAGATTTAATTATTCTAATAACAACCAAACATGTACTTAAAAGGTTTGATAAAGTATAAAAAGGATCTTCATAATTATATGCAGGCTGCGTCAAATTGGTTATACTTCTACCCGAAGGGAATTCGAGACCTTTTGCTATACACCAAGAAAAAGTACAACAATCCTTTGATTTTCATTACTGAGAATGGTAAATACGCCATCACATCATATTTATTTTCATTAAATAAATGCTATTGTATGTTATAATAATATGTATGATAATATATTTGATATACCTCTCTTAATTTACAGGTATGGATGAGTTTAATGATCCAACATTATCACTCGATGAAGCACTTATAGATACTTATAGAATTGACTATTATTATCGTCATCTCATTTATCTTCAATATGCTATCAAGTAAGTGAATTTTTATATATTTAAAGGACCGTTGTTTATTTATTCATACAATTTATCATTTTAATTTATTGGCTTTTAATGAACATATATAGGGATGGCGTGAATGTGAGGGGATATTTTGCATGGTCGTTATTGGATACTTTTGAATGGTCCTCCGGGTATACGGTGCGGTTTGGAATCATATTTGTGGATTACAAAAAGAATTTGGAAAGACACCAAAAACTCTCAGCATTGTGGTTCAAGAATTTTTTGAAAAGAAATTAGATTTTATGGTTGTTGATTCCAATAAATAATGCTATGTTCATTAAGCAGTCGCATTTATAAATAATTATGTTAGTGCTACAATCAATTAGTCCATCAATTAAGAGTATGCTTGGGTTAATTTGTAAAAATATTGATTGTAAATGAATAACTGTTGAACGTAATAATGTAAAAATGACTGATTTTAATATCTTAATTTTGTTTAAGTAATATAAATTATATATACCTGTCCGTCATTTTCACAGATATTTTCATATTTTATTTTTTTTATATAATTGTACATCATTATTTAATAGACTGCCAATTTAATCCACATTGTAAACTTTCCTCACTATTAATATCAAATTATCAAACTCCTACAAATCATCCTGTGAAGTTTACACGTTACATGACACTTTCTATTTTGTTTTGGTTTTTCAATTTCATGTATTTTTCTTTATTGATACTTCAAAATTCTCCTATAAAAATTACAAAAAGAAAAGCTAGTTATATTTCTATTCCTAGTGTATACATTAAATGAAAAAAAAAACTAAATAAGTTCCAAGAGAAGAAATTTTTTGTTTAACCTTTAATTGCTTTTAAAACAAATTAACGATTGATCGATTCTCAATTTTTTTTTTTTAAAAAGTTTATAAATTCTTTGGAAGTATAAAACATTTTTTATTGTGAAAGAAAAATAATGTCATATAAGTTAGTGTGAGATAGACCATCGTATAATTGTACATAATTAAGAGAAGAAAAATATTAAATAGTCAAAATATTTCTGTCAAAATTTTTTACTGAATGATTTAGTATGTTTGTTGACTTTTAAATAAGTGAATAATTCTTACTACTAATTTATTTCATCCAATGTTAATTATCATTAAACCTAGCTGAATTTTGTCAAAATTATGACTATTTTTTCGAACTTTGTATCATTACTCTTAAGAGAACAGCACTAATAAAAGAATTTGGTATGAAACGAATGAGAACTATAAAAATAAAATTTTGTACCTTCAGACCTTAGCTCCTTTCAATAAGTGAGATAATTATCAAGTTTAACCCGAGTATTTCTCACTGGAAGCAATTGAAAAGTCCTTCTCTACAATATTCGTTTTTTTATTATCAATTGAAAAAGAGTTTTCTTAAAAATAAAAAGAAGAAATTAGAGGCAACATTTAAAAACAAATAAGAAGAATTAAAAAAAGAACTTAGTTGAAAAGGAAAGGCCTTGACCCACTCTGATGAAAAATTAAAACATTTGAGGCCCAAATAATATGCTACATTTAGATGACATGTCCGCATGATGAAGAAACGGAAGAAAAAAATAAAATAGAACGAAGACAATAAGTGCTATTAGCGAGAGAACATGACTATGAAGGAGAGAGGATGCAGGATAATGTCAACGATAATAAAAACTTTGACGAGATTAATTTTGATTTAATTAAAATTAAATGACGACATGAGATAATTAAATATAGTCCAATTAATTATAAATAATGTATTATTTTTGAAGTATAATAGTTTTGTTAAAAGGATCCTCAATTTTTTTTTTTTGGTTTACATATCATCATTTTATATGACGGTTATACAACTTAGCACGACCATTGTCATCTTTAAATCTTATATAATGTTAATATATTGACTTATTATTTTTATTGATATTAACTAATTAAGGTGAAGTTGCTTTCTTTCAACACTGAAGTAGTGTCAACACTCATGAAGTGTTTGACATTCTAAAATTAATTTGACTAATGTTACCGAAAAAAAATTAATTTGACTAAAATTGAAGAAACATGTCAAGATAAAAATAATTATTAGAAATATGTGATTAGTTATTCTCAAATAAAAAGGATATATGTCATGGATTCAAATCATAGAGTCATCATTTTAAAAAAGACTTTATTTAATTACCACACTCTATCCGAAATTGCTCAAGCAATTGTTACACGCAAATAATAATAATAATAATAATAATAATAATAATAATAATAATAATAATAATAATAATAATAATAAAGGGTAAGTTTCAAATTATTTACATCAACTTTTTGCTATGTGCAATTTGATTATCCCCCTAAACAAATCAGCCTAACAATTTACCTCAATAAACTTGTGAAATAGTACAATTAGCTAGTTAACTCCTTCTATTAATTTGACATCCAAATTATTGATGGTGAAAGTGAAATAGAGGTTTAAGTTTAACAAGTGTGTGCCAGTTTTTGGGAGGAATAATTGTCGCAAAAGCACACCATCATCAATGAAGAAATCCTATTGCTTGTAGAATAAAGAAATATTTGCTGATCACGTGAAAAAAAAAACACAAAGTACTGATGTACCAAAAAAATTTATTTACTGAATTAATTATGGCTTTAAAATGAAAAAGGGATTATTAAGAAGTTTATTGTGGCTTGCAGTTATTATTCTTTCAGTATTGTTATTGAGCACCATAATCTACGGTTAAACCCTAAAAACTCATACTTTCAAGCCATTTACTTACAATTATTTGAAGAAGCTGAATCGACTATCTTCAGCATTTGCGTTTTGATGAGAAGCTTTGAGATTTTATATCTGAAAGATAATTTTATAACATATGACTATTAGTTTTAATTGTGGTAGCTTTGTGCCATGCCTTTCAATAACTTCAAGGGATTGATTTAATGGAGATGAAATTGTGCTATATAGATAAGTACATATATATAGACACATGTTTAAATTTTAGCTCGGACAATTTTCTTTTTTTAATTTTCAATTTTAGTTATAACAATTACATATAGTTAGAATGCAAAAATATATTTTTTGTGAATCCATTACTCTTAAAATGGATGATCTTTGACTAAATTAAGAAGATAAATCAATTAAATCTCGCCACCGTTAATCGTGGCGGGATAGCAACTTAAATTAAAAAAATATTTTAACTTTAGGAGTCGCCATTAATTTTATTTTTTATTAGAAAAAATTGAAAAACCTAAAAATAATAGTCTTTGAAACCAGATTGAATTCGGGAGTCGGTTATGTGTAACGAAGGGTAGAAACTTAATCCCACAGCACCCTTAACACACCCGTCGTAAAACGGTACCTTAAGTTAATTATACAAATTCTTAATAATCATTGAAAATAATTGTTTTACTCATTTTGTAAAGGAAATAAATGAAATAGACAAATGAATTATGAAAAATTAATTTTTGACTTGACAGAATAGAAATTATACTCCTACGTATCCCCAGCTACAATGAGAAAATCAAAGTCACGTAATTTTTTAGAAAATAATTGTGGGTTGGTTGATTTTAATTTTAAATTTTTTTTTGAAAATTTGAATTAACAAGTCATCGTGACTCCGTTAATCAAATTAAGGATTGAATAGGTGAAGTTCGACGTCACGCTTGAGATGTCACTCATTGATTATTAAGTTTGTTATGATTAAATGAAATTTTTTATTTTAAAAAAAAGGTTTTGAATCTTTATGGATCAGTGATTTATTTTATTTTGAAAAAATAAATAAATTGAACCATCAAGTTGTCACAATTTAAAAGATTCTAAAAGGTACAAGATTAACAAGCTGTCACAGCTCAGCTAATCCTGATTTATTCATGAATTAATTTTTAAAAAAATGTACAAAAAATAAATAAATAAACAAACAAATCAAACTAACAAATGAATAAGTTAAAATGAATAACACGTATATATAAAAAATAATAATATAAAAAAATATAAAATAAGCAAGTTTACCTCCAAGGCGTAAAAAAAATTATTATACTCAAAGAAGTTATTACACAGAGTCCCACGTGTTCTCTTCAAATCAAACCTTGAGAAGCAACTCACTTGCAAGGAAAAAAAAAATACTAAAGTCCCAAGCTCTTATACTTAGTATTAAGCTCAAGTAAAAAAAAATACTAAAGTTCTCGAGCTCTTATATTTAGTATTAAGCCTAAATGTGTAATTTTTGAAATGCCTAAAATAATTGAGAATCACCCCTTTATATAGGAGAAGGGAGGAGAAGGAACATGACTTCTCTCATGTGGAACTTAGTGATACAATGAATCTAAACACTTTAATTTTTTTCAATTTTTTTCCTTTTTTCCTTTTTTTATTTTTTATATTTTCATTCATTTTTTTTTAAGTTTTAGAATTTTCCCTTCTTTTTTTATCTCTCTCTTTTTTTGTTATTTTTATTGTTACTCAATTATTATTATTATTTTTACATTCAAAATAAGACAAAGTGACAAATGAGCTAAGACATAATTAGAAGATTTAACCAAGAATGTGAACAATTATCAATTATTTTTTTAAAATTTTTTTTCAAGGCCCGGACAAAATTGAGTGTTCATAGTTACCCATCTTTACTTGTTTCTTACTAAATAAAAAGAATAACTATAATTTTTCATTTTATCATTGTAAGGAACGAGTAAAAACATGAACTCGAATTTTGTCTGATAATGCATAAGATGCAAAACAAAATACGAGAACAATAAAATGCGAAGAGTTGATACGCTAAAAAGGAATGACAGGAATTTAGAATGGAAGGAGCCGATGCGCTCAAAAGAAAATGATTGAAATTTTAAAATGCATGAAACTGATGCGCTCAAAAGAATTGACAGAAATTAAAATGCATGGAGCCAATGCGCTAAAAAAAAGTGATAGAAATTAAAAACGCATGGAGCCAATGTGCTAAAAAAAATAAATGACAGGAAATTAAAATGGATGGAGTTGACGCGCTCAAAAGAATTGATAGAAATTAAAATGTATAGAGTCGATGTACTCAAAAATAAATGACAGGAAATTAAAATGCATGTAGCCTATGCGCTCAAAAGTAAGACAGAAGCCGATGTGCTCAAAAGTAAAAGACAGGAGTCAATGCGCTCAAAAGTAAAAGACAGGAGCCGATGTGCTTAAAAGTAAATGATAGGAAATTAAAATGCATGGAGCCGATGCGCTCAAAAGTAAAAGACAGGGAGTCGATGCGCTCAAAAGTATAGGACAGAAAATTAAAATACATGGAGCCGATGTGCTCAAAAATAAAGATAGGAATTTAAAAGACAGGGAGCCGATGTGCTCAAAAGTAAAGAACAGGAGCCGATGCGCTCAAAACTTAAAATGCAAGAAGTCGATGCACTCAAAACTTAAAATGCAAATGCAAGGAGCCGATGCACTCAAAGTTAAAAGACAGGAGCCGATGTGCTCAAAACTTAAAATGCAAGGAGCCGATGCACTCAAAACTTAAAATGCAAGGAACCGATGCGCTCAAAATAAGTGATAGAAAATTTAAAGGAGTATGGAGCTGATGCTCTCAAAATAATTTGAAATGCATAGAGCTAATTCACTCAAAAAAATTTAAAACGCATGGAGCTGATACGCTCAAAAGAATTTAAAAACTGCATGGAGCCGATGCGCTCAGAATGCATGGAGCTCGATGCGTTCAATGATGCCTGGAGCCGATGCACTCAATGATGTATGGAGCAGATTAACTCAAAATGAATAGAGCCGATGCGCTCAAAATGCATAGAGCTGATGTGCTCAAAATGAAAGGAGTCGATGCGCTCAATGATGCATTGAGCCGATGTGCTCAAAATGCATAGAGTCGACACTGGGCTTCGGTGTCCTGAAATTTAAAAGACTGTGGGTTACTGCGTCCCGAAAGACAATGAGCTATTGCAACCTAAATTTTAAAAAAACAAATGGGATTCCGTGTCCTAAAAGACAATGGCAATGAGCAACTGAGTCCCGGAATTTAAATGACAATGAGCAACTGAGTCTTGAAATTTAATTAAATGATAATGGGCAACTGAGTCTCGAAATTTGAATGACAATGGGCAACTAAGTCCCGAAATTTGAATGACAATGGGCAATTGCGTTCTAAAATTTAAATGACAATGGGCAACTGCGTCCCAAAATTTAAATGACAATGGGTAATTGCGTCCCAGAATACAGAAACTTTAAAAGGCAATAGGTATCTTGACTCAAAAATATTTTTTCTTCTTTTTTTCTTTTTTTTTCTCTCCTTTTCCTCTTTTTTTTTCTTTTCCTTTCTCTTTTCTCTTTCTTCTTTTTTTTCTATTTTTCTATTTTTTCTATTTTTCTCTCTCTTTTTCTCTTTTTTCTTCTCTTTTTTTTTTCTTTTTTTTCTCTAAATTTTATTTTAAAAAATAAAATAAAAATCATGTGAACTAAGGATGACTTTGGAAAACTTTAACTAATCAAACCCCTCGTTCACGTGCTTTAGTCTCAATCCTACTTACTCATCCTTTCTCTCCTCCTTCTTCTTCTTTCTCTCTTTTTTTTCTGTTTTCCGCTCTTAACTCTCCTAATGAGATGATCATCCCTTGTCATGAACCCTTGCTTGACTGAGTCCTTGAGAAAAAAATTTATTCCAGTATTCAACTTTGTACCTTATCCAATTGATTTCCTGCAACTACTTGATTACTCAATTGCTATCTCTATTGCTACTTCCTTCAACATATATTCTCCTTAGTCCTTCAGAACTTTTGCCCAGTATGGCCGATTGAATGCAAACAAAGTTGCCCCTGTGTGGCCAATAAAATTGCTCCAGTTTAAGCAATTCCAATTTATTTGCCCTAACTTTTGCTTAAAGCGCCCTTTCAGGGCTTTTTTCCTTTTTGCTCGGATACCTCTTATTCTTAGATTATCCCTTGAGATATCATTTTTTCCTTTAATTGGGACTTCTAAGTTCTTTTCAATCTGAATTGTTCATCAAGGGATTACCACCAAACGGTCAAATCATAGTGTTATACTGATGTTCACCTTACTTGAAGCATTACGTAACAGACAAACATGGATTCAAAAGTATAACAGAAAAGAAATTTACTAAGTGAACAACTTTCAGATTGGTATTGGAAGTTTGACAACATAACGATGGTATGAGATTCAAAGAAGTGTTGCCCCGATATGGATTGGTTTAATCTCCATGAAAATGATCTTTAGTTGCCCACTAGACATTATTGCCAAGGATTTTCTTCTGCAAAACATCTACATCAAGCCAAATTGAACCAAAGAAAAATTTGCCTCAGTCCAAGACTGAATAGAATAGGGCAACAACTAGCCCTAATGTAAGGCCAAATTGAACCAAAGAGAAATTTGCCCCAGTCTAGGACTGAATTGAATAGGGTAGGAACTTATCCTAGTGATCAAAAGATTTGCTCCAGTGTAGGTCAAATTGAACCAAGGAAAAGAAAAATTATCCCAGTTTAGAGTCAAATCGAGCAGGGTAAACAATTGTCCTAGTGTTAAACCAATTTGAACTAAAGAGAAATTTGTCCCAGTTTAGGACTGAATTGAATAGGACAGGAACTCACCCTAATGACCAAAAGATTTACCCTAATTGTCCAAATACAAGGAAGACACTTTGAAGAAATGAAACAGAATAAATGTTAAGAAAGACAATATGATGGAAATGAAAGGAAACAATGTACCCATGCAAATTTATTACATTAATACTTTAAGAAAGTTAACATAAGTTCAATATCACTGATTATTTTATGACAATCACTTCAAGAGTTGTTGACAATACTGGGTCCAACTACTTCTTCAATGTCAAGCTTCCCATAAGCAATTAGCTTCCTTACTGCAATCTTGAAGGATTCATAATCTTCAATTGAGTGCCCTAGCATGTCTATGTGGTATTTGCAAGTTAAACTCGGGTTATACCATACTGTGAATGGTGGTTCCAGGGGACGTATAGGATTCCCAGAAATAAGGTGAATATTAAACAGCCTTTGGAATAAATCTATGTTTGAAATTGATAGTTTTGGGAAAAGGGTAAGTTTTGGGGACGGAAATAGCCTTGATTTTGGAAGTCTGGTCGAGGCCGTGGGTGGCTTGGTTGATTTTGCGAAAGTGAAGGTGGATATCGGGTATAGGATGGACGAGTTGGTTCATATGGTTGTGGTATGGGAACATTGTTGATTTGGAATTGTGGAGTTTGGATGTTATTTGTGGTTGGCATAATTTGGTGGGAGGGGTAACAAGGAGGTGTAGGTGTAGGTGTTTTGTATGGAAAGTGAAGGTTGGGGTTATATCGTGGTTGATGACTTGGGTATTGTGGTGGATATCGAGGTCTGAAGGTTTGTTGGTGTTGGACATGATTCACTTCAGATTCTTTCTTTTTCGGATGGAATCCTTTCTTAGGAGCAGTATCCTCTGAAGCACTATTCAAGGTCCTTCCCACAACAGGCATCACAGTAATAATCTCGGGGTTTGTCTCCATGGAAGGGATATTTGGCAGGCGCGGATGTGCCCCAACTATTCCCATATTTCCAGCTGCCCCAATCAAGGTAAGGGTCTCTCTCATGGCTGACAACATTTCCTCCATTCTTCCTTGAGACTCTGCCATTTCATTCATCCTCCCTTTCATCTCATCTACTTCCATACTCAGATTTCTTCCTTCGTTCTCAACTGCCATAGCTGTAAACTTTGTTCGACCCCTTGTATTGTGAACTCGGGTTTGATTGGTGTTTTCTTTCCTTGGTCGCGCAATGGTTCATTCTGTTTGATTTATCAAAATAGAATAACATCAGACAAAAAATGAGATGAAATGAATGAGATGCATAAGATGAAATGAATGATGGAAACATCTTATCTTTTAAAAAAATACTATAAATGCCATGAAGATGAAAGATGATTTTTTTTTTAATGTTAGGAATGCCATAAAAATTTAAGATGATGTTTTTTTTTTCTTTTGAAGAATGCTAGGAATACCATGAAAATGCAAGATGATATTTTTTAGAATGCTAGGAATGCCACGAAAATGCAAGATGATTTTTTTTGAAAATGTTAAGAATGCCATGAAAATGTAAGATGATGTATTTTTTTTTGAATGCTAGGAATGTCATAAAAATGTAAGATGATATTTTTTTTTCTTTTGAAGAATGTTAGGAATGCCATGAAAATGCAAGATGATTTTTTTTTAAAAGAATGCTAGGAATGACATGAAAATGCAAGATAATGTATTTTTTTAAGTTTTTTTTAATGCAAGAATGGATGGCATAAGGAAAGAAGAAGTACGCTCCATTTGTGTCCTAATGAGATTGCCTTAAACTTGGGACTCTCTATCTTAAAGATCTAAGAGTCCTTCTGATTCATGAAAACTTTCATTGGGTGGCTCTTCTATTCTAAAGGTCTTTAGAGTCAAGTCCCATTTTAGAATGTTGACCACAAACAGCGGGTAAACCACTAAGTGTGAGACATTCATGAAAAAGGCACACTCTAGATGAGGTTTTCGCGATAACCAAACAAGATGTACATTCAAAATAGCTACCTGATAACTCCATAAAATGTAGTTATTTGTGTCCTATCTCTGTGCTAGAATGAATGTTTAGCCCTTGTTAACAAGCATATTTGGAAGGTTTATTGCTTATATTTGTCATATTCTGATTCTAATGCCTTCTTGTATGTTTTATAGCAAATTGTGCTTAAATGGTTATTGATTAAGTAGATTTGTATATGTTACTGATTTGATATTTTCTCTATGATAGGAAGGGCTCCAAACAAGATTAAATATGGAGCATGTGAGCTTAAAGTGGAAGAGGAAGCCAAATCTGCATTTCAGCAATCACCGCCGCGGTGCAAGGTAATGCACGCTGCGGCGCAAAGGGGCATTTCAGAATGTCATACTTCAACCCGAGGCGAGAGGGCCGCAGCCCAAAAGACGTGGGCGCCGCGGCGCAATGTAACCAATCTTGTGGGCATGTGGGGGCCGCGGCGCGATGGCGGCAAGCTGAGCCTATAAATAGATTTTTCACATTTTCTCTATGTTCTGATTGTCTTAGCCATTTCCATTTTAGGTTTTGTAGTTTTAGGTTAGTTTAGTTTGGCTAAATCTCCATTGATGGTGGATTAGAGGCTAGGATCAATGATGAAGGAGGATTCAAGTTTCAGAGACAAATCAATAAGTTTCCTTTCTCTATTTTCTTCCTTATCTATTGTATAGCTGAGCTGTATTTAGGGATATTTTAGATCTTTTTCTATATATATTAATGATGTGTTCTTCTCTGAGTTTGTGTGGATGTTTAGTTATTATTCAATCATTTTCTATGCTTAATGCTTGCTGTTGGTTGGCCATCAATTGCATGATCCTAATATTACAAATGAACTAGACATAGGGATTTGTTAATATGGCTATGGTATGATTGATGCATGTTCGACGAGTTCAATTGGCTTGGATGAGTTGATTTGTTAATGGGATAGAAATATACCTATTGGCCATGTATAATGTGTGATTGAGAATAGATCGTTCATGAGTAGATGTTGCGCTAGCTTTCAAGGAAACTTAGTGAGTTGGGCAATTGAAACCAGGGTTGATTAACCTAGACATAGGCTTTTGTGTAATGAAGATTCTCAAGCTAACATAATCAGTGCATTTATGTTTATGAGGAGGGTTGCATGTTGTTGGTAGATATAAGGGGTGAAGAAGGATTTCCTGAAACCTAACCGTTTATATTTATTGCTTTTATAGATTAGATTTAGTTTAGTTTATTGCTTTCTTATTTTTATGTCTTTGAATAGAATTGATTTAGCTATTAGTTGGTACTTAACTTTATAACCAATTATCCTCGTGGGAACGAACTTTTACTCTATATTTGTATTACTTGAGCGATCCGTGCACTTGTGGTGGCAATCACTACCACTACGCAACCTCTACATAACTTAGGTTTCACTCAGACTCGGGTATAGGGCCCCACTCAGATGTGTGTTATATGTGTAACTATGGTGGGTGTAGGGAGCGTCCAAACCTTTACAATCCTAAAGACTACCTATATCCTGCAAAACAAAACAAACACAAAACAAATTCCAAAAGTTTTCTACCCTAAGATTTAGATAATAAAATAATTAACAATAAAAAAATCATCAAATATATATAAAAAAAGAAAAATGGTAAAACAAACATATAAAGATTATAAAAATTTTGCACAACTAACTTTTATAGGCTTGACTCTCAAGTATCCTCAGTGGAGTCGCCATCTGTCGCGACCATTGATCGCGGCGGGATAGCAACTTAAATTAAAAATAATAATTTTAGGAGTCGCTACCAATTTTATTTTTTAGTAGGAAAAATTGAAAAACCTAAGAACAATAGTCTTTGAAACCAGATTGAATTCAGGAGTCGGTTATGTGTAGGAAATGGTAGAAACTTAATCCTACAGCACCCCTAATACACCCGTCCTAAGACGGCACCTTAAGTTAATTATGCAAATTCTTAATAATTCTTGAAAATATTTGTTTTACTCCTTTTGTAAAAGAAATAAATGAAATAGACAAATGAATTATGAAAAATTAATTTTTGGTTTGACAGAATAGAAATTCTGCTCCTACATATCCCCGGCTGCAATGAGGAAATTAAAGTCACGTAATTCTTTAGAAAATAATTGTGGGTTTGTTGATTTTAGTTTTTAAAAAAATTAATTTTTGAAAATTTGAGTTAACGAGTCGTCGCGACTCCATTAATCAAATTAAGGATTGAGTAGGTGAAACTCGGTGTCACGTTAGATATGTCACTCATTGATTATCAAGTTTGTTATGATTAAATGAAATTTTTTATTTAAAAAAAAGGTTTTGAATCTTTATGGATTAGTGATTTATTTTATTTAAAAAAATAAAAAAATAAAATCATCAAATTGTCACAACTTAGAAGATTTTAAAAGGTACAGGATTAACAAGCTGTCACAACTCAACTAATCCTGATTTATTCTTGAATTAATTTTTTAAAAAAAATGTAGAAAAATTAAATAAATAATAAATAAATAAATAAACAAATCAAACTAACAAATCAGTAAGCTAAAATGAATAAAAATGATGCTCATACATCATTTTTTTCAAAACACTACTATTCACACCTTTTGTGAATGATGGTGATTAAGTGAAAGAAAGTGATATGAAAAAAGTGATGTAATCAATGGTATTGAGAGAAGTGTAAAAAACATGTATGTACTGTTTGTGGTAAGAATATCATTGTTGAAAATGAACAACACGTATATATAAAAAATAATAATACAAAAAATAAAATAAAATAAGCAAGTTTACCTCCAAGGCTTAAAAAAATCTGTTATGCTCAAAGAAGTTATTGCACAGAGCCTCACACGTTCTCTTCAAATCAAACCTTGAAAAGTAACTCACTTGTAAAGGAAAAAAAAATTACTAAAGTCTCAGGCTCTTATACTTAGTATTAAACCCAAGTAAAAAAAATTACTAAAGTTCTTGAGCTCTTATATTTAGTATTAAGTCTAAGTGTGTAATTTTTGAGATACCTAAAACAATTGAGAACCACCCCTTTATATAGGAAAAATGAGGGAGAAGGAGCATGACTTTTCTAATGTGGGACTTGGCAATACAATGAATCTCGACACTTTCTCTCATGTGGGACTTAGTGATACAATGAATCTAGACATCTTAGCTTTTTTCAATTTTTTTCCTTTTTCCATTTTTTTATTTTTTAGATTTTCATTCATTTTTTTAAGTTTTAGAATTTTCCCTTCTTTTTTTTATCTCTCTATTTTTTTGTTATTTTTATTATTACTCAATTATTATTTTTTACATGCAAAATAAGACAAAGTGACAAATGAGCTAAGACATAATTAGAGGATTTAACCAAGAATGTGAACAATTATCAATTAATTTTTTTAAAATTTTTTCCAAGACCCGGACAAAATTAGGTGTTCACAAAAGTGTGCACAAATTAATTTGAATATCACCTAAATGTAATATCAATAAAGAACATGAGTTAGTGGTTATTCATTTGCACGTAAATTTGAGATTGAGTTAATTGTGCTGTGATGATCACATATTTGATACATTAATAAGCTTTCATTCTTAGTTATTTACACTCTTTATGTACTTAATTGATTAGGTTTTATTATGTTTTGTAAGTTTGGACTCAAAATTGAACTTAATTGAATTTTTTAACATGATTCATATCTTACACTATTTCTATATTTGGGTCATATCTTGGGCTGTAGGTGGTCTTTGGAGCTGATTCTAGTGGCATTTGAAAGATAAGAGAGAGTTCTATAACTTTCATGAAGACCTCAAAGGCCCAATCACACGAGTAGATAACTCAAATTGGGGTTGAAGCAAGAACTAGAATACTATTCCTGACAGCTTGACCTACGTATACTGTTCATCACAGATTTTGGGCTAGATGTTGTAAAATGGATTGAAATTTGGATGCTAAATAGTTAAGACCCGTATCTACAACTTTCATGTTGAACACTTTTCCAGAATCGGATTCCTTGAAGGTGATATTGGGTTTGGAAGTCAGAACAGAGGAGCTGTGACTGGGCCTGGACAGTATGTAGTAATTTGAACATATCTGGAGTTGTAGAAGTGATATTGGATCCAAACCAAAGCCATTTGAAAGCTAAGATCCAGGCCTACAACTTTCATGAAGACCACTTGGTTCAAAAATGACGAATGCAATGACTTCAGAGCTGCATGATTTTGGAGACAAGGAATCTCCATTATTTCTCACTCATTTAATGTCATTTAATATCATTTGGCATTTTCCACACATTTTCCAATCATCCACCCACTAATAACTCAGCCCCCTTGACATTTTGTATCTCTAATCCTCTATAAAAGGAGGCCTTGGCAGATCATTAGGGGTATTAGGTGTTAGTTACCAAAATAACGCTAGTTTGTTACTAAGTTTTCTTGTAGTAATTTTCCTTTGTTCTAAATTGAAGTCATGTTTTTCTTCTTCTTCTTCTTCTCTCTTTCTTTCTTCTTATCTATGAGTAACTAAGTTTCATTTTACTTGGGTGAAGAGGTGAAGCTCTTGGTAATGAAATAAGGTTAGATTAATTTCTCTCTTATGCTTAAATGATATATTTTCAAGTGATCATTATATGTATTATATTTTGTTTCCAAACTCTCCTTGTAAAGTGGAGTTCTTGATTTGTTGTAGACAAGAGATTGGCGCAATGAATGCTTTAACCCATTTACAAGTGGTGGTGTTAGAAACTCTCCTTATAAAGTGGAGTTCTTGATTTGTTGTAGACAAAATATTGGCACAATGAATGCTTTAACCCATTTATAAGTGGTAGTAATATTTTTGGAAACATAATATAAATACGTATATAGTTTTAATAGACTTTTAACGTTGTATTTTCCGATTGGAACCTCCATGTTGTGAGGATTCTACTTGAGTTATAAATGAATTAATCTTACTTTTATTTTATTTACCAAGAGTGGATCTTTTAACCCAAGTAAATAATTTTAATCATAGTAACAAAATATTCACTTCACCTTAATTAATCTTCAACAATTCCCTGTGGATCGACCTCGGACTCCCGAGAAATTTATTACTTGAGACAACCTGCACTTGGGTTTGTAAATGCAACAACTAAAAAGTGTGCATCAAGTTTTTTGCCGTTGTTCTTGGGACTTGATTTGAAGACTGAATTTACGGTGTAAAAAAAAAAAAATTGTATATATACTAACATACTAACTAGTGGGGAACCTCTCCTTTTTAATTTCTGTGCATACTAACTTAGTGGGGAACCTCTCCCTTTTATTTTACGCACTAACTTGGTGGGGGAATCTCTCCCTTTTATTTATTTATTTTTTCTTTAAATTTACTTTCCACACTTTATTTATTTATTTTTTTGCATTTTAATTTCTGTACAGTGGGGGTAATTCTCCATTTTATTTTCTTGTACATATTAACTTAGTGGGGGTAACTCTCCCTTTTATTTTTTTTTTTTTGTACTTTATTTTTGTATTTATTTTTGTCATTTTTTTTTGTTATTTATTTTCTGTCATTTTTTTTGTTTACTAACTTACTAACTTTCTTACTAACTATCTAACTTTTTCTTTATCTGCTTCTAACATTTTAATTTATCTGCATACTAACTTTTTATTTATTTATTTATTTTTATTTTATTTGGTGGTTGGTTTATTATCCCACTTTTGTTATTTTCTTATTTGGTGCTTGGTTTATACCACACCTTTGTTAATATTTAATGGACAGTTTATATTGCTATCTTGTACATTTTATTTTATACTGTAAGTGACTTGTTTATGCTTAGTTGGTATCGTGATTTAAATTCTGGTCGTTTGGTTAGAGTTAATCCAAGTACTTTACATATTGATTTGTTTGAATCACAGTCACACACATTAAGCACAATGGCTGAAAACGAAAGTGTGCATGATGAACATGAAAATCAACCGTTGCGAACCATGCGTGAGTATTTGCAACCATCCTGAAATTCTAGTCCATCATGTTTTATCTTTCCAGTCAATGCCAATAATTTTAGATTCAAGCCAGGTATGATTTCTTTACTTCCTAATTTCCATGGTTTAGAATCTAAAAGCCCATATTTACATCTAAAAGAATTTGAAGAAGTATGTCTTGCTTTTCATGATCAAACTTACCTTTGAAGAGGTTGTTAAGCTTAAATTGTTTCCTTTTTCTTTGAAAGATAAAGCAAAAACTTGGCTTAACACTTTGAAACCAAGATCAATTGGCACATGGCAAGAAATGCAATGTGAGTTTTTGAAGAAATTTTTTCCAACACATAAAACTAATGCTTTGAAAAGACAAATCCAAAATTTTTCCCAAAATTCAAATGAAGCATATTTTCAAAGTTGGGAACGTTTTAAAGATTTGTTGAATTCTTGCCCACATCATGGTTTTGAAAAATGGCGCACTATAAGCTTCTTTTATGAAGGGTTAACAACCGAAACCAAATAATTTGTGGAAACAATGTGCAATGGTGAATTTCTTGATAAAGAACCTGAAGAAGCTTTAGACTATTTAGACCATTTGGCTGAAAATTCTCAATCTTGGCATAGTACTAATCCTTCTGAAAATTCAATTAGATTTAACCTTGCAAATGCTAATAAAGGAAAATATCATCTTAGTCAAGAAGAAGATCTAAATGTAAGGTTTGCTAGTTTGGCTAGAAAGGTTGAAGCCATGGAATGAGGAAAGTAAAAGAAATCAAATCTGTACAAAATGAAGAAATTTGTGGCATTTGTGATGAATTAGGACACTCAACAAATGAATGTCCAAAAATTCCTATTTTTAAAGAAGTTATGCATGAGCAAGTAAATGCAATGAATAATTTTAAAAAGCCATTCACTTCTTCTTTTTCAGATACATACAATCCAGGGATGGAGAAATCACGCGAATTTCAGTTGGAGGAATAGCAACCAGCCACAATTCATGCAACCACCACCTCCTCAAGCACAGCAAGATTCTCAAAATCCTCAAGGATATGGACCTTATGTCCCACCATATAGGAAAAACCTTGAAGGAACATTGCATGCATTCATGGAAAAACTAGAGGCCATCAATAGTCAAAACACTCAAGCCATGATTGACATAAAAGACACTCTTACTAAACTTTCTTCTGCACATGCCATTCATGAGAAAGGAAAGTTTCCCTCTCAACCTCAACCAAATCCTAAGGGTCAGTTTAGCCTAAATGATGGTAGTTCAGAAAGTCAAAAATTAGATCAAGTCAACTCAGTGATAACTCTTAGGAGTGGAAAGGTTGTTGAGAAACAAATTCCTGAACTTTTTGAGAAAGATGATGAGTCAATTCCCAAAGATGAGGAAGGAGTTGATAAGCCACCTAGCCAAAAGGAGATCAAATCCTCGTCTTCACCCCCATTTCCTCAAGCATTAAACAATTCAAGTAAAGTGAATCATAACAGTGACATTTTTGAAATCTTTAAACAAGTGAAGGTCAATATTCCTCTGTTAGATGCTATCAAACAGATTCCTTCTTATGCCAAATATTTGAAAGACTTGTGCACTGTTAAAAGGAAACATCATGTGAAAAAGAATGCATTTTTGACTGAACAGGTAAGCTCCATTATTCAAAACAATAATGAATTGAAATATAAAGACCCTGGTTGTCCTACAGTTTCATGCATTATTGGTGAACATAAAATTGAACAAGCTTTACTTGATCTTGGTGCTAGTGTTAATTTGCTTCCATATTCAGTTTATCAGCAACTCAACCTTGGTGAGTTAAAACCAACTTCTGTAACTCTTCTACTTGCTGATAGATCAATTAAAATTCCAAAAGAAATAGTAGAAGATGTGTTGGTACAAGTTGATAAATTCATATATCCTGTGGATTTTATTGTCTTGGAAACTGAACCTATGGTTGATAGTTCTAAGTCAGTTCCTGTTATTTTGGGTCGCCCATTTTTAGCAACATCTAATGCTTTGATAAATTGCAGAAATGGAGTGGTGAAGCTAACTTTTGGAAATATGACACTGGAGCTTAATGTTTTCAACATGTGCAAGCAACCACATGAAGTTTATGATGACAATGAAGAGATTGAAGGGATTGAGGCCATTATAGATGATCATCTTCAAACCAATAGTTCTTCTGACCCATTAGAAATTTGTTTAATTAATTCATTGATTCATCTACACAATTAGATGATGATATTTCTGAAATATGCTCTTTGCTTGACTGTACACAGGAAATAGAATACAAAGGAAGGAAGCCAAGATTCGAAGAGCTAAAATCCATGAATGATGATACCCATGAAGAAGTACCCACACTGGAACTGAAGCCATTACCTGATGGGTTGAAGTACATATTTTTGGGAGAAGAACAAAGCTTTCCAGTGGTAATTTCCTCATCCTTGACCAAAGAACAAGAAGGTAAGTTGATAGAAGTACTTAAAAGGCATAAAAGTGCAATTGGATGGACATTAAAGGATATAAAAGGCATTAATCCATTAATTTGTACACATAGAATACATTTAGAGGATAATGCTAAAACATCTCAACAACCTCAAAGAAGATTAAATCCACACATGAAAGAGGTAGTTAGAGCTGAAGTTCTTAAATTACTTGATGTTGGAATTATCTATCCTATCTCGATAGCAGTGGGTAAGCCCTACACAAGTTGTGCCTAAGAAATCGGAATAAAGTGGTTGAAAATGAAAAAGGAGAATTAATACCTACCCGAGTCTCATCTAGTTGGCGTATGTGTATTGATTTCGAGAAAATTGAATGCATACCACTAGGAAAGACCATTTTCCATTGCCTTTTCTTGATCGATAGAAAGAGTAGCAGGACATCCCTACTATTGTTTTCTTGATGGTTATTCAGGGTATAATCAAATACCAATTGCATTAGAGGACCAAGAAAAGACCACTTTTACTTGTCCCTTTGGCACTTTTACATATAGAAGAATGCCTTTTGGTCTTTGTAATGCTCCGGCAACTTTTCAAAGATGCATGCTAAGTATTTTTAGTGACATGATTGAGCATTTTTTAGAGGTTTTCATGGATGATTTGTGAGCTTTTTGGAAATTCTTTTGAAAATTGTCTTGATAATTTGAAAAAGTTCTTAAAAGATGCGAAGAAAAAGGATTTGTGTTAAATTGGGAAAAATGTCATTACATGGTTACCTCGGGAATAGTGTTAGGTCATGTGATATCTTCTAAAGGAATTGAAGTTGATAAAGCCAAAGTTGAATTAATTGCTCATTTGCCTTTCCCAAAAAACAATCGAGAGAAGTTCATTCCTTTTTAGGACATGCAGGATTTTACAGAAGATTTGTAAAGGACTTTAGTGCCATATCTAGACCTTTATGTAATCTTCTAACAAAAGATACACCATTTGATTGGACTCAAGATTGTCAGAAATCTTTTGAAAAATTAATCGGTCTTTTGACTTTTGCTCCTATCATGCAATCTCCTGGATTTGGTCTTTGCCTTTTGAGTTGATGTGTGATGCTAGTGATTTTGCTGTTGGCGCTGTTTTAGGCCAAAGAAAGGAAGGTAAGCCTCATGTAATTTATTACGCAAGTCGAACTTTGAATAGTGTACAAATGAATTACACCACTACTGAAAAAGAACTACTTGCTGTAATTTTTGCATTGGACAAATTTTGAGCTTATTTAATTGGTTCTTCCACTGTTGTTTTCACTGATCATGCTGCTGTTAGATATTTAATGTCTAAACAGGATGCCAAACCTAGGTTGATACGGTGGATCTTGTTGCTTCAAGAATTTAACATCACAATAAAAGACAAGAAAGGAGCCAAAAATGTTATTGCAGATCATTTGTCAAGGCTGACAACAGGCTCATCTTTTGATAGCACACCTATCAATGATTCTTTTCCTGATGAATTTTTATTTTCTGTCAATTCCATGCCTTGGTTTGCTAACATTGTCAATTTTCTTGTAACAGGTAAGATGTCACCTCAGTGGACACACCAAGACAGAAAAAAGTTTTTGATTGAGGTGAAAAATTTCTTTTGGGATGACCCATATTTGTTTAAATATTGTCTTGATCAAATCTTTCGGAGATGTGTACCGACAATGAGGTAAGTAGTGTCATTAAATTTTGTCATTCGAAGCATGTGGAGGTCATTTTTCTTTAAAGAAAACAATTTGCAAAAATCTGCAAAGTGTGGATTTTATTGGCCCACTTTATTCAAGGATAGTTATACTTTTTGCAAAAGTTGTGAAAGTTGTCAAAAATTGGGGTCCATTTCTAAAAGAAATATGATGCCTTTGAACCCTATCCTTGTCATTGAAATTTTTGATTGTTGGGGAATTGATTTCATGGGTCCATTTCCATCATCTTTTGGATTTGTGTACATTTTGGTTGCAGTTGATTATGTTTCAAAATGGATTGAGACAATTCCATGTCGGCACAATGATCATAAAACTGTTCTAAAATTTTTAAAAGAAAATATTTTGAGTCGATTTGGAATTCCTCGAGCTATCATCAGTGATGGGGGAACACATTTTTGCAATAAACCATTTGAATCTTTAATGAAGAAATATTGCATTACCCACAAAATTGCAATCCCTTATCATCCTCAGACAAGTGGACAAGTTGAATTAGCAAATAGGGAGATTAAACAAATTTTGGAAAAAACAGTTAACCCAAATCGTAAAGATTGGTCTTTAAGACTAAACGATGCACTTTGGGCTTACCGTATTGCTTTTAAAACATCTTTGGGCATGTCTCCCTATTGGTTAGTTTATGGAAAACCTTGTCATTTGCCTGTAGAATTGGAGCATAAAGCATTTTGGGCCATTAAAGCTTTCAACTTAAGTCTTGATGATGCTTCCAAGTTACGCAAATTACAATTGAATGAACTTGAGGAATTAAGAAATGATGCATATGAAAACTCAAAGATTTATAAAGCTAGAACAAAAGCTTTTCATGACAAATCAATTTTCAGAAAAACTTTTGAAATTGGTCAAAAAGTTCTGCTTTATAATTCTCGCCTTCACCTATTCCCTGGAAAATTGAGATCTAGGTGGATTGGTCCTTATATTGTCAAACATGTGTATTCTTATGGGGCCATAGACATTGAGAATCCTAGGAATGGTATTGTATTTAAGGTTAATGGACAAAGACTCAAACCATTTCTGGAATATCAAGTTGTTGAGGTAGAATCCATTTCTCTTTCTAATCCTTGTTATGAGTAGAATTTATTTTAATGTTGTTTCTTTCTTTTTGCAGTTCTTTGTGTTCCCGGTTAAATGGCGGATAACGGTACTCCGTGACTCTCAAGTCGGTTTGTTTTTCAGTTTCCCATAATAACTGATTTCTTCTCCTTTCAAAATGGATGTCATTCTCTCAAATCTAAGAAAACATTTTCCTTCTCTCCCTCTAAATGCTCTAACAAAAGTCTATGAAGCTAGGTGTGAAAGACTGAGATTGTTAATGTATAAGGGCATCCCGAAGATATATATTTGGATAATCGAAGCAAAGGTTCGTTTAGCTAGTGAATCTTCAGATTCATTTGTCCCATACATGCCTGGTCTCGGTAAAAGTTCATTTTCAAAAAGGAGAAGAGCAAAAAGAATGAAAGTTTGTTACAAGTGTGCACGATGGAATTGCAACACGCGATGTCACTCTTTGGGGATGGTTTTACGTAAACAGAGAAGATAAAATATTCTTCATTAAGAATGGATTGAGTAAGGAGTCATTAGATAATATCTTATTGACTCTTGAGACGCATTCTTGTGGAGTTGTGCAGCGTGAACTTCTTAGTTTGTGGAATCTCTTCAAGGACGAGCAAGAGCGTTATAGTCTTGGAAATCTGACTCAAAAAGACCCTGTTTGCCAATTTATAAGAAAATTGGATGGGAAGCTTATCCTCGACTCATAGAAGGTGTTTAAGCCGTTTCTAGACGTGAAACTAGAGGAAGATGTGAGCCACAATCACAATAACATGTATATATTATCTTGTACATTTTCAAAAAAAAAAAAAAAAAAGAAAAAAAACTGAAAAAAAAATAAAAAATAAAATAAAATAAAAAAAGGGCGAAACTTCGGTTGTACTTGGTCTTTAATTAGATTAGGAGCCCCTGCTAGTGGAGTGGCAGACCCGTCATTGACTCGGGTGGACCTTCGCACGCCGGTCAGTAAAAAAGGTTCGTGTACCATGCTCTATAGAGAGCCGCACTCCACAACCTAATGTTCACCATCTAGGCACTGTGGAGTTGATGAACAGATAGAAGCGTCCCATTGTGGTTATTAGTGAGAAGTAACCCGCGGCTGCCAAAGCGTATGAGGCATCTGAGCTTGATCCTCTCTTTTATTAGAAGGGGCTCTCAGCGCCCTGGGATGGAGCGTTCTCGGATCTTGGACATTGCGGTTTTGATTTTAGCATCTTTGTTGATGTTACGAACCTAAGTGTAAGCTCTCCAGGTTCTAGACCCAGGATGGAAACCCACGATGGTTTCTTTATTCTCTTTTCTTCAAACAAGTGGGAGGGAGAAGAATACCCAGATTGGCTGAGCCGTCTTGGTATTACTGCACTCATGACGCGCAGTATAAAGATCTGCCATGAAACCTGTACATAAAGGTATGTAATCATTTATTATTATTATTTTATCTTTGTATAATTTTGTTGAATTTTGTTTTGGACAGACGATCCTTTGGATGGGATCCTTCGAGGGTTTCTAGACTTCTTTACCCTGATGGTTTTCTTGAAGTAAAAAAAAAAACAAAAAAAAAACAAAAAAAAATTATTTTTAAATTTCAAACTTTTCTGACACCAATCAACCTACCTGTATAGGAGCTATTTTTACTTTTTCTATTCTCTTCCCTATTTAAACACTCCATTTTCTTCAATTTCCTGCAACTCATAATCATTCAAAGAAAGTGTGAGTGTAGAAATGGAGGGAGCTCCTTCTTCTGTTCGTAGATTTGTCAGTATCTGTGTATTTTGTGGGACAAGTTATGGGAAGGGCTTAGAGTTTGTAAATGCAGCAAGCACTGTTGGTAGAACACTTGCTGCGAGGAACATTCGTGTTGTATATGGGGGAGGTAGCATTGGATTAATGGGGGCTGTATCACTTTCTGCACATATAAGAGGTGGTCAAGTTTTAGGTGTCATTCCTGAACCTTTCACTCAAAGGAACATCATTGGAAAGACAGTTGGATTGGAAATTAAGGTATCCTCTATGCATGAACGAATGAAGGCGATGCTTGACAACTCTGATGCATTCATTGTCTTACCTGGTGGTTTTGGTACTTTGGAAAAGGTCTTTCAAGTTGTCTTTTGGGCCCAATTGAACATCCACCATAAACCCATAGGTTTGTTGAATGTTAATAATTTCTTTGATAATTTGTTATCTTTTGTTGACCATGCTGTAGAACAGAAATTTGTCACACCTTCAAGAAGACAACTCCTTATCTCTCGCTTCTACTTGTTGATGAATTGATTGATAAATTAGAAGCATTTGTTTATGAACCGATCCAAGAATGTACTCAGATAGATTGGTCAGGAAGGAAGCGGTGAAGGAAGTGGTGAAGGAAGCAAAGTGAAAAGAAAGCCAACCAAGACACTCCAACTATTTAAATAATTACAAGCTTTGGTTTTATTTATCGTACTTTGTTTCTGTTTAAATTTGTGTGAGATTTTTTTTTTCCTTTTCAGTAATTGCAGCAACAGGTAATATATTCTATCCTTTTTCCTATCTATGTTTTGACATTGAGGACAATGTTGTGATCTGGTTGGGGGGAAGGATGGTTGTAAAAAAAAAAAAAGAAAAAAAAACCCAAAAAAAAAAACCAAAAAAACCAAAGAAAAAAGATTTAGAAAGTGTGTTTGTGAATATGTTTGTTGTGTTTGTCATCAATTTTTTTTAACAACAAAAGTAATTAGGGATGGCAGAGTAAAGAGTAAATTATTTATTCTTGAGACGCATCAAAAATTGGTGGCAGAGTAAGGAGTAATTAGGGTAGTAACTAATTTATGTGGAAGTAGCAATTCAAATTCAAGGAAATTTGCATGATTGAGTAAATTGTCTTCTTTCTTAAAATTCACATGCTTGGTTATGAATGTTGAATTGGTGGACTGAGAATGATAGAATTATGCCTTGTGAGATTTTGAGCTTATTGATGAATGGATTGAACATTTGTACCATTCTTTTCTTTCTTGTGTGAATTTCACTCATGGAATTGTTGCTCTAGAACTTGCTTTGATTCTTTTTGAGACTACATTTTCATATGCATACATGAATATGATTGAGGCATTTTTCTTGAAATAGCTACTTTAGCCAAATAGCCAACCTTGTGCATATTTTCCTTTACTTAACCCCTTTGAGCTTATTTAACTATTTTTTTTTGTTTCGAACTCATTATGCGCCTTAAATGAAAAATCATGTTCTTACTTGACCTTAGGGAATAAGAGAACATTAGTTTGTCATTCGATGAGTTCTTGAACAAGTGTGGGGGTGTGTGTGCAGAATATTTTAAAAAAAATGTGTATATATGATGTTCTTATTCTTCAAAAAAAAATCAAAAATCAAAAATCAAAAAAAAAAAAAATAAAAAAATCAAAAAAAAAAATTTGTAAAAAGAAGAGGGTCAACAAGGTAATAAAGGAAAGGAAAAGAATATGTAAAGAGAATTTATATTAGGTGGAGTTGGGATGAATTTTCATGCTTGTTAATTGAACTCACCTCTCATGTCTTTTATTCTCTGGTGTTTAACTTGTCATATCTATATTACCTCCTCCTTTACCTTGACCCCATTACAACATTGAATAAAGTCCTCATGATGATTTTGTGTGCATGTGTTCTGAGTAGTGGAGAAGTAGAAGATAAGCAAGCTTATGGTAGTGCAATTTTCATGGGTTGAATTGAGTGAAATACCTACCTTTTAAACACTTGAGGGATTGAGAGTGAATCTTGTGAAAATCTATCATTCTTGACTCATGCTTTTCAATTGAAATAACCTTGCTTGTTGATTTGAGAAGTGAAGATATGTTACCTCATGAATGTTTTGATTACTTGAATGATTACTCTTCATTTTTAAATATTATTAGAAATTGAGTCTTTTAGAGTGTTTAGCTTTTGAGTCTATTTCATTTTTTTTTGTGAGTGATCTTATGTGTTTTGCTCAGGAGTGCAAAAAAGCTAAGTGTGGGGGAGTTTGATGATCACATATTTGATACATTAATAAGTTTTCATTTTTAGTTATTTACACTCTTTATGTACTTAATTGATTGGGTTTTATTATGTTTTGTAAGTTTGGACTCAAAATTGAACTTAATTGAATTTTTTAACATGATTCATATCTTACACTGTTTCTGTATTTGGGTCATATCTTGGGCTGTAGGTGGTCTTTGGAGCTGATTCTAGTGGCATTTGAAAGATAAGAGAGAGTTCTATAACTTTCATGAAGACCTCAAAGGCCCAATCATACGAGTAGATAACTCAAATTGGGGTTGAAGCAAGAACTAGAATACTGTTCCTGATAGCTTGACCTACGTATACTGTTCATCACAGATTTTGGGCTAGATGTTGTAAAATGGATTGAAATTTGGCTGCTGAATAGTTAAGACCCATATCTACAACTTTCATGTTGAACACTTTTCCAGAATCGGATTCCTTGAAGGTGATATTGGGTTTGGAAGTCAGAACAGAGGAGCTGTGACTGGGCCTGGACAGTATGTAGTAATTTGAACGTATCTGGAGTTGTAGAAATGATATTGGATCCAAACTAAAGTCATTTGAAAGCTAAGATCCAGGCCTACAACTTTCATGAAGACCACTTGGTTCAAAAATGACGAATGCAATGACTTCAGAGCTGCATGATTTCGGAGACAAGGAATCTCCATTATTTCTCACTCATTTAATGTCATTTAATGTCATTTAATGTCATTTGGCATTTTCCACTCATTTTCCAATCATCCACCCACTAATAACTCAGCCCCCTTGACATTTTGTATCTCTAATCCTCTATAAAAGGAGGCCTTGGCAGATCATTAGGGGTATTAGGTGTTAGTTACTAAAATAATGCTAGTTTGTTACTAAGTTTTCTTGTAGTAATTTTCCTTTGTTCTAAATTGAAGTCATGTTTTTCTTCTTCTTCTTCTCTCTTTATTTCTTCTTATCTATGAGTAACTAAGTTTCATTTTACTTGGGTGAAGAGGTGAAGCTCTTGGTAATGAAATAAGGTTAGATTAATTTCTCTCTTATGCTTAAATGATATATTTTCAAGTGATCATTATACGTATTATATTTTGTTTCCAAACTCTCCTTATAAAGTGGAGTTCTTGATTTGTTGTAGACAAGAGATTGGCACAATGAATGCTTTAACCCATTTACAAGTGGTGGTGTTAGAAACTCTCCTTATAAAGTGGAGTTCTTGATTTGTTGTAGACAAAATATTGGCACAATGAATGCTTTAACCCATTTATAAGTGGTAGTAATATTTTTGGAAACATAATATAAATACGTATATAGTTTTAATAGACTTTTAACGTTGTATTTTCCGATTGGAACCTCCATGTTGTGAGGATTCTAATTGAGTTATAAAAGGAATTAATCTTACTTTTATTTTATTTACCAAGAGTGGATCTTTTAACCCAAGTAAATAATTTTAATCATAGTAACAAAATATTCACTTCACCTTAATTAATCTTCAACAATTCCCTGTGGATCGACCTCGGACTCCCGAGAAATTTATTACTTGAGACAACCTGCACTTGGGTTTGTAAATGCAACAACTAAAAAGTGTGCATCATGCTGTTCCTTAAATTTGGTGAGGTAAATTACTACATTGATTTGTTTAGCAAGGTAAGTTGCATATGCAAAAAAGCTAAAGGGCGTAATTTAGAATATGT
Organism: Ormosia semicastrata; assembly: GCA_029884595.1. NCBI lineage: Eukaryota > Viridiplantae > Streptophyta > Magnoliopsida > Fabales > Fabaceae > Ormosia > Ormosia semicastrata. Next base: position 15,510,770 of record JAQQTO010000038.1, read on the forward strand.
TAGAGACAAAGGGTAATTAGTTATGACAGTTAGGATAGTTAACAGATTGGTTAGTTAGTTGTAATCAATTACACGTTTGTTATAGTTAACATGTTAGTTACTTCAGTGTATATAAATTCATCACAGTGTAACAGTGTGTGTAAAAAAGAATCATAATTCATTTTTTTGAATTTTCAATTTCAGAACTTTCTTTTTTCTCTCATCTCTTCTTCCTTTTTTTTTACACCAACCTGGCCCTGATACCTCACATGGTATCAGAGCTCAGTGTTTGCTCATGGCTTCTGATCAAAGTTCTTCAACAGCAACTGTAAGCACAACAAATCAGTTTGTGCTCCATACGTTTTCTAATCCTGTGTCAATTAAGCTTGATGAGGATAACTTTTTGGCATAGAACCAATAAGCATTAGCAATGATCAAAGGTTACAAACTTTTTCAATTTGTTACTGGTGAATCAATCCCAAGAAAATTCATTTCTCAATAGGATGAATCAAGAAATCAGATTACGAAGTTTATCTCAATTGGGAACAACATGATTAGTTGCTGGTATCCTGGTTACTCTCTTCGATGAGCACATCTTTCACAACAAGGATGTTTGGCTGTGAGTTCTCGTTTCAGATCTGGAAGAAACTTGAAACTTTCTTTGCATCACAGATTCGTGTAAATGTGAGACAGCTTAAAAATCAATTGAGAAATACATAGAAAGAATCCTCTATTTCTTCTTACTTACTTGCAATTAAGAAACTGGTAGATACTTTAGGATCAATAGGATCTCCGGTTGATGAGTCTGAGTATGCTGAAGCACTTCTTGATGGGTTATCAAAAGAATATAAGGGATTTGTGACTGCAATCACCTCAAGAAGTGAGCTTTGTAGTGTTGGAGAGCTTGAAGCTCTTCTTATGGCTCAAGAAGAGAGAATTGAGCGCTTTAGGAAGACTAAATTAGGAGTAATTCAAGGAATATGGTGCAGTCTCAAATTAGGAGAAACCACAATAACAGTTGTTACAATAACAATTCCAATTATAGAGGAGGTTTTAATCATAGACCAAATTTCAATGTTGGTCGTGGTTTTTGGTATGAATCAAGGAAGAGGTGGTTTTCTTAGTAGAGCTCAACAAAATTTTAGAGGTTGTGTTGGAAGAGAATGAGGTAGATTTTCATCTGGTGAGAGGCCTCAATGTCAGCTTTGTAAGAAAAGTGGTCACACGACTGTAGATTGTTGGTATAGATATGATCAGTCATTTGCAGGATCTTATTCTTATTAGAACTTTAGAAATCAAAATCAAGGGAATGGTAATGTTCCAAGTGCAATGATGGCACAAAGTTCTGATCTAAACTTCTCTGGTGGTCCTATGAATGCAATGCTGGCCACTCCTTCAACCTTATTTGATCGAGCATGGTACCTTGATTCAGGTGCCACACATCACTTTACACCAGATTCATCCAACTTACAGCATAAGGTGGAGTATGATGGCACAAAAAATGTCTTTGTAGGCAATGGTACAGGTCTGTCTATTCAACATGTTGGGCATTCTAAGTGTTATTCAAATTCTGTTCATAGTCCCTTTGTTCTACATAATCTTTTGCATGTCCCTAAAATCTCTAAAAATTTATTGAGTGTTGCTCAATTTGTAAATGATAATTGTGTTTTCTTTGAATTTCATTTTGATAAATGTCTTGTCAAATCTCAAGATACCAAAGAGATCCTCCTCCAAGGCACCCTTAGAAATGGCTTTTGTGTTTTTCCTAACTTTCATCTCACAAATTCATCTAAGTCTATTTTCTGCAATATTGCTTCAGCACCATCAATAGCTGACTTCTCTCTTTGACATTCAAGACTTGGTCATGCTTTTTCTCAAGTAGTGACTAGAGTGTTGAAATCTTGTAATCTTCCATTTTCTTTCTATAAAAATTAGCAAAGTAAAGTCTGTGAGGCTTGTTGTATGGGGAAATCTCATCAGCAACATTTTTTAGTTTCCAGTTCTATATACACTACTCCTTTACAAATTGTATATACTAACATTTGGGGTCCAGCCTCTTTAAATTCATTGTCTGGTGCTATATATTACTTACTATTTGTTGATGCTTATTCCAAGTATTCATGGATTTACTTGTTGCATTCCAAATCTCAAACTTTTTTTGTTTTTCTTCAATTTAAACAATTAGTTGAATTACAATTAGGCATAAAACTTAAAGCATTACAAATAGATAATGCAAAAGAATTTTTGGTTTTTTCCTAGTATATACAGTCACAAGGTATTATCCATAGGTTAACTTATCCCTATGTACATCAACAAAATGGTAGTGTTGAGAGGAAGCACTGACATACTACTGAAGTGGGCCTCACAATGCTTGCTGCTTCCTCCTTTCCTCTCAAATTCTGGGGAGATGCTTTTCTACATGTTACTGCTATCATAAATATCTTACCAATATCTGTCTTAAACAATTTGTCTTTATTTAAGACTTTATTCAAAACACAGCCCTCATTCCATAGTCTTAAGGTATTTGGGTGTGCTTGTTATCCATTCACACGACCCCACAATAAAATCAAACCTGACTATAGATCTATCCAATGCATTTTTCTAGGCTTTGCTCCTCTACAGTACAAGGGGTTCAAATGCATATCTCCTTCTAGAAAATTCCACATATTATTTTTGATGAAATGTCATTTCCTTTCAAATCAGCTTCTAATCCTTTTCTGTCAAAATCTATTATTCCTTCCTTTTCTGGTGTCCCTCCTCCTTCTATTCCTTTGTTGTCCACACATGTCCCACCTGTTGATAGACATTGCTATACCAATCTTGCATTAGATCATAATTTTGTGTCTAGTAATTTTCATGAGCAGAATACTACTTCTCAGAACAGTGTTACTTCCCTAGTGCCTCTTCTTGCAGCACAAGTCAGTCCTAATGCTTCTCAGCAGTTGGTCAGTGCTGCACCTGTTGTTCAGAACACACATCCTATGTTAACCAGGGCTAAGGCTAGTGTCTACAAACCAAAAGTCTTTTTTGTTGTCTTGGAGCCTACTTCAGTGTCTTAGGCTCTTGCTCAACCACAATGGAAGCAAGCCATGACTGATGAGTATCAAGCTTTATTAAGGAACAACACCTGGTCACTGGTTGAGCTTCCCTCTAACAGAGTTGCTATTGGAAGCAAATGGGTGTTTCGTGTAAAATATAAACCAAATGGCTCCATAGATAAGTATAAGGCAAGACTGGTTACCAAGGGCTTCAATCAGAGGCCTGATTTTGACTATACTGAGACTTTTAGTCCAGTAGTCAAGCCTGCAACTATAAGGTTGATTCTGACCTTGGCTTTGGCTAAACATTGGTCTATCCATCAACTTGACATCAATAAATGCATTGTTAAATGGTGATCTCCAATAGGAAGTTTTTATGCAACAACCTCAAGGTTTTGTGTTTAGACACTCTCAGCTAGTTTACAAGCTTCACAAAGTTCTATATGGTTTGAAGTAGGCCCCTAGAGCTTGGTTCCATAAACTGTCTACTGCTTTATGTGCTCTTGGATTTTCTGCCACCAAGTCATATGTTTCATTATTCACCAGGTTTTCTTCCACTTCTACCATCTTCATTCTAGTTTATGTGGACGATATTCTGATCATTGGTTCTTCTACTTCTGAGATTCAATCTCTGATTGCCAAGCTTAATTCAACTTTTGCTCTTAAAGATATGGGGCAGCTACATTATTTTCTTGGTATTGAGGTGCAGACAACTACAACTGGTGGTCTACATCTGTCTTAGTCAAAATATATTTGTGATCTGTTAGCTAAAGCTGAAATGCATAATTGTAAGCCTCATGCTACTCCAATGACTGCTCACCTCAAACTCTCATCTCAAGGAGGTACTCATTTTTTAGATCCTAGCTTATATAGGTCAATTGTGGGCAATTTACAGTATGTTACCATTACTAGGCCTGAGATCTCTTACTCAGTGAATAAAGTTTGTCAGTTCATGCAATCTTCTTTAGATTCCCATTAAAAAGTAGTAAAATGAATACTGTGATACCTTTATGGCACTGCCACCCATGGCTTACACTTTCAAAAGTCTGATACTCTGACTCTCTCAGGCTTTAGTGATTCTGATTGGGGATCGAATCCTGATGACAGAAGGTCCACTAGTGACTATTGTGTGTATTTTGGCAAGAACTTGATTGTCTGGTCTAGCAGGAAGCAGCATGTTGTATCCAAAAACAGTACAGAGGCAGAGTATCGAAGTTTAGCTGCTTTGGCCACTGAACTTATCTGGTTGCAAACATTACTCAATGAATTAAGGGTGTCCCTGCCTCATCCACCTGGAGTTTTTTGTGATAATCTAAATGTTGTCCTATTGACGTCTAATCCAATTCTTAATTCTCGAACAAAACATTTTGAACTTGATTTGCATTTTGTTCGAGAACAAGTTGTCTCCAATAGGTTACATGTTAGTCATATTCCAGCACATGAACAGGTTGCTGATGTGTTAACTAAGGCTATTTCTAGTTCTTTGTTCACGGCTTTCAGAGACAAACTCAGAGTTGAACCAATTCAACTGCTGAGTTTGAAGGGGGATGTTAGAGATAAAGGGTAATTAGTTATGGTAGTTAGGTTAGTTAACAGATTGGTTAGTTAGTTGTAATCAGTTACATGTTTGTTATAGTTAATAGATTAGTTACTTCAGTGTATATAAATTCATCAGTGTAATAGTGTGTGTGTGTGTAAAAGAATCATAATTCATTTTTCTGAATTTTCAGTTTCAGAACTCTCTCTCTTTTCTCTCATCTTTTCTTTCTTTTTCTTTACACCAACCTGACCTTGATACCTCACAGAATAATAACAAACAATATATGTAATTAAAATAGTTTAAAAATTTGGATGAATTGGAAAAGTATTTATTTCCTTCATTTCAAAATAGTCTATTAAAGTAATTTCATAAATATTAAAAAAATTATTAAAAAGTTTTAAATATAGGAAATATGATTGTATCTGATTAAATTATCTTTTATTAAAAAATAAAAAATTATTAAAAATACTCAAAATATTATCACTCCATTAATGTTCTCTAATTTCTTTTAGTAAAAATACTAAGAGGCAAAAAAAAAATTAATTAATGTCTTTCTCAAGCAACAAATAAAACAAAACAAAACATTTTCTCTTAAATGACAAATATTCTAATATGGAAGAAATACCTTTATTGTCTGTACAATTTGTACATTTAAATTTTGACTACAAAAAAGGTGCATTTTATATCAATTTTTTTTAAAAAAAAATCTACTTAATCACCATGTCTTTTATTTTTATTTTTATTTGTCTTTATTCGGACATCATCACACTTTGATGTAAAATAAATCTTGTTCGCCAAACGTTGTGCCTCTTAGCATGCGTTTCCACAGGTCAAACCCTTGACATTTTTAATAAGCTCTCTAACCACTAAATTCAAGCTTCCTTATCACATAACTGACATAAGCTATAATTGATTGTTAGTAAATAAATACTCTCCTGCCTATTATAACTAATGAATTTATTTATTTTTTTAAAAGGAGTAGTGGCGAAAAGAAAAGAAAAATAAGATAGATAACACAGATTTTTTTATATTTTAAAGCAAAAGTAGACAATGGAATAATTAATAAATTTTTAATTAAACTTAATGAATTGTGAAAGTTGCTATGGTAATCATAACTAGGGTGTTCAATGAGTAGGCTGGGTGGGTTCTATGGTAATTTTGAACTCGACCTGCTCATGAAATTAGTGGGTTGAGTTTGGGTTAATTTGATGTAACTCAATTAACTCAAAAGCGGGTTAGGTTAAGTCAAACTCATGTATGTAATATACATTTAATAAAAAAGTTTCTCTTGTTAAAATAAATGTCAAAATATGAAATCGAAAATTTGTTACATATAATATGTTTTTATTTAAAAACTATTAATGTCCCAAATCTACTAAAAAGTCATATAATCAATCTTACATAAACATAATAAGTCTCAAATAAAATAAATAAACATAACAAGTTTTACTAAATTAATATAAGTATGAAATAAACTAAAGTAAACTAACAAGCTCCAAAAACCATAAACAACAAACAATATTAGCTAACTGAATTCAATGTCATCACATATATTATATGGATTAATATAATCGTTTACTTTATTCTCAATTTTTTCAACATATTATTTGTCATCTAAGTAATTTATTGAATTTTTATCGTAGTAGTCCATTAAATACTTCATGAGTTTCTCATCGCTATTTTCTTCGTTTGTTATATCATTAATATGATCATATGACTAAAATATCTACACTTAAACTTAATTGTCACTATAAAAAAGTTAGAAAAAAAAGCAACTTGATATGCCACAATAACTCTAAACAACTTTTTTTAAAGAAATAAAAATAGTCACGTAAGTGAGTTGAGTTTATGTGAATTGACATTTTTCAAACCCACTAAACACAAAAGACTCGACCTGTATCACGTGGGTTGGATTATTTTCCAACTCAACTCAATTATGGACCTAATTTAACTTATTTTTTGTAAGTTTAGTTGGATTAAAAATCATAGATTTACGAGTTGATACAACTCGCTAAACACCCCTAATCATAAGGGTATATAATTGGGATAAATTATTAAACATTTGTTTTTTTTTATATGATAAACATTTGTTTTTTAAGAGGTAATAGATTTAGGAAATCTAATAGGTTTCAACCATTAGTACAACACACGCATTTAAGAACACATAGCACATATACATCACACTAGGGAGGGGGAGCAGGATTTGATACTAGGTCATTGCATAAAGACTTTACTTATTGAGTTAGTTGGCTCTTTCTAAATATTTATTTGTTACTGATTTTTTTATAATATTTATAAATTTATTAATTAAAGATAATTAACAAGTATGTCTGCTAGAAGAAAGAACTTTTCCTTCTTCTATGTTGTTCTAAACTATTAATTTCTAAAAAGTTAAAGAAAGAGAAAAAAATATAATAAGGACTAATGGTTGAGATGTTCCACAAAAAAGAATTTTCTGCTACATGAAGTACAAACGAACTTTTCGTAAGGAAGGTTATTTGTTTCATTCTTGGTGCGAAGAGAATTGAGATTTTAGACGGGGCGTATTCATGCATCACATAAAGTATGTAAGAGGATATTAATATAGATCTAACAAGTTAGTTTTTTAATAAATTTTATTTGATAATATTTATATATAAATTTATATGTATATAAAAATTATTAGTTAAAATTTAAAATTTTATATATTTATAATTATTTGTAAAAAATAGTAATTTAATTAAATTTTTATATAAATTTAAATATTATTAATTAAAATTTATAAAAATTTAATTTTTAATTTAAATTATTAATTTATTTTAATAATAAATTAATAATCCAAAATCAATGATTCATCTATAAATTCAAAAAATTTGGTTCCATAACTGCCTTATCACCTTTGTACATCAATAGCGTTAAAAATAATCCTGAGTACAAAATTAACTCTCTGAATTGCTGCCATTAAATTAAATGAATAGCAAGGAAACAGGAAAGAGAGACCGTAGACATGGGACAATCCTTGACTAGCAGCGAAAGCTCCGATTGCTGTGTGAAGTTCGGATTTCGAACGCGTCAATTAGGCAATGACTTTCGCTTTATCGATATTTTTGGATCAAAACAAAAGTAAATGAAGAAATTAATTAATAATAAATAGCTAGTTTCCTTAAACAAACGAACAGGAAGTTTTTTTTTTTCTAATACATAATAAAATGATAAATTTTACTAACAAATGCTTAAAAAGTTAAAATAAAAAAATGTTAATGACAAAAAAAACATTTAAAATATTAAAAATTTAAAATATTTTATCTTTTTATTTAAAAATTTTTACTCTGACCCCTAAAATTATATAGTATATAGTATATAGTATATAGTATATATAGTAGGGGTGTAAATTGGTTCAGATAATCGACCAACCCGATCAATCCAAACCAAACTAATTAAATTAGTTTGGGTATATTGATTAGTTCGGGTAAAATTCAAACCAATTAAAGTTTAATTGGTTCGGTTCTCGGATTTGAAATTTCAAAACCAAACCAAACCAAACCATATATTTATATATTTTATTTTCAAAAAAAAATTTATGCTACAATATTTTTTAGCTACTACTTATTTTTTTGATTTTTTGTAATACTTTTTAGTTTCCAACTCTTAAAACGTCATTTTCGTTCAACACAGAAGACTAGAAAACTCCTCTGTCAAAATATTCAGTTATGCCAGGAATATGCTATCAGGTGTTATTCCAAAAACTCTTAGAGAAGTGAGAGGCTTGAAAACTTTGGATCTTTCCTTCAACCAACTCTTTGGATCCATTCCTATTGAACTTCAAAATCTACATGTCCTTCAACTTTTGAACATCTCTTATAATGATTTAGAATGAACAATTCCTAATGGTAGAGTTTTTCAAAATCTTTCTGTTATCCATTTAGAAGGCAATAAAAAACTTTACTTATATTTTACATGTGAGCCTCATGGCCATGAAAGAAAGCATGTCAGACATTACATCATCATAACTACAGTGGTAACAGTGATACTATGTCTGACAATTTGCTTGCCACTATACATAAAGAACAGAAAAGTGAAAATAACAGCAATAACATCATCTAAACTTTGAAGCTTGAAAACGATGAATTGACTTTAAATGTTCTAGTATTAACTTTAAAAACAATGAATTTTTTACTCTAGTTTATGAGTACTTAAGTAATGAGAGCTTGAAAGATTGGATTAAGAGGAAGAGAAAGCAGGCAAATGAAAATGAGTTGAACCTTATGGAGAGACTGAATATAGATATTGATGTTGCTTGTACATTGGATTACCTTGCAATGATAGTGAAATTCGTATTGTGCATTGTGATTTGAAACCCAACAACATTCTCTTGGATGAAAATATGACTGCAAAGGATGGAGACTTTGGATTCGCTAAGTTGCTGATTCAAAGTTCAACTAATCAAGTCTTCATTAGCTCCACTCATGGCCTTAGGGGTTCAATTGGTTACATATATACCTCCAAGTTAGTAGCCTCACAACTTTCTCTTAATTGAATAGTAGTAGTATACAACTTGTCAAGTTAAATCTCTCTTGAAGAATTTTTTAACTTATTCAAATATAATTTCTTAATACAAATATCAATATGTTTCTTTTTTCCTCTTTATGAACCTTTTAATACATATTCTAAAATATCAAATAATTATTAGTGTTAAAATCAATAAATTTAATTATATTTCTAAAATAAATTTCATTGGTTTATTATGTATTTTTTATTATGAAAATTTAATTATTTAATTAATTTTTATATTAAAAAAATGACAAACTCGATCACCCGAACCAAACTAATTCATAGATATTCGATTCGGTTCGGTTTGGATTTGACTATTAAAAAATATGAAAATTGAACCAAACCAAATCAATTAATTTTGATTGATTAAGATTTATTTTTCCTCAAAAATCAAACCAAATCACTCACTTACACCCCTAATATACAGGTCCTCGTCTCGCAAAGCGAAACGATAAAGTGATAAAGTGATAAAGCGGAATCAGTTACTTACTTACTTTATCTTTGCTCTGTGAATTTTGATTATGCCATTAGATTTCTGTTAAAGTTGTTTTTTATATAAAATTGTTTTTGCTCTATGTTTCAGTTATATATAGTTAGGATGTGATCAATAATCCTATTGTTAAGCGATAACTTTTTACTTTGACCTATTCATTTGCCTCGTTTATCACGTACTAGAGATTGTTGTGTGGGCTGCATTTTTTTTCAAATTCTTAATAGTAATATATTTTATTTATTTTATAATTTTTTTATTAGATTTTTAAAAGTTTAATTAGTCTTAATTAAGTTAATTTTGTTACATTTTATGATATTGAACTTAATTGAATCATTAAAAAAAGTATTGTTTGAATTAACTTTAATTTATCTATTTGGCAGCGTTCAATAAATTAACTACAATTTAAGTTGTAAATATTTGGTTATTGTGATTCTGATATTGTAAAAAAGTTAAGATAATTCTCTACGACTTTTATGAGACTTCAAGATCCAAATTAAATGTTTGGATAATTTAAATTGGAGTTGAAGTAAGATCCAAAGTGCTAATCCTGACAGCTTGACCTCTGCGAACTCATCAGCCCATTTCTTGAGTTATAAGTGTGGATATAAGTTTGCCCCAAATGGTTTTATATGTTAAGTTTTGATGATGACAAATACAAGACAAAAAGTACATGTTGCTTATGTTCTGTTGCATCCTATATAGAGCATATCCATTAGTAATTGATAAATATCTTATTTGGATGTATCTATGAAAGTTTTATATGCATGCTAAATTAACTAGAGTTATACATTTATGATTCATGCATATAAAGATATTGAATTGTGATTCTGGACTAACTATGCTTGTTTAAGTGAGCAATACTTTGTAGGATAGTCCAAGTACCAAGAATGAGCTTGCAACAAGAAAGCAAAAGATCTCAATTAAGCTCAACACAAGGAGAATGTGAACGGATATCTCATGAAGGTTTTGATAACATCAAAGTCATGTCAAAGACCAAGTCCAAAGGAAGATTAAATGATATAGCTTTTAGGACTTAGGGTCTTTATGTAAGAAGCCTTATGGATATCTCAAATATGTTTTTCAAAACTTTACAAATGATTTTTCTATGTTAAAATGTCCAACAAACAAGTTTTGAAAAGCTAATTTTGGTAATAGTTCAAATCTATGAAAAATAGCAAAGTTTGAGTTTTACAAAACTGACCTTTGGTTACTCTTTTGATCATATCTTTCAAAATACTTTGAGTTTTGTTTTGAAACTTCTTTCATTTGAAAATAGACTCAAAGATCTTTCCAATGACTGGTCATTTGCTTTAAACGGATAAGAAATGAAGAATTTATGATCATTTGAATTCAGTTTTCAAAATCTATGAGGAGTATTCGAATACAACTTGTGGTATTCGAATACCACAGCACAAAAACGTTCCTGAATGAGTTTTTTTAAAGGGGCATTCGAATACATGATATGGTATTCGAATACCACAGCATAAAAAACGTTCTAGATGAGTTTTTTTAAAGGGGCATTCGAATACATGATATGGTATTCGAATACCACATGCCTGAAAACGTTCCAGACTATATTTTAAATAGAGGCATTCAAATACCTCTTTTGGTATTCGAATAACAAACGTCTGAACAGCATTTCTAACGTGTTTTTAAATAGAGGTATTCGAATACCTCATGTTGGTATTCGAATAACCCATGTTAATTTGCTTTTCACGATGGTTTTTAAACAGTGGTATTCGAATATTGATTTAGGGTATTCGAATAACCCACGAGAATTCTGTTTCATTTTTGAATTCATACGAAAACGTTAATGCATTTATTATCTCATTAATTTGCTCCAACGGCTATTTTCTATCTGGCTCTATAAATAGAGACCGTGGGTCTCATCTGCAAGCATCCCACTATTTGTTTAATTTGCGCTTGCTCGAAAAATGTGATTTATATTTTACGCTTATTTTCTCGTGCTCTTTTTGCTAAAACTTTGAGATATCCTTGAGAGCCTCTTAGCACTTCAATTTGTATAATTTACTCGAGTGAGAGTTTCTCTTCATCTATATTTCGCTCTTCTACATTGAGGGTGAGGTATCCTTCAAGATTTGTAAAGGGGTGAGGTATCCCTCTAAGGTTTGTGTAAGGGTGAGGTATCCCCAGTGCCGTGAGACTTTAGCACAAGGGTAGAGTTTCCTGTGTGTGAAAAGTGCTCTCTTATGTAAAGGTTGCAAGCGCCTATTGAAGCTTGTACATATAGTGAAAAATCTCGAACCGTGTTTCTGGGATGGACGTAGACCACAAGTGGTTGGTGGTCGAACCGGGATAAATATCGTGCTCGCTTCTTCTTCTCTTTATCTCTTTATTTTGTGCAATCTTTATTTTACATAATTTTATATTATTGCACATTTATTTATACAATTTTATATTATTGTACATTTATTTATTTACTGATTCTTAAAGCTTTCTTTCTTCATCTCGCAATTCTTTCTCTTTTATTTAATAGCTTAAATATTTGTATTTATTTTAAGAGCATTTGCAAAAAGTTTTTTAATACCCAATTCACCCCCCTCTTGGGTGCCATGACTAATAAGTGGTATCAGAGTTTCGTGCTCTGGTAAAAGCTTAACCGCTTAGAGTTAAAGATCCTTACTTGTGAGCAACCTTGAAAGTTTTTCAAAATGGAAGGTTTTGAAATTGATAAACCACCATTCTTTGATGGTGTGCATTTTGTTTATTGGAAAGTTAGAATAGAGTTTTATATGCAATCTATTGATTTAGATTTGTGGGATATTGTGCTAAATGGATTTACTTACAAATCAAAACAAATTTGGAATAGTTTTGACAAAAAATATTTTTCTTTAAATATTAGAGCTATGCAAATTTTGAGAAGTAGTTTGAATGATGAAGTTTATGCTAAAATTAAAAGTTGCTCTAGTGCTAAAGATATATGGGATGCTCTTAATGCTACTTATTTTGCTAACAATGATTTTGTGCATAAAGTTGTATATAGAAAGCAAGAAGAGCAAATGCCATTAAAGGAAGCTTGTCATGAAAAATATCCTCAAAGAGATGCTCAAACTATTGAAGGGAGCCAAATGCCACTTGGTAACAATGATGCTCAATTTGAAGAAAAGGCATGGCAAAACAAAATTGATGAGGAAGAATGTGATTCTCTTAAAGAGGCAAGTACCCTAGAAATTGACACTACTTCCTATATGGCTAAAAAGGACTTTGAGGTAAATAATTCTAAACTATATTATAGTCCTTCCTATGATGAGTTGCAAAGTGCATATAATGAATTGTATGATGGTTTGTTGAATTTAGAAAAGAAAAACTTATCGTGTTTGAAAAATATTTCCTTTATTGAAAATGAAATCAAAACTTTGAAAAATATTTTTCTTGATGAGGAAATTTCTTTAAAATGTGAAACCTCAACTTCTTGTGAAAAATGCATTAATTTAGAAAATCAAGTTGATGACTTATATTCTGAATTTGCCAAAGCTAATGATTGTAATTGCTTAAATTCTATGCTTGTTAATAAGAATAAAATTAATGTTATTACATGTGAAAATTCAAGCAAGGCTTATGGTAAAATTAATTTAGAATATAATAACAATAAAATGCTTAAGTTTTTCAAAAATGATACTCAAATGATTAAGCCATCATTAAATTCAATTATTTGTAATTTTTTGTATTATCTAGGACATATTTCTCATTTATGCAATTATAGAAGAAATTTTTATATGAGAAATTATATGGTATGGGTTCCTAAAAATCCTAAAGCCCCTAATACTAATATTCAAGGACCCAAAATGAAGTGGGTACCAAAGTGTCCTCCTAGTGTTTCAATTATGCAGAATATTTCTCAAAAGGATGAACAAATTGGTGAAAAGAAAGAGGAATCATCAAGGAGAATGCTTCCAAAGCCTAATGGTAGAAACTTTGGTCAAAGAAAGAAGATGACTTCAACCAAAGCTTCTCAAGTACAAAATGTAGAACTTGCAAAGTTCAAGACTCTAAAAGAGAAGCGATGGATAAGAAAAAGTATTTCCTTGATTACCAAGGCCAAGGTATCAAAAGCTTTTACCTCTTATGCACACTCACATGCAAAGTCAATAAATTTGAGGTATATTCCTTGTAAGCCTTAATTGATTAATAGAATCATGTGTACTTGATAAAATTTGAATATTATGTTTAACACATGATTATGTTCATTCTTATTATATTTTGTTATATATCTTAGTACATAAGGTTCTATAATGCTTATGTATGCTTTATATGCTTTAAAATTGTCTATATATCATGAAAGCAAACATGCTATCAACTATGTGCTTAATAGTATTTAATTATTTAATTTATTGTGCTCAATTTACATATTATGAAAAAATTAATTTTTATGAGAGCATAATAAATTAATATTCGAAAACTAATACACAAGGACCCAAGAAAATATGGGTACCAAAAGTCAAAAATTTAAGTGTGTTGTAGGTGTGCTTGAAGGCTAAGAAGTGACTTTGGCATCTTGAAAGTGCTGCTCCAAGCACAAAGACTAAAAATAATTCCAAGCTCTCTTCCCTGTCTTCATGAAGCTTGGACTTGCAATTCTTGGATAAGTGAAACTTGTGTTATACTTTTCTAGCTTTATGTCTTAAACATGTTCTTACACGTTAATATGCTAGATAAAAGTATGCTCATTGTTTTGACATCCTTTAGCATGAGTTTTTGTTTAATCATGGCTTAAAATAAGTATTTGTATTAGATGATTTTATCTTGTTTTATCACTTTCTAACATAATCCTTAGTTGTTTCAAAATGATTTTGTAAGAATCAAAGTATTTGGTTTAATTGTCATGAATGCATGTTAAAATGAGTGCTAAATTGCATGGTTGTTTTTAATCTTTGCAATTATTATTTGAAAATTCTTCTGCATATTAATATGCTAGATAAAGTATGCTCCATGCTTGAAATGACATGTCTAATGAGAATATCCTTGAGCTTGAGTTTTTGATCAATCATACATATGATTAAATATTTGAATTTATTACTTAATTATAATTTCATCCTTCTTGAATTTTTACTGACTTGAGCGTCGGAGTTATCCCGAAATCATTTTTGCAGGTACTCCATCAAAAGGTATACTTTCGTCTCTTAAAAATGCTTTTTCTGGATATATATATATATGATTTATTGCTTAAGTTATTCGAATACCTTCACATGGCAGCCAAGCCAAATTTGGCCATCTATTCGAATACTAGGGAAGGTATTTGAATACCCTCTATCAGAAGGGTGCCCCTGCTGTCTCTGCTGCTACTGCTGCTGTTTTTCATACCCATGCTTTATTTTAAAAGTTTCTGTTGCATTTGTTGTTGTATATGTTGCATAGCATTAATAATCAATACATGCTAAATTCTTTGTTTGTTTTATTTAAAAATATACACTTAATGATATGTATGAAATATGCAATGTAATTGGTTATTATATTGATGAATATATGTACTTAATTAATTTGATTAATGAAATGAAAATTATTTTGTCCTTGTAAACTCATTTGTTATTTTATTATTTTAAATGCTTATATTCTTATGAGTTTGGCATAATGACTAACCTCTATGGATCCAAAATTGATGGATACCAATGAAAGTACTTTGAATTATTTTGTAGGGTGTCAACTACCTCAAGCAAGCATTTAAATGGAATAAGTTCATTCAACTTGAGGATAGTGAAGTTAAAAGGACTCGATTTTTAAACGGATGCAAATAATTTCTATTCCTTCATGAAAGCTTGAAGCTTGGAAGTTGGTGGAAGTGAGAGTCGTCTACAAAAATTCAAAGAGTATATTTTTGGTGATATCAAACTATTATCCTTTTTTTTATATACTTTAAATTTGATATCATGTGATATTTGGAAACGTAGAGAGTTATGTTATACCTTTACATGTCTTGCATGATAATTATTTGCCAAAAAATGCCTAAATAAGTTTTGATGATGATCATATGCTTCTTGATAAACTTGAATCATGTCTTAAAATGCTTAAACTTTTTTTTTGATTCAAGTGCATATGTGCTTCATGCAGTCCTATTAGAGCTAATAGTACATGGTTGATAATGTGATACATGCTTTAAATTATATATCAATCAAAATTATGCCTATAAATGAGGTTACATGACATTTGATGCTAACCTATGTTTGAGAGGACTTTTAAAGTTAGCTTTGCAAGTTTCTCTATATGTTTCAAATATAGCCATCAGATTTTTACATACAAGCATATGTGGATAAACGAGAAAAGCTGAATGGAATTCAAATGAAGAGGAAGATAAAGAAGACTTTCTTCTAATGCAATGGAATGGAGAATTCAAAGGAAGAAAACTCAAAGTTAAAGGACTAATAAAGAAGGATCATTACTATTTATCTATCTCAATAAGTATCTCTATCCCTAAGCTATTATGATATTTTTTATGATATGAATTGTATGATACTTGTTGATAAATTGATCTTAAAATTATTAGATGTTTTCCTTACATGAGAAGTATGCTTAGCATTGACAAAGTGCCTAATTGGATATTAACTTGCTATTTTGTCATTGCATTTAGGGTGAATGATATTAGTTCTATATATGCTTTAATCCCTATAGCATATTTCATCAAGGAGATGTATTTATGTTCTTTTAACTTGAATTGATCTGTCTCAATGAATATGACTTTTTATATAAAACATCTCTATCTTTCTAAAATGCTTTTGAAAATATAATGTGCTATTGTAAAATTCTTTTTGAAAGGGGGAGAAGTTTTTTAAAATGGTTTTTGTTTGAAGGATTAAGAATAAATATCTTTGCCTTTGCTTTATTTTGATAATATGCATATTCTGAGGGGGAGCTTATCTCTTAAATTGTTGCTCATATCCTATAACTAACAAGTGGTATATCTCTTGGCTAACAAGTGGTAAACATTTTATATCTTTTGCCTTACATCTCTGTTTGATTACATAAAGTGTTTTACTGTTATCATATGCGAAATGTTGACATGACAAGCATTGCATGAATAATCCTCTATATCTTGCAAGCTTATTTGTTTCATCTCTCTATTCTTGACTCATATGTAAAATCTATAAGGGGGAGAAAATATTTTTTTCTTTCTAAGCCTTTTTGTTGATGTCAAATAGGGAGAGTGAAAATTGGAAAGAAAAATATATGCTTGATATACTCATTGTTTGATCTTATTGTTTAATATGCTTACATGAATATCCATTCTTGAATATTGCCCATCAACATATTTTTTCTTTGGTGATTTGTCATCATCAAAAAGGGAGAGATTGTGGATATAAGTTTGCCCCAAATGGTTTTATATGTTAAGTTTTGATGATGACAAATATAAGACAAAAAGTACACGTTGCTTATGTTCTGTTGCATCCTATATAGAGCATATCCATTAGTAATTGATAAATATCTTATTTGGATGTATCTATGAAAGTTTTATATGCATGCTAAATTAACTAGAGTTATACATTTATGATTCATGCATATGAAGATATTGAATTGTGATTCTGGACTAACTAGTGCTTGTTTAAGTGAGCAATACTTTGTAGGATAGTCCAAGTACCAAGAATGAGCTTGCAACAAGAAAGCAAAAGATCTCAATTAAGCTCAACACAAGGAGAATGTGAACGGATATCTCATGAAGGTTTTGATAACATCAAAGTCATGTCAAAGACCAAGTCCAAAGGAAGATTAAATGGTATAGCTTTTAGGACTTAGGGTCTTTATGTAAGAAGCCTTATGGATATCTCAAATATGTTTTTCAAAACTTTACAAATGATTTTCCTATGTTAAAATGTCCAACAAACAAGTTTTGAAAAGCTAATTTTGGTAATAGTTCAAATCTATGAAAAATAGCAAAGTTTGAGTTTTGTAAAACTGACATTTGGTTACTCTTTTGATCATATCTTTCAAAATACTTTGAGTTTTGTTTTGAAACTTCTTTCATTTGAAAATAGACTCAAAGATCTTTCCAATGACTGGTCATTTGCTTTAAACGGATAAGAAATGAAGAAGTTATGATCATTTGAATTCAGTTTTCAAAATCTGTGAGGAGTATTCGAATACAACTTGTGGTATTCGAATACCACAGCACAAAAACGTTCCTGAATGAGTTTTTTTAAAGGGGCATTCGAATACATGATATGGTATTCGAATACCACAGCATAAAAAACGTTCCAGATGAGTTTTTTTAAAGGGGCATTCGAATACATGATATGGTATTCGAATACCACATGCCTGAAAACGTTCCAGACTATATTTTAAATAGAGGCATTCGAATACCTCTTTTGGTATTCGAATAACAAACGTCTGAACAGCATTTCTAACGTGTTTTTAAATAGAGGTATTCGAATACCTCATGTTGGTATTCGAATAACCCATGTTAATTTGCTTTTCACGATGGTTTTTAAACAGTGGTATTCGAATATTGATTTAGGGTATTCGAATAACCCACGAGAATTCTGTTTCGTTTTTGAATTCATACGAAAACGTTAATGCATTTATTATCTCATTAATTTGCTCCAATGGTTATTTTCTATCTGGCTCTATAAATAGAGACCGTGGGTCTCATCTGCAAGCATCCCAGCTATTTGTTTAATTTGCGCTTGCTCTGAAAAATGTGATTTATATTTTACGCTTATTTTCTGTGCTCTTTTTGCTAAAACTTTGAGATATCCTTGAGAGCCTCTTAGCACTTCAATTTGTATAATTTACTCTGAGTGAGAGTTTCTCTTCATCTATATTTCTGTTCTTCTACATTGAGGGTGAGGTATCCTTCAAGATTTGTAAAGGGGGTGAGGTATCCCTCTAAGGTTTGTGTAAGGGTGAGGTATCCCTGCAGGCTGAGACTTTAGCACAAGGGTAGAGTTTCCCTGTGTGTGAAAAGTGCTCTCTTATGTAAAGGTTGCAAGCACCTATTGAAGCTTGTACATATAGTGAAAAATCTCGAACTGTGTTTCGGGGACTGGACGTAGACCACAAGTGGTTGGTGGTCGAACCAGGATAAATATCGTGCCTGCTCTTCTTCTCTTTATCTCTTTATTTTGTGCAATCTTTATTTTACGTAATTTTATATTATTGCACATTTATTTATACAATTTTATATTATTGTACATTTATTTATTTACAGTTCTTAAAGCTTTCTTTCTTCATCTCGCAATTCTTTCTCTTTTATTTAATAGCTTAAATATTTGTATTTATTTTAAGAGCATTTGCGAAAAGTTTTGTAATACCCAATTCACCCCCCCTCTTGGGTAATGGTTGCCATGACTAACAATAAGAGCTCAATTGATACCAAACTAGTGGCATTGGAAAGTTAAGACTCAAATCTATAACTTTCATATAGAACACAAGAGTTAGATCAGATGTATAGTAGGTCATATTGAGCTTAGAAGTCAGAACAGAGGAGTTGTAACTGAACTTGAACAATGTGTAAAGATTGGGCCATATCTTGAGCTGTAGGAGTGATATTGGCCTGAAATTAGTGGTGATGATCACATATTTGATACATTAATAAGCTTTCATTCTTAGTCATTTACACTCTTTATGTACTTAATTGATTGAGTTTTATTATGTTTTGTAAGTTTGGACTCAAAATTGAACTTAATTGAATTTTTCAGCATGATTCATATCTTACACTGTTTCTGTATTTGGGTCATATCTTGGGCTGTAGGTGGTCTTTGGAGCTGATTCTAGTGGCATTTGAAAGATAAGAGAGAGTTCTATAACTTTCATGAGACCTCAAAGGCCCAATCACACGAGTAGATAACTCAAATTGGGGTTGAAGCAAGAACTAGAATACTGTTCCTGACAGCTTGACCTACGTATACTGTTCATCACAGATTTTGGGCTAGATGTTGTAAAATGGATTGAAATTTGGATGCTGAATAGTTAAGACCCATATCTACAACTTTCATGTTGAACACTTTTCCAGAATCGGATTCCTTGAAGGTGAAATTGGGTTTGGAAGTCAGAACAGAGGAGCTGTGACTGGGCCTAGACAGTATGTAGTAATTTGAACGTATCTGGAGTTGTAGAAATGATATTGGATCCAAACCAAAGCCATTTGAAAGCTAAGATCCAGGCCTACAACTTTTATGAAAACCACTTGGTTCAAAAATGACGAATGCAATGACTTCAGAGCTGCATGATTTCGGAGACAAGGAATCTTCATTATTTCCCACTCATTTAATGTCATTTAATGTCATTTGGCATTTTCCACTCATTTTCCAATCATCCACCCACTAATAACTCAGCCCCCTTGACATTTTGTATCTCTAATCCTTTATAAAAGGAGGCCTTGACAGATCATTAGGGATATTAGGTGTTAGTTACCAAAATGATACCATTTTGTTACTAGGTTTTCTTGTAGTAATTTTCCTTTGTTCTAAATGAAAGTCATGTTCTTCTTCTTCTTCTTCTTTCTTTCTTTCTTCTTATCTATGAGTAACTAAGTTTCATTTTACTTGGGTGAAGAGGTGAAGCTCTTGGTAATGAAATAAGGTTAAATTAATTTCTCTCTTATGCTTAAATGATATATTTTCAAGTGATCATTATACGTATTATATTTTGTTTCCAAACTCTCATTGTAAAGTGGAGTTCTTGATTTGTTGTAGACAAGAGATTGACACAATGAATGCTTTAACCCATTTACAAGTGGTGGTGTTAGAAACTCTCCTTATAAAGTGGAGTTCTTGATTTGTTGTAGACAAAATATTGGCACAATGAATGCTTTAACCCATTTATAAGTGGTGGTAATATTTTTAGGAAACATAATATAATTACGTGTATTATTTTAATAGACTTTTAACGTTATATTTTCCGATTGGAACCTCCATGTTACGAGGATTCTAATTGAGTTATAAAAGGAATTAATCTTACTTTTACTTTATTTACCAAGAGTGGATCATTTTTACCCAAGTAAATAATTTTTTTGTAGTAACAAAATATTTACCTTACCTTAAATAATCTTCATCAATTCCCTGTGGATCGACCTCGGACTCACCGAGAAATTTATTACTTGAGACAACCTGCACTTGGGTTTGCAAATGCGACAACTAAAAAGTGTGCATCAAGTTTTTGGCGCCGTTGCCGGGGACTTGATTTGAAGAACAAATTTCTGGTGTAAATATTTTGTACATATTTTTTTTTTACTCTTTTAATTTTTTTTTTCTTTTGTATATACTAACTTACTAACTTTGTGGGGGAAATCTCTCCCTTTTATTTTTTTTGTACATACTAACAGTGGGGAAACTCTCCCTTTTATTTTACGCACTAACTTAGTGGGGAACCTCTCCCTTTTACTTTTCTTTTTTGTAATTTACTTTCTGCACTTTATTTTTTGCATTTTAATTTCTCGTACGATTGGGGTAATTCTCCTTTTATTTTCTTGTACATATTAACTTAGTGGAGGTAACTCTCCCTTTTATTTTTTTGTACTTTATTTTCGTATTTATTTTTGTCATTTTTTTGTTATTTATTTTTGTCATTTTTTTTGTTTACTAACTTACTAACTTACTAACTATCTAACTTTTTACTTTATCTGCTTCTAACATTTAAATTTATCTGCATACTAACTTTTTATTTATTTTTTTATTTTTTTTATTTGGTGGTTGGTTTATTACCCCACCTTTGTTATTTTTTTTTTATTTGATGGTTGGTTTCTACCACACCATTTTTATTTTTTTATTTGGTGGTTGGTTTATTACCCCATTTTTTTTATTTTCTTATTTGGTGGTTGGTTTATACCACACCTTTGTTAATATTTAATGGACGGTTTATACTGCTAGCTTGTGTATTTTTTTTTTCTATTTTAAGTTACTTGTTTATATTTAATTGGTATCGTGATTTAAATTATGGTCGTTTAGTTAAAGTTAATCCTAGTACTGTACATATTGATTTGTTTGAATCACAATCACACACATCAAATACAATGGCTGAAAATGAAAGTGTGCATGATGAACATGAAAATCAACCGCTGCGAACCATGCGTGAGTATTTGCAACCATCCCGAAATTCTAGTCCATCATGTTTTATCTTTCCACTCAGTGCTAACAATTTTAGATTCAAGCCAAGTATGATTTCTTTACTTCCTAATTTCCATGGTTTAGAATCTGAAAGCCCATATTTACATCTAAAAGAATTTGAGGAAGTATGTACTACTTTTCATGATCAAACTTGCACTGAAGAGGTTGTTAAGCTTAAATTGTTTCCTTTTTCTTTGAAAGATAAAGCAAAAACTTGGTTTAACACTTTGAAATCAAGATCAATTAGCACATGGCAAGAAATACAATGTAAGTTTTTGAAGAAATTTTTTCCAACACATAAAACCAATGCTTTGAAAAGACAAATCCAAATTTTTTTCCAAAATTCAAATGAAGCATATTTTCAAAGTTGGGAACGTTTTAAAGATTTGTTGAATTCTTGCCCACATCATGGTTTTGAAAAATGACACACTATAAGCTTCTTTTATGAAGGGTTGACACCCGAAACTAAACAATTTGTGGAAACAATGTGCAATGGTGAGTTTCTTGATAAAGAACCTGAAGAAGCTTTAGATTATTTAGATCATTTGGCTGAAAATTCTCAATCTTGGCATGATACTAATCATTTTGAAAATTCAATTAGATCTAATCTTGCAAATGCTAGTAAAGGAAAATATCATCTTAGTCAAGAAGAAGATCTAAATGCTAAGTTTGCTAGTTTGGCTAGAAAGATTGAAGCTATGGAATTTCAGAAAGTAAAAGAAATCAAATTTGTGCAAAATGAAGAAATTTGTAGCATTTGTGATGAATTAGGACACTCAACAAATGAATGTCCAAAACTTCCTGTGTTTAAAGAAGTTGTGCATGAGCAAGTAAATGCAATGAACAATTTTAAAAAGCCATTCACTTTTTCTTTTTCAGATACATACAATCCGGGATAGAGAAATCACCCGAACTTTAGTTGGAGGAATAGCAACCAGCCACAATTCATGCAACCACCACCTCCTCAGGCACAGCAAGATTCTCAAAATCCTCAAGGATATGCACCCTATGTCCCACCATATAGGAAAAACCTTGAAGGAACATTGCATGCATTCATGGAAAAACAAGAGGCCATCAATAACCACAACAATCAAACCATGATTGACATAAAAGACACTCTTGCTAAACTTTCTTCTGCACTTGCCATTCATGAGAAAGGAAAGTTTCCCTCTCAACCTCAACTAAATCCCAAGGGTCAATACAGTCTAAAAGATGGTAATCCAGAAAACCAACAAATAGATCAAGTCAAGTCAGTGATAACCCTTAAGAATGAAAAAGTTGTTGAAGAAAGTAAGGAGATAAAGAGCCAAATGTCCAAAGTGATGAATTCCTTGAGTGTGAATGAGCTAGAGGATGTGGAAAAGAATCAAGATAGTAGTGATGCTGAACTACCCAAGGAACCTAAGGTGACAAAAAGTCTTGTTAAGTCAGAAAATGATGATGAAGGCCACCAGACATACATGATTGACTCAATCATGGATAGGGGAGTTTCTACAACCCATGAATTTGATCCCCTTGAGAATTTTCTTGTCAATTCTGAGTTTAATTCTATCAGTAATCCTTCTGATGTAGTTGATATTTCTACTATTTTTTATAAAACTCAAGATCATGACACTCAGGCATGGCAACCAAAGTTTAAAGAGTTTCTTATGAAAGGTTGGAGCATTACTGATAAAAAAGGTGTTCGTCCCTTGAGTACTGTTCTTATAAAATTAATTTGGAAGAAGGTAAATGGTCAGCGGTGGAAGCTATAACTTGAGTTGAAGGATCCAGATGTAGCAGAAACTTTGGTAGACGATCTGTCTACCAAAGCTGAGGTAAGTTTTTAGTATTTCATATTTTTATTGAGTCGGCTTAAGTGCCTCCCAGATTTCGGAGCCTTTGTATGGGGATGTAAATAGTGTCGGTAAAAAAATATAAAAAAAACCCAATTTTTTTTTATTTCCATGCTTATTTATTTCATTTTTTTTTGTCATTGCTAACCATTGTCAAGATGTAGTTATTCTCTTCTCGTCTAAGCATTTCGGGTATGTGACTTCTCCTCATTACTTTGTTTAATTTTGTCCCAATAATTTCTTTGATGTATATTGATAATTATTTCTTCAGTTTGGATTTCATTGTTAACATTGAGGACAATGTTGTGATCTGGTTGGGGGGAAGGATAGTTGTGTGTAAAAATTAAAATAAAAAAAATAATTTTTTTTTTAGAAAGTGTGTATATTAATATGTCTGTTGTGTTTATGTGTTTGTCAGTAACTTACTAAACCAGTGAAGGATGGCAGAGTAAGGAGTAAATTTTACTCTTGAGACGTATCTTAGTTGGGGTCGTAACTAGTTTGTGTAGAAGTAGCAACTCAAATTCAGGGAAATTTGCATGATTGAGTAAATTATCTTCTTTCTTAAAATTCACATGCTTGGTTATGGATGTTGAATTGGTGGACTGAGAATGATAGAATTATGCCTTATGAGATTTTGAGCTTATCGATGAATGGATTGAACATCTGTACCATTCTTTTCTTTCTTGAGTGATTTTTTTCTCATGGAATTGTTACTCTAGAACTTGCTTTGATTCTTTTTGAAGCTACATTTTCACATGCATACATAAACATGATTGAGGCAAATTTTCTTGAATTAACCACTTTGACCAAATAGCTAACCTTACATATTTTCCTTTGTTTAACCCCTTTGAACTTATTTGACCATTCTTTGTTTCTAACTCATTATGTACCTTAAATGAAAAACCACGTTCTAACCCAACCTTAGGGAATAAGAAAGCATTTACTTTATTATTTAATGAGTTCTGGAACAAGTGTGGGGGTGCATATGCAGATTGGTTATAAAAAAAAAAGAAAAAATGTGTCTATATAAAAAAAAAAGTTGATTATTGCTACAATCAAAAGAATGCACCATGTGATATATCCATACCAAGACTGAGGGTGGATGATTGGAAATAATAGGAATAGAAGGAGAATGTTCAAGCCTAACATTGAATTCAACCTACCAATTGATCTTCAACAAAACATTAGTCAGATATTGGTCATTGTCCTGTAAGAGGAAGAACTAAGAAATTCTTGAGAAATTTAGACTGAATGTTCTCAAACATCTTCTCCATTCTAACTGTATCATAATGTTTTTTTTATTCTCTTGAGTATTTAACTTGTCTTATCTATATTACTTCCACCTTTACCTTGACTCCATTATAACCTTGAATAAAGTCCTCATGATTTGTGTATATATGTTGTTTTTGAGTAGTGGAGAAGTAGAAGATAAGCAAGCTTATGGTAGTACAATTTTCATGGGTTGAATTGAGTGAAACACAAACCTTTTAAACACTTGAGGGATTGAGAGTGAATCTTGTGAAAATCTATCATTCTTGACTCATGCTTTTCAATTGAAATATCCTTACTTGTTGATTTGAGATATGAAGATATGTTACCTCATGAATGTTTTGATTACTTGAATGATTAATTGCTCTTCATTTGTAAATATTATTAGAAATTGAGTCTTTTAGAGTGTTTAGCTTTTGAGTCTGTTTCGTTTTTTTTTTAGTTTTGGTCTTGTGTTTTGCCCAGGAGTGCAAAAAGCTAAGTGTGGGGGAATTTGATGATCACATATTTGATACATTAATAAACTTTCATTCTTAGTCATTTACACTCTTTATGTACTTAATTGATTGAGTTTTATTATGTTTTGTAAGTTTGGACTCAAAATTGAACTTAATTAAATTTTTCAGCATGATTCATATCTTACACTGTTTCTGTATTTGGGTCATATCTTGGGCTGTAGGTGGTCTTTGGAGCTGATTCTAGTGGCATTTGAAAGATAAGAGAGAGTTCTATAACTTTCATGAAGACCTCAAAGGCCCAATCACACGAGTAGATAACTCAAATTGGGGTTGAAGCAAGAACTAGAATATTGTTCCTGACAGCTTGACCTACGTATACTGTTCATCACAGATTTTGGGCTAGATGTTGTAAAATGGATTGAAATTTGGATGCTGAATAGTTAAGACCCATATCTACAACTTTCTTGTTGAACACTTTTCCAGAATCGGATTCCTTGAAGGTGATATTGGGTTTGGAAGTCAGAACAGAGGAGCTGTGATTGGGCCTGGACAGTATGTAGTAATTTGAACGTATCTGGGGTTGTAGAAATGATATTGGATCCGAACCAAAGCCATTTGAAAGCTAAGATCCAGGCCTACAACTTTCATGAAGACCACTTGGTTCAAAAATGACGAATGCAATGATTTCAGAGCTGCATGATTTCGGAGACAAGGAATCTCCATTATTTCCCACTCATTTAATGTCATTTAATGTCATTTGGCATTTTCCACTCATTTTCCAATCATCCACCAACTAATAACTCAGCCCCCTTGACATTTTGTATCTCTAATCCTTTATAAAAGGAGGCCTTGGCAGATCATTAGGGATATTAGGTGTTAGTTACCAAAATGATACCATTTTGTTACTAGGTTTTCTTGTAGTAATTTTCCTTTGTTCTAAATGAAAGTCATGTTCTTCTTCTTCTTCTTCTTTCTTTCTTTCTTCTTATCTATGAGTAACTAAGTTTCATTTTACTTGGGTGAAGAGGTGAAGCTCTTGGTAATGAAATAAGGTTAAATTAATTTCTCTCTTATGCTTAAATGATATATTTTCAAGTGATCATTATACGTATTATATTTTGTTTCCAAACTCTCCTTGTAAAGTGGAGTTCTTGATTTGTTGTAGACAAGAGATTGGCATAATGAATGCTTTAACCCATTTACAAGTGGTGGTGTTAGAAACTCTCCTTATAAAGTGGAGTTCTTGATTTGTTGTAGACAAAATATTGGCACAATGAATGCTTTAACCCATTTATAAGTGGTGGTAATATTTTTAGGAAACATAATATAATTACGTGTATTATTTTAATGGACTTTTAACGTTATATTTTCCGATTGGAACCTCCATGTTGCGAGGATTCTAATTGAGTTATAAAAGGAATTAATCTTACTTTTACTTTATTTACCAAGAGTGGATCATTTTTACCCAAGTAAATAATTTTTACTGTAGTAACAAAATATTTACCTTACCTTAAATAATATTCATCAATTCCCTGTGGATCGACCTCGGACTCACCGAAAAATTTATTACTTGAGACAACCTGCACTTGGGTTTGCAAATGCGACAACTAAAAAGTGTGCATCATGTGGCATTGGAAAACTAAGACAAAAGTGTACAACTTTCATGAAGACCACTTTTCCATATTCTGATGATAATCATGAGTTCAGTACCGAATCATTTGGGAGACAAGCATCTCAATAATTTTTCCATCATTCACAATTATCAAACAACTCCCTTGGAATTTTTCACTCATTATCAAACAACTCCATTGTCATTTTATTTTCCTCAAGCTCTATAAAAGGGAGCATGACTACTCATTATGGGTATCTTGGCTTAGAGATCAAGATCATGTTATTGTGTTATTTATTTTTCTTGTAGTAGTTTCCTTTTGTTCTAAATAGAAGTTATATTCATCTCCTTCTTCTTCTCTCTTTCTTTCTTCTTGTTCATGAGTAAGTAATTTTTATTTTACTTTGGTAAAAGTGTGAAACTTTTGGTAATAAATTAAGGTTAGGTTAATTTCTTTCTTGTGCTTGAATGATGTATTATCAAGTGGTCATTATATGTGTTGTATTTTGTTTCCAATCAATTTAGAAACCCTTCTTGTAAAGTGGAGATCTTGATTCATTATAGCCAATATGTTAGCACAATGAATACTTGAACTCATTTACAAGTATTGGTGTTAGTGAATAATTTAAGAAACCATAATATAATTACATATATAATCTTAATTGAATTTTAAATATTGTATTTTCCAATTGGAACTTCCGTTGTGTGGATTTCAATTGAGTTATATAAAGAAATAATATTGTCTTTAATTTATTAATAAGAGTGGATCTTCTAAGTCAAATAAATCTTTTTTTCATTTGTAAACAACTTTTATCACCTTTATTATTGTGACAAATTTTTTCCTTACTTCAAATAATTTTTCTTCATCAATTTCCTGTAGATCGACTTCAAACTCCCGAGAATTTATTACTTGAAACAACCTGCACTTGAGTTTGTAACTTATAATTCGCTTCAAGTTTCTGACACTGTTGCCAGAGAATTGATTTGAAGAACAAATTTATTGAGGCATTCATTATTTAAGTAAACTTCATCATCTACAATATATATATATATTACTCTTTTAATTTTTTTACTTACTAACTTACTAACTTTCTAACTTACTAACGTACAAACTTTCTAACTTACTAATTTACTAACTTTCTAACTTATTAACTTTATTATTAACTTTTTAACTTTCTAACTTATTAATTTATTAACGTACTAATTTACTAACTATGATATTTAATGGTAGGTTTATACCACTTATTTGTATATTTTTTTATTTTAAGTCACTTATTTATACTTAATTAGTATCGTGATTCAAATTCTGATCGTTTGGTTAAAATTAATCCTGGTACTTTATAAATTAATTTGTTTGAATCACAATCACACACATTAAATACAATGGCTAAAAAAGAAAATATACATGATGAACCTGAAAATCAACCGTTGCGAACCATGCGTGACTATTTGTAACCATCTCGAAATTCTAGTCCATCATGTTTTGTCTTTTCACTCAATGCTAATAATTTTATATTTAAGTCGAGTATGATTTCATTACTTCATAATTTTCATGGTTTAGAATCTAAAAGCCTATATTTACATTTAAAAGAATTTGAGTAAGTATGTATCACTTTTAATTACTAAACTTGCACTGAAGAGATTGTTAAGCTTAAATTGTTTTCTTTTTTTTTAAAGATAAAGCAAAAACTTGGCTTAACGCTTTGAAACCAAGATCAATTGGCACATGACAAGAAATGTAAAATGAGTTTTTAAAGAAATTTTTTTCAATACATAAAACCAATGTTTTGAAAATACAAATCTAAATTTTTTTTCAAAATTCAAATGAAGCATATTTTCAAAGTTAGGAACGTTTTAAAGATTTGTTAATTTTTGCCCACATCATAATTTTGAAAAATGATATACTATAAGCTTCTTTTATGCAAGGTTAACACATGAAACTAAACAATTTGTAGAAACAATGTACAATGACGAGTTTCTTGATAAAGAACCTGAAGAAACTTTAGAATATTTAAACCATTTGGCTAAAAATTTTCAATCTGGGCATAGTACTAATCCTTTTGAAAATTCAATTAGATATAATCTTGAAAATACTAATAAAGGAAAATATCACATTAGTCAAGAAGAAGATCTAAATGTTAGGTTTGCCCGTTTGACTAGAAAGATTGAAGCCATGGAATCATGGAAAGTGAAAGAAATCAAATCTGTGTAAAATGGAGAAATTTGTGGCATTTGTGATGAATTAGGATGCTCGACAAATGAATGTCCAAAAATTCCTATTTTTAAAGAAGTTGTGCATGAGTAAGTAAATGCAATGAATAATTTTAAAAAGTCATTTACTTCTTTTTTTTTCAGATTCATACAATCCGGGATAGAGAAATCACCCGAACTTCAGTTGGAGGACTAATAATCAGGCACAATTTATGCAACCACCGCCTCCTCAGACGCAATTGGATTCACAAAATTCTCAAGGATATGCACCTTATGTCCTATCATATAAGAAAAACTTTAAAAGAACATTGCATGCATTTATGGAAAAACAAGAGATTATTAATAACCAAAACACTCAAGTCATGATTGACATAAAAGACATTCTTGCTAAACTTTCTTCTGCATTCACCATTCACGATATATGAAAATTTCATTCTCAACCTCAACCGAATCCCAAGGGTCAATACAGCCTAAATGAGGGTAGTTTAGAAAACTAACAAATAGATCAAGTCAAGTCAGTGATAACTCTTAGGAGTAGAAAAGTTGTTGAAAAACAAATTCTTGAACCTTATGAAAAAGATGATGAATCAATTCCCTAATATAAGGAAGGAGTTGATAAGCCACCTGACCAAAAGGAGACCAA
Organism: Ormosia semicastrata; assembly: GCA_029884595.1. Lineage (NCBI taxonomy): Eukaryota > Viridiplantae > Streptophyta > Magnoliopsida > Fabales > Fabaceae > Ormosia > Ormosia semicastrata. The sequence continues at coordinate 15,540,428 of JAQQTO010000038.1, forward strand.
ACTCTCGCCTTCACCTCCATATCCTCAAGCGTTAAACAATTCAAGTAAATTGAACTATAATACTGAAATTTTTGAAATTTTTAAACAAGTGAAGGTCAATATTCCTCTGTTCGATACTATCAAACAGGTTCCCTCTTATGCCAAATTTTTGAAAGACTTATGTACTGTTAAAAGGAAACTAAATGTGAAAAAGAAAGTCTTTTTGGCTGAACAGGTAAGTTCCATTCTTCAAAACAATAATGCGTTGAAATATAAAGACCCTAATTGTCCTACAGTTTCATGCATTATTAGAGAACATAAAATTGAACGAGTTTTACTTGATCTTGGTACTAGTGTTAATTTGCTTCCATATTCAGTTTATCAGCAACTCAACTTAGGTGAATTAAAACCAACTTCTATAACTCTTCTACTTGTCCATAGATCAGTTAAAATTCTAAAAGAAATAGTAGAAGATGTGTTGATTCAAGTTGATAAATTTATATATCCTGTGAATTTTATTGTCTTAGAAATTAAACATATGGTTAATAGTTATAAGTCAATTCATATTATTTTAAGTTGTCTATTTTTATTAATATCTAATACTTTAATAAATTACAAAAATAAAATAATGAAATTAACATTTAAAAATATGACACTTGGTCTGATACAGATTGGCAGCGGTAGCATGAGCAAGAAGTTGGTAGTGCGAAGTCAAATATGGCTCTGTCCCTGAATCACCACCTGTGCAATTACGTTTTAGTCAATCGGAACACCGACCTGGTGCATAAAAGCCATCTGAATAGCCAATCTTGCTCACACTATTCGGTTCATTCAAAGTAATCCAATGTTTCACCCTATCACCAAATTCCATGAAGCAAAGTTCAGCATAGTCCCTAAAATCATTTCTGCATGCTCATATGATTTATACATGCTCATCAATTAATTACATTAATTGATTTACTAAAAACATTCCCTCAATAGTCATGTATATAGCTCTGGGTGATATTTTGTGTCACTCACACAATGCGAGGGCTTAACAAACCGAGATACTCATCCTCTAAGGCTTGGGGAACATCCCAATGAAAAAGAGTCACATATGGTTGGAACCTGCATTATTCTCGATGATTATTTATACCGTATGGATATGATAGTAATACATGGTAAAGAGTAAAATTAAAAAAATTAATAATAATAATAATAATGAATAATGACCATTAGTCATTAGCTCGTTGATGAGGTTGTTATAGTAGTTTATTCCTTCTTGGTTTACACCTCCACTAAGCTTTCCTTCTGCAAATAGTTTATAAGAAATTGAAAATGGTTACTATGAAGCGCCGACCGAAGGAAAAAATAAAATAAAATTATCTGGGTGGAATATCAACAGAATTTGACTTACTTGGTAGGACTCTAGACCAAGAAATGGAGAATCTATAAGCATCCAAATTCATATACTTCGTGATTCCAATATCTTCCTATAATATTAGACCAAACTATCATGACTCTACAAATTCTTATATTTTTTTTATTTAAATGAAACTTACCTATATAGTTCTACAATTTGCTCCTTTCTTAGCAAGGAAATCTGCAGGAGCATTCCCTTCCCCGTAGATATGGTTAATCTCGCAAGTCCAAACCCTTGACATCAAACTTTGAATATCATAAATCACTGCACTGTAGCGATGAAATGTGGAAAGATCTCCTTTTACCAAGTGAATAGCATGAAGACAATCTGACTCACACATGACATTTCGAAAACCCATGTCCCAACTCCCAAGCCAATGATAGACCTTGTCTCAAAGCCAAAAATTCAGGTAAGACATTGTCAGCCCAACCCACTGAAACAGAAAAGCCAATGATCCATGAACCATTGCTATCCATCAACAAACTACCCCTTCCAGCCAAGCCAGAATTTCCCATGGAACTTCCATCTACATTGATCTTTATATGACCCAAGGGAGGAGTCATCCATTTCACAAGTATGTGTTCTTTTGGTCAGCTCTCTTTCTCTAAAATCCATAACTTTTCTAGAGTGAATATGTGATACCTTATGGTTTCTTATTTTATTATCTAAAAAAAACTAATGTAAGAATAATATAATTTTTTTGATGTGTCAATATCATTTCTATTTTTATAATATTTTTAAAATTAGACTAATTATTGAATTGGTAAAGACACTGGTTTAAGGTTCATTGATTTAACTATGATCGAACCGGTGATATATATATAAAATACAATATATTAAGTAATAAACTAACTTACTAATATCCTATATTATGTTGTTTAGTACTTCAAAGTCACATATTATACAATAAGTAAAGTATTCAAGCACATAATATATATAAAAATTAAGAAGAAGTCACATTTACAAGTTACATATAGAGTAGTGAGTGAAACATCTAAGCATACAACCTATATAAAAGTCAAGAGAGAGACAAACCTTATTACGCATTTCTTAGACCTTATATGTGAGCTTCTGTAGCATGACATTAGCCTCGATTTAGCTAAAAAGATATTGTTTGTTGACAAAAAAATGATTTTAATTATTTTTTAATAAAATCAGTTCAAATCGATTTATTACCAATTTTATCAGTTTTTGACTAGTTTAATCAATTTATGACGGATTCTAATAGGTTCTTTCACAAACTGATTCAGTGGTTTAAATGGATTAGACCTGTGACTAATTTATCGATTTTGTGGTTGAACCGGTTGGTTTGGTCCAGTTTTTTCAATATACTTTTTAGAGCACCAAATATGCCATAATGACACCAAAAAAGAAGTCCCTTGGGTTGAGAAAAAAGATTATCTTTATATATAGGTTAAAGTTATAAAAAAATAGAAATGTAGGTTGAATATTTAATGTAGATGAAGAAATGGAAAGAGGAAAAAAATTTGAAGCATTTCCATGTGAACCCGTGTTTACAATTGCAAGCTGCAATTTGTAGAAATTTTTAGGTGAAAACTTCCTATATTATATATGTAAATTATCTTTTAACATGTGTAAAATTATGTGGACTAAATTATATGTCAAAGATTGATTTACAAACCTAAAGTAAGAAATTCCCATCCAAGAATTACTAAATTTGTTTATGAAAGATTCTTTAATTTTTTTCTTCCCTTGCGAAATGGAAAAGACATTTTATGCTACAAACTAGAAATAAATCTATCAATCTATCTATATTATTATTATTATTATTATTATTATTATTATTATTATTATTATTATAGTACAATTGCCTTGGAACAATTAATGATATCAACTATTATTTATCAAATGCAAAGAAATAATTAATAGTACTATATATAGTATTAATTTAATTATATAATTAAAATTGTGTCAAAAAAATTATTAATAAAATTTCAAAATAAATTTTTTTTTTGCCTTGGAGTAATTAATGATATCAACTATTAATTATTAACTATTACAAACAAAATAAAATTGACTCAAATAATTACTAAATTTTGACAATAATGCTATTAAGTACAAACAACTTTTTAAAGAATGCCATACAAAACTACTTAGACCAATGAAATGAGAGAAAAGGCGGAAATTTCAGTGGAAAAAGGTAAAAGAGAGAACTATTTTCGTCAAAACTATTCGTGCGCAAAATATGAATTCACTTTCGTACTAAAAAGCATTTCCAAATTTTTAAATGAGTCTTTGTATAAAATTTTATAAGTTTAGAAATATGTTTGAATTAATTTATTTAATACTTAAAAAAATTCACTTAACAATTCATTAAGGAATATTTTGATTATAATTTTTTAAATCAAAACAAGTTAATTAAAAATGTTCTAAATATTAAATTATTAAATAAAAATTTATTTATAAATATATAATTTAAAATAAGCCATGTGACACGAAAAAAATAACTCGTTAAATTAGTGACAAGATACATGATATTCATTAATCCTTGTGCAATCCACATAACGTACAGGGTAATTCAAATTGTTACAGTTGGTTTATTCTGTTATATCGTGATACACATGCTTCCCCACCACACAGTTACTCAACACTTGATAACATCGTATGCAAGAAGGATTCATCACAATCCATGCACTAATCCCGCACCAAGTGTTGCTTAATTAAGCACATAATCCTTTATTTGTTTTTTTCTAAAGTTTTTTTCTTTTTTTCTATATTGCGGTTAGATGATGTATTACTCCCAACTTAACTAATTCACTTCTCTAATTCAAAGACAATCTATCTACCTTGGAACTAATGGATCACCATGATATTCCTTTACTTTTGGTATGACCAAGTGATTGACATAACTAAAAGTTCGAAATTGTGACACTGTACTACACCACAAAACCTGAGACAGTATGTACCTATGGTCTTAGTTGACCAAAATATATTGTAAACAGAGAATGCATCATTTTAGTAGCTAGTGTGGTTGATCGATGTAGTGATAACTAATTTATTTCACTGGGTTAAAAGAGCGTGCACAAGTGCTACCAAATCCAAAACGGGGCTCTACCATATTGGCAAATCTTCTATTACCCATAGATCTGAATGAATGAATTTCATATCACTTTTTACTTGGAACCATGCTGAATATATATCTCTAACTAAGATTTATTGAGGAAATTCTTGAACCAGTGCGCCGAGAGTTTCAGGTATCTTTTCAAGCCATCTTTAAAATCCACAAATATGAGTCCAAATCGCACGGTGTAGCCAGAGTCCCATTCCAAGTTATCCAACAATGACCATACAAAATACCCCTTTACATTCACACCATCCCTTGTTGTATACAGAAAAGGCAACAAAAACAAGCGAATTAAAATGCATAAAATATATAATATGAAACAATAAATAGAGAGAGGCTCTTCTGATAATGCATTACTTACCTGATTGCAGTTTGAAGATAATAAAGATGACGATAAAGGTAATCAACTCTATAAGTATCTATAAGGGCTTCTTCAAGTGATAGTGTTCGATCGTTGAACTCATCATAACCTATTAATTAATTTTGTAAGATTTCAATTAGCGTTATTAACATTTAAATTAATTAAACAGTATGCATAAATATCTGGAAAATAAAAAGAAATATAACTGATGTTACCATTTTCAGTAATGTAAATTACGGGGTTGTTGTACTGCTTCTTGATGAAGAGCAATAGCTCTCGAAATCCTCTTGGATAAATACATAACCAGCTCGAAGCAGCCTGCATATAATTATAAAAAGAATTCTCTTTATATTTATGATGATATTTTGGGGAAAAAGAAACAAATGAAAAGCATTAATATGTAATGTAGCTGCAAAAGAAATGGTGTAACACATACCATTGGGCCAAGGGGCTTGCCGTCATGCTGATCTGTCATTGAAAAAAAAAAGAATCATGTACGTACGTTAAATTTCTTTTAATTCTTTTTTACCATTCCTTAGAGAGATATTCTTGAACTTACATAAATGTAACACATCAGATTTACACACAAGAAACAAAAAGTTAAAGAGAGAAGAAAAACAAGTCCCACTAAACCCACTCATCACAAAAAATTATATTCTTTCTCCAACTCTTTATTTTTTGTGTGTAAATATGATGTGTTACATTTATGTGTATATAAGAATATCTCTTCATTAGAACTGAAGCAACTACTGCAAGCATATAAATAATTTGATAATTAAGATGTCATAATATGCAATAAGGCTTTGTTTACTTGTAACATTAACAAGAGCATCGGTTTGTAGGGCTGGTCCGGCACCACGTAGGTGAGGTGCATAGGCAGCATAAAAGGATGAGTAGTAGTTTAGGCCCAGAAAATCAAACGACCCCTTAAGTTGTTTGGCTTCTTCTTTAGAGAACTCCGGTAGCCGGTTTCCAACCATAATTCGCATGCTTTTTGGATACTTACCTTTCGTGAGGGGCTCCATATACCTAAAACCAAATGAAATTAACAAGAACTTTTGAAATACTCTTCTCTGATTTCTAACACTCAGTTGGCACAAATGGCACATCACTACATTTGAATTCAGCTGGTTAAACTTAAGTATATATCTTTCTTTTAAATTCAAGTGGAGTCAATTGAATTCATATATAGTTTACCTTTAATTTTATAAAGGTTTTTTAGAAGACATATAGTTTATGTAAACAGCACAGATTACTCCACATACAAGTGAGTACCAACCACTAATAGTGGTCAGTAATGGGGAATGCTTTACAGTCACAATTAGATCATATATGCACAGATGTATGATGTTGTTGGTCCACAGTCTTAACTCTTATCACTAGAATGGAGTGGTACACCATCAATCATGTCATGATCATATTTTCAAGAAATTATTGGTTAATCTCTTATTATCTTTAGGCTTTGAATAGTTAAATACGTATAACCTTACCATCCAAACATGAAGTCAAGGGCTCGTCGTGCAGCGTCACGATCCGATTGCTCTTCAGAGACCGGCACAAACCAGTCAGAATTTAATTTAATCCCTATTAAACCCTTTTGAGATGCCTGCATATACATTTTCAAATATTTTGGTTATCTAATTAGTAACAGCATTCAAAAAGTCCAAATAAAAATAAAGCATACTCTTTGGCCCTTCTATTGGTAATGTTCAATTCTCAAATAATTTAAATTTCAGGACATAAAATTCATTGCCGAGTTTAAAAAGCATTTCATGATTTAAAAAGTTCAAGGATACAGAGGACCTGATACTTGGTCTTATACAGTTTGGCAGCAGCAGCATGAGCAAGAAGTTGGTAGTGCGAAGTCAAATATGGCTCTGTCCCTGAATCACCGCCTGTGCAATTCAGTTTTAGCCAATCAGAATACCGACCTGGTGCAAACCTGCCATTTGCATAGCCATTCTTGCTCACACTTCTTGGTTCATTCAAAGTAATCCAATGTTTCACCCTATCACCAAATTCCTTGAAGCAAAGTTCAGCATAGTCCCTAAAATCATCTCTGCATGCTCATATGAATTATATATGTTCATCAGTTAATTACATTAATTGATTTACTAAAAACATTCCCTTAATAGTCACATACATAACTCTAGGTCGAAATTTGTGTCACTCACACAATGAGAGGGCTTAAAAAACCGCCATACTCATCCTCTAAGGCCTGGGGAACGTCCCAATGAAAAATGGTCACATATGGTTGTAGACCTGCATTATTCTCAAATTTTATTTTTGATTAACAACAGCATTACATGGTCAAGAGTTAAATAAATAAACAAATAATGATTTATGACCATTAGCCACTAGCTCATTGATGAGCTTGTTATAGTACTTTATTCCTTCATGATTTACACCTCCACTAAGCCTTCCTTCTGCAAATAGTTTATAAGAAATTGAAAATGGTTGCTATGAAACACGAACTAAGAAAAAAATTATCTGGGTGGAATACCAACAAAATTTGACTTAGTTGGTAGGACTCTAGACCAAGAAATGGAGAATCTATAAGCATCCAAATTCATATACTTCATGATTCCAATATCTTCCTATAATATGTAAATCAATCTATCATGACTCTGCATATTTCTTATTTATTTATTTATATACAAAATTACCTATGTAGTACTACAATTTGGACCATATCTTATACCGATGATATGAGTCGACAGTTACATCTCCATTACTTCCATCTTTTATTTTTTCTGCATGTCATGTCATTATATGTAAGTGGAATTACACATGTAATTAGCTAATCTATAGTTAAAGCAAGCAATAGTTTATTTGGCCTAGTGTAACGGGTAAAATTGCACAGAAAACCTAAAATTCTATCAGGTTGGAGCAATTCAATAGTTACTAGCATGTTTGGATAATAGTTTGCACACCCCAAAGTGTGTGCAAACTGAGTTTCATCCACAATAAATACTTGGCAAATCATGGTTGGATTGTGATTGAACATGACTTTGGTTTTTGGGTCTCAAACCAGTTCGAGAGGAAGTTTAAAAAAAAAATTGCTTATGCATTAGATCAACTTATGGTTTGCAAATTATGCAGGCTTTTCTGCTCAAAATGACCCTTGAACATGAATCCAGCACTAAATATATCATTAGAGAAAAGCTAGCAAGTAGCAAAAAAGTGAATGGAACTCGCACGATTTCACATACAGAAAGAGAGTTCCTCTTCCAAATCCATTTTGAGTTCAATATATTTAAGGCAAAGCAGACTAGATCACATTCACAGGGTACGATGATTTTTATTTTTATTTTCCAAATGAACTATAAAAGAATTAATACATTTAGGAAGAGTAATACCTGGGTATTTATGGGTGAAAGTATCCCATATACTAGGTCCTCTGCCACCTTCCCTTGCTGCACCTTCATACTACAAATTAAAAACGCAAGAACCCAGAAATTCATAACACAAAATTAAATCTCATATATTCTACATACATAACTCTAATTGAGAGCAATAATCAAGTTGGAAGATGGTTCAAATTAATTGACAAAAAAAAAAGATATATTAAGTACCTGGTATGCGGATGATGCTGCACCGAAAATGAAGCCTGCGGGGAAACTGCTCCGATTCAGATAGGAAACGTCAAGAATTGGCGCAACAGCCTCGGTATGAGTGAAGGTGATGGATGAGGTAACAATAAGAGCCAAAATGCCAAGCTGCAGAAACACGTTGAAATCTAATGGCATCATCAAAATTCACAGAGCCAAGATAAAGTAAGTCATCAACTGATTCAGCTTCATCACTTTATCGTTTCGCTTTGCGAGACGACAACCTGTACATACTGGAGAATTCTAATATGACAGTCGTTGATTTATTTAAAAATAAATTAATAATTAAAATTAAAAGATTAGATTTAATTACTATTATTTAGATTTGTATATAAATTTAATTTAATTTAATTATTCGTTTTTATGAATAATTAAGCATATAAAAAATTTATAAATTTTAACTAATAATAATTATATATATTCAAATTTATATATAAATATTAACATATAAAAAAATAATTCATTTGTAAATCATTTCTCAAATGATTTATAATAATCTTTTTGTATATATTATATAATTTTAGGAGTCATGATAAAAAATTTTAAATAAAAAGATAAAATATTTTTAATTTTTAATATTTTGAATGTTTTCTTTTATTATAATTTTTTTCTTTTAACTTTTTAAGCATTTGTTAGTAAAATTTATAATTTTATTATGTATTAGAAAAAAAAAACTTCCTGTTCGTTTGTTTAAGGAAACTAGCTATTTATTATTAATTAATTTATTCATTTACTTTTGTTTTGATCCAAAAATATCGATAAAGCGAAAGTCATTTCCCCATTGACGCGTTCGAACTTCGAACTTCACACAGCAATCGGAGCTTTCGCTGCTAGTCAAGGATTGTCCCATGACTACGCTCTCTTTTTCCTGTTTCCTTGCTATTCATTTAATTTAATGGCAGCAATTCAGAGAGTTAATTTTGTACTCATGATTATTCTCAATTTTTATTTTTGATTAACAGCAGCATTACATGGTGTTTGTATAAAATAAATATTTTTTGATAGGTTACTATTTTGTAGTTTAGTATAAAGACAGCGAGAACATATGAATTTATTCTTGAATAAGAATCGAAGTTGTAATATTAATTTCGATTTAAATATCAGTTAGTCAAAATTGTAATATAGATTTCGATGCAAATACTAGTTTGGAGTCATTTTAATTTCATAATAAGTATTGAGATTTCGATTTAATATCAAAATTGAGATTTGAAAAATAGTTACACTTAGCAAATTTTTAAAGAAAAATAGAAAATCTCGACTTAATAGAAAATCAAAAAGTAATTGAAGATTCAAATTTGAATTCAAAAAGAGAGATTTTTGAATTTAAATTAAAAATTAACAACAGTTGCAGGTGTGAGATCAAGACAACATAATGATTGATGGTTAAGACTAAGCAGTTACTTGTAGTAGTACAAAGATTGTTGACAAAGATTTGGTAGTTATTAAACAAAGATTATTAATCATTTAATAATTATCTTTATTTTAGACACATGTCAAGATATTGTAAAAAATGTAGTTACTTAGGAAGTTTATAAATACTAAAAGGATGGAAACATTTAGGGGTTGAAAATTCATTACTCACAACCACTTGTAAATTCATGCTCTCACGTCCATTGACATTTCGAGCAAACAACACGCAAGTCTAGTCTAGTATGTTTCCATCCACTTTCATTTCTGTACAATTTATCAATTCAATGCAAATTTATCTTCAGTACATTTAATTTCAGTCACTTTACTTTACTGCAAAACTCTTTTCTACTCCTGATCAAGTATTCTTTCGAGATCATTTGATTTCTTTTAATTACCTTTTTTACTTTACTGCAAAACTCTTTCTAATCCTGATCAAGTGTTCTTTCGAGATCATTTGATTTATTTTAATTATTTTCTTTACTTTATTGTAAAAAACTCTTTTCTATTCTTGATCAAGTGTTCTTTCGAGATCATTTGATTTCTTTTAATTACTTTATTTATTATACTACAAATTTATTCTACTGCACTTTACATACTTGCGCATTTACTTTTCACTGCATTTACTTTATGCTCTTTATTTTAAGCATTTTATATTACTTGTCACATTTATTTCGATTGTCCTTTAATTTATGTCATTTACATTTATTTCATTTGCATTTGCATCTTCTTATTTCTCAAAAAACAAAGCCTCTTTATTGTTAAATTTATTTCTCATTAAGTTGAAAACAAACATAAACATTCGATTTTAGATTTGCATAACCAATTGAAATTTAAAATCATCATCTGCATTCCTTTAAAATACTTAGACCAAAATCTCAAGAAGAATTGATTCATTTTCTCAAGTTGAGATCAAAAATCAAACTTTATCCATTAGACAAGAGGTTTACCACAGCTTGATTTGTGATAATAAAAAATTTTGGTAAACACATGGTCAAGAGTTAAATAAATAAACAAATAATGATTTATGACCATTAGCCACTAGCTCGTTGATGAGCTTGTTGTAGTACTTCATTCCTTCATGATTTACACTTCCACTAAGCTTTCCTTCTGCAAATAGTTTATAAGAAATTGAAAATGGTTATTATGAAACACGAACTAAGAAAAAAATTATCTGGGTGGAATACCAACAAAATTTGAATTACTTTGCAGGACTCTAGACCAAGAAATGAAGAATCTATAAGCATCCAAATTCATATACTTCATGATTCCATTATCTTCCTAAAATATGTAGAGCAATCTGTCATGACTCTACATGTTTCTTATTTTTTTATTTACATAAAAAATTACCTATGTAGTACTGCAATTTGGACCATACCTTATACGATGATATGAGTCGTCAGCTACATCATTACTTCCATCTTTTATTTTTTCTGCATGTCTTTTCATTATATGTAAGTGGAATTACACATGTAATTAGCTAATCTATAGTTAAAGCAAGCAATAGTTTATTTAATTGGCCTAGTGTAACGGGTAAATTTGCACAGAAAACCTAAAATTCTATCAGGTTGGAGCAATTCAATAGTTACTAGCATGTTTGGATTATAGTTTGCACACTTTGGGGGTGTGCAAACTGAGTTTCATCCACAAAAAATACTTGGTAAATCATGGTTGGATTGTGATTAAACATTACTTTGGTTTTTGGGTCTCAAACCAGTTTGAGAGGAAGTTTAAAAAAAAAAAGCTTTGTTATAATCTCTTAAAATATATTTTTTAATAATTCTCTTATTATTTAATAAAAAAATATTAAATAAAAAATTAAATATAATAAATATGTTAAGAATATAAAAAAATATTTAATACTTTCTTCATTTAGTAATTAAGAGAATTATTAAAAAGATGTATTAGGAAGATTAATCATTTTTCAAAATAAAATTGCTTTTGCATTAGATCAAACTATGGTTTGCAAATTATGCAAGCTTTTGTGCTCAAAATGACCCTTGAATATGAATCCGGCACTAAATATATCATTAGAGAAAAGCTAGCAAGTTGCCAAAAAGTGAATGGAACTTGCGCGATTTCACATACAGAAAGAGAGTTCCTCTTCCAAATTCATTTTGAGTTCAATATAATTAAGGCAAAGTGGACTATATCACATTCACAGGGTATGATGATTTTTATTTTTATTTTTAATTGAATTACAAAAAAAATGTGTTGTAAGCATTTCTTTTTATCAAAATACAAGCTCTCCTGAGGTCATAATGGACGAATCATAGGACTTTTATGTAATTCAACTCCATTCAATTTCTCTATTTTAAAAGGACTTACTTCTAAATAATCAAAGCTTTGTTCTCACCGTTCCAACAAGTAACTGGTAAATGATCTCATTCCTTCATATTTTTATTTAATATATCTATGGTCAGGACAATTGGACCATTGTCATGTTTTGTGACCATTAAAGACGGCCCCTTTTTAATTACCCCCAAAGCAAAATTGCTGCGCAGCTAGCGGCATCCTAACTCGAGCGATTGAGCTTTCAGCTTTCAAAGTCATGAAGTGGATAGATAGGTATTTTTTACGCAAACAAGCGTATGTAGAAAAGTTATCGTCTACTCTTCCCTCCAAAACCAAACGTGATATGCTCTTACAAATGTCAAGAAGATGACCTTACTCTTAGGGATGATATCCGTACGGGCCCTTTCCCCCGATTCCCACCACTCATATTCTTTTTCGTCCCGATCCCCCATGTTTTCTATGGAGAATTTTTTCACTTTGTCCCCGTTCTTGAGTTTCCGCAAATACTTGCGGCGACCTCAAAATAAAAGAAAAAAATAAAATTCAATAAAATAATACAAAGGTAATGAGCTTGGCTAGGGCTGAATTAATTTTTTTTAACTTTTTTCAGTTTTAAAATAATACAAAATTAATTAAAGAAATTATTAAAATAGACAAATAAATATATATATATATAAATAATATTATAATAATTTATTGAAAACGGAGATCCAGCTGGACAAGAAATATGGTCCCCCTCCCCAAATCTGTTTCGGAGGGACTCTTCCCCATCCTCGTACTGGGAAGATCTCGAAAGACAAGAAAATTTTGTCATTCTGTTTCTTCATGGTAAAAATATTTGATTGTTGATGAAAGGTAAAATTAGCTAGAAGTAGGACTGCAACTAACAGAGAGATTGTAAATAATTGAATAAAACGGTTTAAGGAAATTTATGGCGGCCTTTGTATATCTAATTAAATCAAGAACGGGTAAGAAAGTTCAGCAAATCTAAATAAGCTTGTGTGAAATCTTTTTTTATGGTAATTTTTGTCTAATTAATACTTTAATTTAGTTTAGAGTGTCAAGATCTAAATAAATGAGTAAATAGGTAAGTAGGCATACGGTCACTTGTTTAAATATCTCAACTACATTTATTTAATAATAAACATTATTTAATGAACAATGTAATAAATACTTATTTATTTCCAATGCATGTAATGTATAGATAAGAACCATAATAAAATTATTTATCGCTACCGAACAAACATGTTTGGTTTTCAATTTGTAAAATTGAGTTTGGATGAATGAAAAAGTAAAATATTATTACTTTTTTTTAAATTATGATTTTGAGATCAAAACTCAATTATAAATAACTCAAACCTGATTTTACTAAACATGTTAAGATAAGATAAAACTCAGTTTACACAATTGCCAAAACATAATTTGGAGGGTACAAACTATAAATCAAACATGCCCGTAGTGTTTTGTCAGTAATAATCTTTCGATTTGAATCCCAAGTACTTACCTACACATTTTTTTTTACTGAATGAAGAATTAATTAGTATTACTATTTTGTCAACTAAGAAAACAAGCTTTTGATGTGGTTTGAAAAATTATTCATTCAGTACTAAATACTAATTTATTCCTTCTTAGTTGACAAAATTATCTCATTTAATACTAATTTTTAACTTAAAAGATATTTATATTTTTAAAATTGTTTATATGCTTTCAAATATAAAACATATTTATTTCATAAATTCTTTTTTTATGAAAAATGATTGTCATTAATACTGCTCATCTAAGACCAAACAGAGATAATGAAGATTGGCTTAGAAAAAAAAAAGATTGCATAATAAAAATTCTTATTCCCTAGTCAAACAAAATTAAAATAACATTAGTAAAGTCAAACAATTAACCTAGAAGTGGCCAGCTTATATATGGCATATAAACTGTCATATTGGGCTTTCGCCCCTTTGATTTACTAAAAGAATAATTACCAACTCGAGGGAAAAATGTCATATGCCACCTAAGGATGTGATCGGCAGGGATATATATATACATACAAGAAAATAAGTAAATAAATAATTCTCGAAGCCTTTTTCTTATCAGTCAATAAAATATAACTTATATTCAAAGAGATATATTATAAGAGAAGAGTTATCAAATCATTAATAAGTACATAAAAAAAATTATTGGCAAAAATTCCCTTAAAATTAAAAGTTTTCTAAAACTTAAAACAGAATTCACATAACATGATTGTGGAATTTAAAAAATAAATAAAAATATACAATAGAAAAAAAGAGTTTAATTTTAACCAATCTCAATAAGATAAAATAATAACTTTTAAAAAATGTACTGAATGTTATCTAATATTCATTATCTATAATACTAAAAGTGTAATAATCCCGACATATATACTTATTTCCAAGCAGATTTCACAAAGGGTATTTGAAACCACTAATCAAGCGGGGTAGAACTAGTTTGAATAGGCTATAAAGGAAAATAGAAGAAATTTGAGTGAATTTACCAACTCAGTGAACAACACTCAATAATCAAAATTTTCTTAGTCATGACAACTAAAATTCTGTTACATATAAAAAAATTGTATTCCTTCTTAATAAAAAAAATAAGACAAAACGCAGCTCCACTTCTTTTGATGAACTACACCATTCAATTGATATCTATATATAAATTTTAGAAAATGATATTTTTATCTCATTTTTTCTCTCACAGTTTTTTTACACTTATTTTAAATAACTATGATTAAATAAAAAAATGATAAAAAAATATAATAAATAATATATATATATATATATATATATACTATGTATGATAAAAATATCATAAATAGTAATTCTTTACCATTCAGACCCATAATGCATCGTGAAATGCAATTATATTAGTGTTGATCACAAATTCCCACTCAAGGCCACCTACTCCAGAAGAATCATTAAATGCACTTGATGCCTATGAATAAAAATTCATATGTGAGGGAGGATTAGGATGCTCTATAGTTATGAAAAAATTCCAGACGAATCTAGTTAATAATCTTATCTTTAAAAAATATTATATTACATTTATTTTTAATATTTTATTATATATAATTTTAATTTTAATTATTGAGATTTTCTTTAATTATTTTTTAACTAGAGAGAATCTAAATTCATGTAAAAATACTATAAAACAGTCAAATGTAACATAAATCATGACTAATTAATATTATCCACGTAGTATCCGGATCACTTATATAATGATCACCATTCGTTAATCAAATTAATTATATATTAATTAATTTAATTATATATTAATTAAAATTAAATGTATATTTTAATATATAATATAATTTAATAAAAGACATATGTTAAAAAAATTATAATAAAAAGTGTATTTCTAACATTCTCTTAATATTTATCCTATAAAATACTACCTATATTCCTTGGCACTAAAGATAAATTCTTGTGTTGAGATGGTAAAAGACAACCACGAACCCTCGCAACAAATCAACGCTGTGTGGGGCAAACAATAATGATGTGAATCTCTCATACCCAAATCAGATACTTTCCAGCAAAATATCTATATAAAAAAAAAATAGAGCTCTTTAGGTTACTATTTACGCATGAAAGAAGAAAGGAAAAGAAAGCAAAACCCCTCACCTTATTCTCAAGAATTCCTCCCACAAGGGAATTAGCTGCCGAAGTCACAATAGATGGAATTCTAACCTGGGAATCAAGCATTCCCCAAAAGCTATCTTAGAGAATAAATGTAGTAGTTAGGGGTGTTCATATTCAAACAAATTCAAAAATAAAAATTAAAAATTGATCCAAAAAATCAAAAATTGACGAAAATCAAAATAGATTAAATTAATTTAGATGAAATTTTTGAAGAATCAATCGATTCAGTTCAATTTTTGATTCAATTTTATGAAACAGATACAAACCGATTTTACATTTAAAATTATTTAAATATCCCTAACTAAACTTATCCCCCCATTGACCCATTCTCCCCATTTCGGCACAAACGTGACTCACGTGAGAGTGTGAGACACACTTCCCCTTCCCCTAAATCCCCTAACCCTAACTCCTTTGATACAAACCTGCCGCTTCCAATCCTAACATCCTCCCTCACTCCTTGCCGCTTCCAATCTACGACGTCGCGCCCCTTGCCTCCGGCCTAACAGCAATTTCGTCCCAGTAACTCAGTAAGTCTTCTTCTCAACGGATCAATCCTTTGTGCTCCTTTTTTCTGTTTTCTTATTATATGGGTGTTCGCAGCCATTGACCCAAAGCCATCGCGATCCCAGTGGTTCGTGAAGAATTTTAGCTCTCCAGGTAGAGGTGGCAAAATGGGTCAACCCGCCCCGACCCGATCCGCTTCAACCCGCTAAAATGCGGGGCGGAGTGGGTTGGCCCATTTTAAAAAATGGGTTGGAAGAGCTAACCCACCTCGTTTTAAGGCGGGTTGGCGGGTTGACCGCATAAAAAATAAAATGAGAAAAAAATAGATGAGTTGGTGGGGTCAACCTAATTACTTTAATCCGCCTAAAAAAAAAAAAAATTATACAAAAAATCAATAAATACTATAAAAAATAATAAATAATAATGATAAAAAATTATAAATCACATATCTAAAATATAATTTTTAAAATAGTCTAATTAAGTATTCAAACATAAATTATATAACATCAAAAAAAAATTTATTTATCATATTAGTTATCATTTAAAAAAAAAAAAGAGTCAACCCGCAGGGCCAACTCGCCCCCGCCCCGCTTAACCCGCGGGTTATGCGGGTTGGAAACAAAATATGAGTTCAATTCTTGAACCCAACCCGCAAAAAAGTGGCGGGTTGGTGGGTTAACCCGGCGGGTTGAACCCGTTTTGCCAGCTCTATCTCCAGGTTCCACAGGTTGAATCTCACCAACCCTTTGAGGATTGTGATTAATTTCTGTGTATCCTTTCTTACTATTTTTTTTCTTTTTTCTTTTTTGGCTTTCTTCCTAACCGTGACATATAGGACTCTGCATACATCAACTCAGTAAGCGAAGAGTTGCAACTTGTTCTCCTGCTTAATCTCAATGTTCTCAGCCTCGCTCTACTCCAACCCCCCAACAGCCTCGCTCTACTCCAACCCTACAACAACAAGTATGTTTTTTTTTTATTTCTGTTATGTTTGCATAAAAATGGCTTGGTCAAATCAACTTATTTATGAAAATTTACATGTTTTTGTTAAAGATTTTAAAGAGTTCCTTGATTCTTCAGTAATCTTTTAAGTCATATGTCATTGTTATTTCTAAATTTTGAAATGTTTTTTTTTTTCATTTTAATTTTCATGGATTCTTTTTCCTTTTTCAACAGCAACCTGTGACCCTGAATTCCATAAGATATACCAACAGAATATCCTTGTTTCTCCTTGAATTCCTTTTCTCTCTGTTTTTTCCCATTCTATCTGTGTTTTTTGTTCCTGCTTTATTGTTATTATGTGATTCAATGTTCATTTTTTAATGTGCTCCTTGTGTGTGTGTGTGTGTGTGTGTGTGTTTATAGCTTTGGAAGTTTTCGTCACCAACAGAATCAGTGGTCTTCTGGTAATCGATGACGACTGGAATCTGATAATTGTTTAATTCCATTGACATTTCTTTCTTTCGGTAATCGACCGGTGACTGAAGCACGAGCTGAGAATGAGTTGAGGAGCTTCCAGCGCCACCACTGAAGAGCCTTGAAGGCCACCACGCCACCACCGCTCACCACCATGTCTGAGGTAATATTGTAGTCCCTTACTCCCTATTTTTATAGCTTTGATTTTCGTGATTTGGTGTTCATGTACAAGCACACCGTGACCACCCCACGTGTAGAATTGATTGGTGTTGCTATGTCTCTTTGTCTTTGTTTTGCAAGCCCTCACCTACTGTCTTTATCGTTATTTTGCAGGCTGAAAATATTATAAGTAGTGAGAAAATGATCATTACAAATGTTGAATCTACGAAGTCTACAACTGAACCAAACTGTGAGGAGCAAAATAATTTGAGCAAAGAGGAAGGTTCCAAAGTTTCCAAGGTTTGATAAGAAGAGGAAAACTGTAGAAGGGTCCAGTGATGCTAATGCTAATGCTGAATATGCAGGTAAGAGAAAACCTTCTAAGCCTAGATCTTGGACTTGGGATCATTTTACAAAAGATGATTCAACTAATCCTAGAGTTAACTATAAATGGTGTGGGGAAACCTATGCATGTGATTCACATAGGAATGATACAAGTAATCTTAAAAATCATTTATTGAGTCAGTGTAAAAAGTTTCCCAAAGAGACGATTGATCCTACTCAAACAACTCTTTCTCTCCAACAATTGAAAAAAGAAGATGGGAAAGGGACTGGTAGTGCTTTTACTGGTGTTGCTTTTAATGTTGATACATGTAGACAAGCTCTAGTTGGGATGATAATTGTGGATGAGTTTCCCTTTAAGTTTGTTGAGGGAGAGAGATTCCATTATTTTATGAGTGTTGTGCAATCTAAACTGTCAATTTCAGGAAGGATTACAATTACTAGGGATTGTTGGAATCTTTACATGAATGAGAAAAATAAGCTGAAAAGTATGTTTTGTCAATCAAATCAAAGTGTGTGTCTAATAACTGATTGCTAAACTTCTGTGCAAAACATGAATTATCTTGGTCTTACTGCGGATTTTATTGATAAAGATTGAAAATTGCATAAAAGGATTCTTAACTTTTGTCTAATCAAGAATCATAAGGGAGAAACAATTGGTAGAAAATTTGAGAAATGCTTGGAGGGTTGGTTAATTAGTAGAGTTTTCACTATCACGATTGACAATGCTAGTTCAAATGACCTTGTCATGTCTTACTTGAAAAGTAGAATGGAGGATTGGAATTCACATCTATTAAAAGGAGAACATATGCATGTTAGATGTTGTGCGCATATTTTAAATCTTGTGGTCAATGATGGATTGAAGGACATGCATTCTTCAATTACCAAAATTAGGAATGCTGTTAGGTATATCCGTGCATCTCCTGGTTGCATAGATAGGTTTAGAACTTGTATCAAGGAAGCTAGAATACAAGAAAAGTGTTATGTGCAATTGGATGTTCTTACTAGGTGGAATTCCACCTACATTATGCTTGAAAGTGTATTGAAGTTTCAAAATGGATTTAAGAGGTTGGGAGAGAGAGATGCTAAATTTGTGATGATGCAAGGTAGTATCCCAAAGAATGATGATTGGGATAATGCAAAATGTTTTGTTAAGTTCTTGAAAAATTTTTATGATGTCACTAAGAAAGTGTCGGGTTCAAATTTTGTGACTTCTTCTCAATATTTCCATGAGTTTTATGTGATAACGACTACATTTAAGAAATGGATTGGTAGTTATGATCCATTGCTTGCAAGCATGACTAAAAAAATGAAAGCTAAGCATGATAAATATTGAGGGAACATTAAAAATATGAACATAATGATTTTTATTTCTGTGGCACTTGATCCTCGAAGCAAGTTTCATTTTGTTAAGTGGAGCTTAGAAAAGTTTTTTGAGAAGGATGATGCTGAATTTTTGAGTGAAAATGTAAAGGAGATAGTATACAAAATGTTTGATAGCTATAGGTTTTTCCTTAATCAAGGCCAAGTTAAAATTCTGCACAATCATCTCATGAAGTGGAAATGGTTGATCTTGAACCAACTAATGACACTTCATTTGCTATGGAATTAAAGAAGGACATGAATCTTAATGAGAGTATGAATAAAAATGAAGTGGATTGGTATCTCATGGAGACCTTGGAGAAGACAAGTAACCCTAACTTTGACATATTGAACTGGTGGAAGGTGAATTCCACTAAATATCCTGTTCTTGGTCATATAGCTAGGGATGTATTGGTCATACCTATGTTTACAGTTGCTTCAGAGTCTACATTCAGCACTGGAGGTAGAGTGCTTAATTGTTATAGGAGCTCTCTTACTCCAAAGACAATTGAAGCTTTAATTCGTACATGAAATTGGTTCCGCTCCACCCCAATGTCAATGGATGTTGAAGAGCTCGTGGAGGACTTAGAAAGGCTTAAGCTAGGTAATTTTGTTGTTGATGTTGTCTTTTATTTATTAAACTCTATTACACTTGTCTATTTTTGTATAATTTTGTCATTCATATTGATTATTGTATTTTATACATTTTTTAGAACTTGCCCCAATCCTACAACCAAATGAAGAGGATTCTGGTGCTGACTCTGATTAGCTTTGGTGTTGCTACCTTGTTGACTGTATTAGTATGTTGCAATTGCTGACTCTCAATTTCGGGAAGGATTACAATTGTTAAATTGTCATTTTGATTTTATTTGTTTGAATTCTAAACTTTGAAATTATTGCTAGATTTTATTTGTTTGTATGGTTTGTATGACTTTATGAATGGTTTGGAGTTTGAAATTTGAATTATATTGTTATTGTATATTACTCTTATTTAGATTGCATTTTTTTATATTATTGGTTAAAAACTGAATCATCCAATCTAATCCAAACCGATTAAAATCGGTTTGGATTGGATCAGTTTGGTTATTGAAATTAATCCAATTTAAAACGAATCGATGATACTTATATTATTTGGATCTGATGATTTTTTTTTGTCTCAAAACCATTCCAAAACCGATCCAAGAACATTCCTAGTAGTAGTTATTAGTAAGAGAGAGTATGAAATATGGAGAGGTAATAAAGGAGAAATAAGAGATAATGTTATCTCTCCTTAGACTCCCAACACACCGTTTCACTTATTCCCTTTTTCTTTTTCTTTTTCTTTTTCTTTTTCTTTTTTTTGGGGAGTGAGGGGGGGTCTTATAGAAATTAAGAAAAATGAATATAGAAGCTTACAAGGTAGAAATAAAAAGTCAAAAGAGGATAGGACAAGGATCTTCTAAAGTGAAGATCCTTGTAAAGTAAACAAGTAAGTTCATATCAACTATTGATCTATTAGTGAGCTTATCTATTAATAATTAATGTAATTTTACTTACTCTTTTTATAAAAAATTTCACTTTAAAAGATCCTTGTGCAGAGAGATAAACCATTAACTCATTAACCATATTTGAAAATTTTGTTTATATACATTTGGGTTTGTCTTTTTATATGTATTCACTATTAATAGTTATCTAATCGCGTTCGTGGTATACTAAAAATAGCTAATTTTTTTTAAGGTATTCCATAGGTATAGATATTGATGTGAGATTAATTTTTGAATAAAAGATGATAATTAAATAAAATTCTTTTAGAAATAACAATTTTAAAATTTAAATCGTTAATATTATAAATAAAATTTATCTAAATATGTAATTCATTTTCACTGCAATCAATCAACCACTAACGGCTTAATAGTAGCTAGTCGGCTTAATAGTAACTAATTTCCTATATAAAAAGGCACGCGTTCGTACAAAAATGTTAAGTGATTAAGCAGAATAATCAGATATGGCATTCAAAAGCTATTACCTTCTCGGCGTCATTCTTCTTGTTAGCTCATCCATAGTTACTCTCACAGAAGCAGTTGTAGTTGCACCTATTCTTGAAGTTGCTTCACTGAATCGGAGCAGTTTCCCTAAAGGTTTCATCTTTGGTACTGCATCATCGGCGTACCAGGTATATATAGCTGTTTTTATATTACATAGTATATTAATTAAGATCAATCCGGTCCCAACTTAGATTGAAAAACCTTTCTAGTGTCCTGTCTAGCTTATTGGTTTATTTCATATGATTTTCTTGTGTAGTACGAAGGTGCTGCAAAGGAAGGTGGTAGAGGACCAAGTATATGGGATAACTTCACCCATAAATATCCGGGTGCGTATCTGTCTGTTTCTCTCTCTAATAAACAAGCAAGCAGAGGAAGAGATGGGAACGGGATGCTTTCTTTAATCTTTACCAGTTATATTTATTTTATTTACTTATTAACTATGCTCATGGTTCTTCATAACTTTCACAATCCTCTTGAACATTTCGTCTATATATATATATATATATATGTTAGAATCCTATATGAAATCTTACAATTTTTATCTTTTGAAATAATAAAGTAAATATCATTTTGAACTATCCGTAAAGAATAGTACAAGTGATAAGCAAATTTAAATTTAACGATTAAAGGTTTTTAGTTTTTGTGTCAATTTGATCTTATAAGAAAGTATTTGTAGAAAGACAAAGTCTAGACATTGACATAAGATTAATCTTACACTAAAAAAATGTGAGGAAAAAACTTATAAAATAAAAAAAAAATAAAAAAACTTTCTTTGAACTTTTAACCATCTATATGTGGCTAGGCAAACAAGTAATTATAGAGATCTTGCTCTCAAAGCTTAGCTCTTTAATATATGAGCAACAATTCATTTCATTCAGGTTAGATTATTACAATTTAGATACTCTCAATTAATTTTAATTTTAAAATTTAAGTGCAGTCATTTATAATTGGGAAAACGCTACTTTGCCCGAATAAAGAATCTCGGGCAAATCCTGAATCAGTATAAATTTGTGAATCAGTTATTGTAAGCCTTACCCATAAATTCATTGTGGACCCTACCTATGAATGTTGATTTGTCTTCCAAGCCGAACCTGGGCCAGAGCTTCGAATTCTATAATAAGACTCTTATAATTATACACAACAATTAAAATATAAGAAGCGTGTAGTAGCAAAAATAATTGGCACAAAATCAATAATAATACAAAATATTATCATGAGCCCTTCTTTGGTCCAATTTGTATATGTGTTGGGATAAATCTTTGATACTGGTTGAGATTTTAAATATTTTTTTATTTAGTGAAAATATCAAGAATAATAGTATTTAGATTGATGATTTTTATTAAAATTTTAAAATACTAATATAATTAACTAAAAATAATATTAACTTTATAAACTTGATTTATCAATAACTTTATTGAAAAATAAAAGAAAAACTTTGTTTAGGTAGGAAAAGACTAAGAAGAAGGAAGTTAAAATTGGCTACTTGGAGACCAATTGCAAGAAGATAACTTCACGAGAAAAATAAAAGAAAAGCTTTGTTTAGGTAGGAAAAGACTAAGAAGAAGGAAGTTAAAAATTGGCTACCTAGAGACCACTTGCAAGAAGATAACTTCACTAGAAAAATAAAAGAAAAGCTTTGTTTTGGTGGGAAAAGACTAAGAAGAAGGAAGTTAAACATTGGCTACATAGAAATAAATTGCAAGAAGATTGGACGATGTCTTAATAGGAAATTTACTAATATAACTTAGAACCAGTAAAAGTTAACAAAAGACTTCAAATCATGAATCTTGTTTTTCAATATAAATGTTAATTTACGGCGTTGTTTTTGACAAATGTTACCAATTCATTATTGTTGACAAAGTTACCAATATCTTCAATAATATGTTTGTTTCCATAAAACTTAAATATTTGGAGACGCTATCGAACTTGTCAATCATATTTACGTAGTATGAGTAAATGTTGTTAGAATTATTTGGTAGGCATTTAATTATCTTATTTTTTATATTTATTTTTGGTACATGTTGTTTTTAAATTTTTAATATAATGATATAACTAGTTATATTAATACACAATTGTGAGGCCTTGGAAATTTGGGGCTAAAGCCCTTGCTTTAGTAGCTTGACCTTGTAGCCGCCCCTGGTTAGTATCCAATCACATATATATATATAATTCGTAGCTGCTTATGTGATGACTCTAGTTACTTATGTGATTATTTTTTCTATTACATATATTGAATTAAAATTTAAATTCATCACATAAGTAATGATGATCACTTCTTATTGTATCATTAATCACCACATTGTGATTTTTGTGTAAAATGCCGTGAATTTTAATTTTAACTCATTATACGTAATAGATTAAGATCATCATATAAATAATTAAAATCACCACTTATCTTAAATGCATTCACTACTTATATGAATTATCTTAAAATTGTCTACTTTAAGTTATACAAATTACTTAATTGTAACTTAAATATTTGAATACCCTATGGAAGTTGTCAATTATATTTAAGTAGTATGAGTAAATGCTAAGTTAGAATTGTATATTGACCCACAACATACTTTTAATAATTCTACAAGCTACTATATTGATTTGAAACACATCGATCAGAGCTTAATTATATATTTTCTTTTCTACTCTAACCTTAGTTTATGTATATGCATACATCTGGTCATCCTATGTGTCACATGCAGAAAAGATAAGCGACAGAAGCAATGGAGATGTAGCCGAGGACTCGTATCACCGCTACAAGGTATAGTCCAAACTCCAAAGGAAGGATACACGGATAATATAAGTGTAGGGTGTAATTTTAAAGTGTGAAATTAATAATTATTAATAAATAATAATTTATTCCATAAAATATAGAAATTGGACAGCAAATTAATATAGATGTATAAAAATTCATTTTTGTTGATTTTCTTATCGGCAATTATCACTTGTATTTGTATTTTTAGTTTTTAAAGTTCAAAATTATAAAGTAACTATAAACACAAATGATTAATACAGGAATTAATAATTTATATTATTTGGAATTCGACTACAACAAATTTTAAACTCTAATTAAAAGTAATTTAGAATTCCTGCGTTAGTTTCTTTTGTATTCCGTTTTGCTCTGCAGAATATAATGATAGATTTTTGTACATATATATTATAGGAAGATGTTAAAATCATGAAGGATCTGAATATGGATGCTTATAGATTCTCCATCTCTTGGTCTAGAATACTCCCAAGTAAGACAAGTGTTGATCAATGACTATTCTCGACATAGTTTTGCTTTGCCTAGTTGGATGTCTCACGTTAACCAATTATTATTATTATTGTTTTTAAACTGCATATTCACAGAAGGAAAGCTAAGTGGAGGTATAAATCAAGAAGGAATCAAATATTACAACAACCTCATCGATGAGCTACTCGCTAATGGTCACAATCGAAACTCTATTTATTCAACGTTTTTATTTTACTTTGCAATTTAGCATTTTCTCATGCACGTTGTTGATAATCATAATTAATTAAATATCAATCATCGAGATAATTGCAGGTCTACAACCATTTGTGACTATTTTCCATTGGGATATTCCACAAGCCTTAGAAGATGAGTACGGCGGCTTCTTAAGCCCTCGCATTGTGTGAGTGACACAATAGTTTTAAAAAGCATGCATACTTGCTTCCCTAGCTAACTCAATACGTAAATACGAATTCATGATAGTAATTTGTTGGAGCATCCATATTTATTTTCAGAAATGATTTTCGAGACTATGCGGAACTTTGTTTCAAGAAATTTGGAAATAGGGTGAAGCATTGGATTACTTTGAACGAGCCATGGACTTACAGCAGGGATGGCTATGCAAATGGCATGTTAGCACCAGGTCGATGTTCTAAATGGTTAAATCTAAATTGCACTGGTGGTGATTCAGGGAAAGAGCCCTATTTGGTTTCGCACTACCAAATTCTTGCTCATGCCGCTGCTGTCAATCTGTACAAGACCAAGTATCAGGTTCGTTCCTTTGTTGAGATCCTTGTAGCTCTTTTTAAGTTTTAGAATTTAATTTTTATCTATTATTATGTGTAAAATATATTTTGTACTATCTAATCACATATTGTCATATCATCAAAGAATTTTACTATCCATAACATATAACTAAGAATTCATTTTTTTATTGATGTGCTAACATAAAATTAAATAACAATATAAAAAAATTTAAAGTATAAATAAATCAAAATTAAGTCCTAAATAAATTTTACTAATAATTAATGATAGGTGTTGAATATATTATTTTCAATTATTGTTTGATTATTTATTCTTCAAAAATAATCATAAGAAATAAGTGTACTAATCTTGTTATAAAGTATGATGATTTGGTTTTAAAATATGAAATACCAATAATACCTTTACAATAAATAATAACTCTTCATAATTATTTAATACTATTATAAAGAGAATTCTTTGTTTTAGTATCTAATGTTTCGGCTGTCAAAATATCACTATTATTCATTTAACAACAATGTTATGTATTACAAAAAAAAAATATTTACGAATCTAGTACGAAACACGTGGTGGCAAAGAAAAAAGGTGTTTGTGGGGAATATAAAATTCATCTGTCTAACACAAGTGTGGCAATTGGCTGAAATTTTTGTGTGACTTCATTCATAGATTTTGGTTCGATGTTATTTATTATTACTATCCATTTTAACACAATTAGTACTGGTATTTTAAGAAATCTTAATTATATTATATTATATATATTTACTATTTTAATTTTCTTATGTACACATTATAAATATATAAATATTTAGAATAAATTGATTTTGTTTTTTTATCATTTTCAGATATTTTTTGATCTTTTTCTTTTTTGGATTTCATTGTTTTATAATATATTGTGAATAAAGGTGTTTGTGGGGAATATAAAATTAACTGTCTAACACACGTGTGGCAATTCGCTGAAATTTTTGTGTGGCTACATTCATAGATTTTGGTTACTATCCATTTTAACACAATTAGTACTGGTATTTTAAGAAATCTTAATTATATTATATATATTTATTATTTTATTTTTCTTATGTACATATTATAAATATATAAATATTTAGAATAAAATTGATTTTTTTTTATCATTTTCAGATATTTTTTCATCTTTTTCTTTTTTGGATTTCATTGTTTTATAATTTATTGTGAATAAAATTTATATTTACAAAAGATATGAATAGAATTTTAAAAAAAATGAAAGAAAGATAAAAAATATTATAACTCAAAGAGAGAAAAAAAATTATATTTAGTTTTATAAAAAAAATTGTATTTGAAGAAAATATATCTAACATTTAAGTAGAGACATTAACATAACAAATTAATTAACTCTGAAGGAAGTAAATTATATTTTTAAAAAAAATGGTATTCAAATAGGGAAATGTATCATAACAAATTAGCCTACTCACAAAAAAGAGTACTCACAATTAATATATAGAGGTGGAATATGAAAAAGGACTTACAATTCGTTTCAAACATTTCTCATCTTTAATTTTTTTATCATAAAATATTAAAAATACGAATCAACAAACATGTAATGTTAGTCAACAGCTAGGAAAACTATAACTCTTTGTAATAGTCATCATATATATTTAGAATAATCATTATTCCAAAAATAAAATATGGTTTCTGATCTATTATTAAATCTTAATTTCTTAAAAAACATTACTAGTTTTTTGTTACAAATTGAACATTATTTAATTGTAACTTGTGACTTTGTGGGAGTCAATTAGGCACCATATGTACCCTGTTTTCTAAAAACTAAAACTTTTAAATTTTTGTGTTCAGGCAAATCAAAAGGGTTTGATAGGCATAACCTTGGTAACTGACTGGTTCATACCGCTATCAAATACCACAGCCGATCAAAAAGCTGCCACACGATCAATTGACTTCACATATGGATGGTAAGTGCTCCTCTCTTTCTCTCTACATATATATATACACGAGGAGGATCAGTTTACACTAGTATAAGTTTTTATTTTTTTACATTTATTTTTAACCATTAGTTTCACTTTTATTTTTAACCATATTTTAATTGTATCACTTTGTAATGACGTGAGGTGTCGTGTGAGAAGGGTACAAGTATTTTCCAAAGTTAAATTGAGACTTAGACACTCTCTCATGCTAATACTTTTATAGGAGAGTCAGTTTTGAGTTTTCAACCACTTACAACTTTTTAGGCCTCTTTGCACCACAAAGACAAAGAAATATCCTACACGTATGCCCCTATCTAAAGACAAAAGTCCATGGTTCTCGGTACTTGAGGCTTGTTATGAGAAAGTCTGTTAATTACCAGCACAACTTATGGTCATGGACCACTGAAAGTTGAAGACAGACAATAGATAGGAAGGGGGCACAGAACGATTCCCATGTCGGATATTTTTCACTTTTTTGATTGATTGCAGGTTTATGGAACCGCTAACAACAGGAGACTATCCAGAAACCATGAGATCCTTGGTGGGAGGAAGATTGCCGAAATTCTCTCCAGAGCAAGCCAAGCTAGTCAATGGTTCATTTGATTTTATTGGCCTAAATTATTACTCCTCTAGCTATGCCTTCAATGATCCTCGAGCAAGATATGAAAGACGTCCCAGCTACTTAACAGATTCTCATGCCAGTGCTACATGTAAGGACACCTATCTATCAGTTCACTAAATACTAAATTACACGTGATGAATTTGATAATGTCATGTCTTCTATTTTTGTGATTGCAGTTGAACGTAATGGGAGACCCCTAGGTCTAAGGGTACGTGTGTGGCCACCTAAAATTATTGTTGCTTTACAAGTTTAGAGTTTATTGCATGATAAAATAAACTTAATTTTGTATTTGAAAGAAGTTTATAATTAAAACGTTACACATAAAACCTTTTGTATAAAAAATATATTTTTTGTAAAAATGAATTAAATTTGTTAAGTACCACATTAAATGAATATATAAGTAAAGTACCCTCTATAATGATTTGAATAATTTTCTTTTTGATCTAACTTTTCAAGTAAAGTTAAACTCAATTATTCTAATAAGAACCAAACATGTACTTAAAAGGTTTGATAAAGTATAAAAAGGATCTTCTTAATTATATGCAGGCTGCTTCAAATTGGTTATACTACTACCCCAAGGGAATTCGAGACCTTTTGCTATACACAAAGAAAAAGTACAACAATCCTTTGATTTTCATTACTGAGAATGGTAAATACACCATAACATCATATTTATTTTCATTAAATAAATGCTATTGTATGTTATAATAATATGTATGATAATATATTTGATATACCTCCCTTAATTTACAGGTATGGATGAGTTTAATGATCCAGCATTATCACTCGATGAAGCACTTGTGGATACTTATAGAATTGACTATTATTATCGTCATCTCATTTATCTTCAATATGCTGTCAAGTAAGTGAATTTTTATATATTTAAAGGACCTTCGTTTATTTATTCATACAATTTATCATTTTAATTTATTAGCTTTTAATGAACATATATAGGAATGGCGTGAATGTGAAGGGATATTTTGCATGGTCCTTATTGGATACTTTTGAATGGTCCTCCGGGTATACGGTGCGGTTTGGAATCATATTTGTGGATTACAAAAAGCAACTGGAAAGACACCAAAAACTCTCAGCATTGTGGTTCAAGAAGTTTTTGAAAAGAAATTAGATTTTATGCTGTTTGATTCCAATAAATAATGCTATGGTCATTAAGCAGTCGTATTTATAAATAATTATGTTACTGCTACAATCAATTAGTCCATCAATTAAGAGTATGCTTGTGTTACTTTGTAAAAGTATTGATTATAAATAAATGACTGTTGAACGTAATAATGTAAAAATGACTGATTTTAAGATTTTAATTTTGTTTGAGTAATATAAATTATATATACCTGTCCGTCATTTTCACAGATATTTTCATCTTTTATTTTTTTATATTTTATTCCTTTTTTATATAATTGTACATCATTATTTAATAGACTGCCAATTTAATCCACATTTTAAACTTTCCTCACTATTAATATCAAATTATCAAACTCCTACAAATCATCCTGTAAGTTTACATGTTACATGACACTTTCTATTTTGTCTTGGTTTTTTAATTTAATGTATTTTTCTTTATGGATACTTCAAAATTCTCCTATAAAAATTACAAAAAGAAAAGCTAGTTATATTTGTATTCCTAGTGTATACATTAAATGAAAAAAAAAACTAAATAAGTTCAAAGAGAAGAAAATTTTTGTTTAACCTTTAATTGCTTTTAAAACAAATTAACGATTGACCGATTCTCAATTTTTTTTTTAAAAAAAGTTTATAAATTCTTTGGAAGTATAAAATATTTTTTATTGTGAAAGAAAAATAATGTCTGATACTTAATTTTGTCTAAATTTTTTTATTTTTATTACTTAATCAAAAGTAATATTTTTGTGTTAAATCTTTTTAAGTTTTATTTATTTCATCTTATTTGAATCATTACCTTTTCTTATTACTTGTAAAAAATAAAAAAAAGGTTAAATTTGTTTCTTTAAAAAAAAAAGGAAAAGTCCTGCAAGATCTTCCATGTGAAAAAAAAGAGATGATGCCATTATCTTCTGCGAGAAAATATTTTCAAGATTAGGTATAATTTTCAATGCACCGCAAAATCAACTACAGAATTTGAAAAAAAGATCTCAAGAATCTTGTTGCAGGCAAGCTACGCCTGCAACCAACAACCCTACAAGGTGAATTTCTCACCTCATTCCTACTGACTTGGTGCAATTGGAGCCTCCCAGTGGTATAAAAATGGTAGAATAAGAATTGGGGAGGGGGGATCTTTCTTTCAAGTTCAATTTTCTTGAAAACTCATACCAATTACAAAAATTCCATACCCAGATATCGAGCGAAACTAACACAAAAAAAAAAGAAAAAAACAAACAAATGAAAATTTTCTGCCACTATTCATCATCTTCTTTTCCAATCTCCACTCCACCTTGCTGCCAACAAACCTTCACCATCAGCAACCTTCTTCCACCACAAACCACTCCATCTTCATCACCTCTACCTGAACATACCAACCTCTCCACCTCACAACCTTCACCATCAACAAACCAACAACATCTCTTCCACCCAAACCTCACTACACGTTCAGCACCTTCATTACCCACGCCCACCATTAAACTACCATCAACAATCAAATAACCACCCACACCCACCATTAAACCACCATCAATCAACCCCCAAACCAAGCATCCACCAGATCCGACCGGCCAGCACCGCGTCGCACGTCTGCGACCCGCCAGTTGGCTCGCACCAGCACTACGCTGCCCACCACACGCGCAGCCAACCAGGACAGACCCGGAGCTCCAGCCGCTAGAACCGCGCCTGAACTGCCTCCCAGATCCGGCATCACTGCACCACACCCGTCCGTGCTACCGTAGACGACCCACCGTGAGCCACCTCCTCCCCTTCTCCTTGTTTTCTTTTTTTTTGGTTTCTGAGTTCTGAGATTCTGTCTTTTTTGTTATTGAAGAAAGAAAAGTGGGGAGGGGAAACGTGTTTCTGACAGTTTATTATTATTATTATTATTATTATTTATGGGGGACAGCCTTGTCCCCCACTCTTATTTTTATTTTGGGTGGTTCCGTGACCATCATTTTAACCATTTTTTTATTTACGTTAACACTTTTTTTTTTTGGGTTATGGGGGCAGCCTTGTCCCCCATTCCTATTTTTTATTTTTGGTGGTCAACCTTAACTCAGTTTTTTTTTTTGGAAAAACGAAAATAAAAAAATTAGATAAATATTTGAATATAAAATCAAAAAATGAAATTGTTTTCTTTAAAAATAAAAAAATAATAAAAGTTATAAAAAATAAAATAAAAAAATAAAAAATAAAAAATGTTAAAAGATAAAAAAAAAAATCATTTGGTGATGATTGTGCTTAATTTATTTTTTATTATTTCATTTTTAATTGTATTTACTAGTCTCATGGCATGATAATGTGTTATTTGTGTGATTATTTATTTGTTTTTTTCCTATTTTGAAAAAAAAATAAAAAAATATTTTAATCAATGCAATGACCAATGATGATGATTGAATAGTAAATGTTATCTTTATTATTGTTTGGATAGGTTTATTGAGTAGCCTGATGTTAACTTGAACCCTGTGTAAGAATGAATTTATTTTCAAATAAAATCTCTTTTCAAAATTTTTTCTTAATTAAAATTAATCAACCCATAATTATTTTCTGAAGAACTACGTGACTTTGAGTTCCTCATTGCACCAGGGGATACGTAGGAGTAGAAAGTCATTTCTATCAAGCCAATTTTTTTTTCATAACATGCTTCTTTCTTTTCTTTTGTAGTTATAATATTTGTTTAAAAGGGGCTAAAATAAAGAGATTTGAGATTATTAAAATTTGCACAATTAATTTAAGGTACCATTCTTGGAATGGATAGTGTAGGGTGCTAGCACCTTCCTTACCTATAATCGACTCCCGAATCCAAACTCATTTTCAAAAGACTAGTTTTCCTAATTAGATGATTTTTCTAATATTTTTCCAATTTAAATAAACATTGGTGGCGACTCCATTGATTTTCAAATAGAATCTTTTTTCGGTCGTCCTGTCGCGATCCTGGTTGTGACAGATGGCGACTCCACTGGGAAAACTTAGAGAGTCAGGCCTGCTGTTGTTTGTTGTGCAAATTATTAATTATTTCTATTTATTTATTTTATCCCTTTTGTCTTTGTTTTTGTCTTCTTATTTGATTGTAAATAGATTTTATCTAATATTTTTATGTAAATATTTGATAGTATTATTATGTGTTTATTTTGACATGATTTTTTTTTAATTTTGTGCTTAAATTGTTGAAACCCTAGGATAGATGATTGCTGTCTGTCTATTGTATATATGTTTTGCATGTTGCGGGTATTTTTGTCTTTTAAGTTTTGTACAAGTTTGTATGCTCCTTCACACACGTCACTTTCACTTACCTCACACACTTTTTGACTCTATACCCGAGTCTATGCGAACCCAAGGAGTAGGAGGGGTCTTGACTTTTGTTATTAAGGAGCCTTGTGCTCACTTGACATTTGTCGAGACACCACTCAGATTGTTACCAGTATCATGGACTAGTCATATTGAGAGCGTTTATCTTTACTTGTGATTAATTCATGAATTAGGTCTTTATCTTTCAAGATGGGGGGCAATCTGGGGACCATGACTTTTTAGATGTTCAGATTTGTACTGAAAAACCTTGCACTGATAGATTGAACATAATGACATAAAAAATTAGAGTCATCCATTTCCTTAAGTTACGCATGAATAGGACACAACTGGAGCATACTTTTTTCTTTATCTATCTATTCCTAATGTCATTCATTCTTGCATTAAAAAAATAACAATCAACAAAAAATGTAAAAAAAAAAATATTATCTTGCATTTTCATTTCTAGCATTTCTTTTAGAAAAAAAAACTTCTTCTTCATTCATCTCATGTCATTCATTATTGCATATTTAAAAAAAAAAGTAAAAAAATACATCATCTTGCATTTTCATTCCTAGTATTCTTTTTTTTTTTAAAAAAAAAAAACTTCTTCTTCATTCATCTATCTTTCATGTCATTCATTCTTACATATTTTTTTTAAAAATCAGCAAAAATACATCATCTTGCATTTTTATGATATTCTTAACTTAAAAAAAATATTATCTTGCATTTTCATAACATTCCTAACATCCGAAAAAAATATACACTATCTTGTATTTTCATAGCATTCCTAGCATAACAAAAAAGAGATACATTATCTTTCATTTGCATGACATCCCCATAAAAAGAATATAATTTTATATTTTCATGGTATTTCTAGCATTCAAAAAATAATACATCATCTTGCAATACCATGACATTCATAGCATTCATTCTTTCTTAAAAAAATAAAATAAAAAAATAAATAATTCATTTGCATAAGTAGTCAATACTTTGCATGCATGCACGTTGCTAATTCTGTTCAGTCAATGCTAATATTTGTATATTCATATCATGTTTCCTCGAGTAGAAAAGTAGACACTATAGCAGGAAAGCAGCTTCCACGACACCCTTACAGAACTCGCTCTCAGGCTAGGATCATGGACGAAATAAAACGAACTCAAGAGCTAAAGGATGAGGTGAATCAGCTCAGAGAATAAGTATCCAAGATAATGGAGATGCTACAATCTATGGAAAATAGAAGGAGCATAGATAGGGATCCCTTAGTGGCGAACGAAGGATATCCAGCCACACATCTTCACCCGCCTTATTTTGCTTCAATCCCTCTACAATACCAAGGCTTTAATCCTCAAGAAGTTGTGATGCCGCTCACCTTTCAACCCTTAGTCACCAGTTCTCTGAAAATCCAAGTGCCACCCTTCCTACCATATGGCTTCCATCCCACCTATGTACCGTCATTAACCACCAATCCCCCTGGTAATAGCATGCTAGCAGTGACACCAACTTCAAACCTGCTGAACTTTACCCAAACTCAAGTCACTCAGCCAAATATCAGTGAGGCCCTGCCAACGCAGCACCCATTCCCTTTTTTCATCCCACCTTACGGCCTCCCTTCTAGCTTTATACCACCGCAGCCTCCAATCCCTCTGATGGCAGCATGCCCGCTTCAAATTCATTAAGCACAGCTCAACCATATACCCATTATCCTAATACCAATGGAACCCCACCAGTGCAACATTTTGTAACTACTTTCATGCCTCAATACCCATTGAGTTCTTTTGTTGATAATCCTTAATTCAAAGAGCGATGGAAAACTTTGGAAGAGAGATTACGGGTCACTGAAAGAGCAGGTTGTTACAGCCTCAAGGATGCTACTGAGCTTTGTCTTGTACCTGATGTTGTCATTCCCCCAAAGTTTAAGGTCCCAGATTTTGATAAATATAAGGGGACTGTTTGCCCAAGGAATCACTTGACAATGTACATTCGCAAGATGGCTTCACAAGCTCACGATGACAAATTGTTAATCCATTTCTTCCAAGACAGTTTAACTGGGGCAGTTTTGAATTGGTACACACATCTTGAGCGTGCCCATATAAGGAGTTTCAAGGATTTAGCTTATGCCTATAAAAAGCAGTACAAATACAACATTGACATGGCACCGGATAGAATGCAACTACGAAGCATGTCTAAGAAGGATGCTGAGACCTTCAAGGAATTTGCTCAGAAGTGGAGGGAAATAGCTACACAAGTAGAACCCCCTTTATCAGAAAAAGAGATTATTGCTATGTTCACTGGTACACTGCATGCGTCATTCTATGATCATATGATTGGAAGCATGTTGTCGAATTTTTCAGACATTGTGATAATTGGTGAAAGGATTGAAAACGAAATGAAAAAGGGAAGATTGCATTAAATGAACGACGGACAAGCAAGTATGGACAAATGTTGAACCGACCAAGGGTAGACTTCAGGTCGAATGAGTTAAATGGGGTTTCAGGAAAACTCATGGATGACAATGGTTACCTAAACAGTAATTCACCAGGCATTGTCAGAGGTTTCTACACATGCCCATCTGCAATAAGAGTGAATGCTTACAATGGTCAATCAGGGGCAAAATTAGAAAGTTCAATCAAGTGGTGATTCATTTTTCTAACCATCAAGAATGAACCATACCTTGGAGTCCTTCAGCACCGGGGAATTTCTGAGCAATTGACATTCTGATTTGTTTACCAAGTTATTACCATGAAACGATGGTTTAATTGTACTGACCTTATGCTCGTTCAATGATTAAAACCATTCGGGTTTTTGAATTTATGTAAACTTGCTTGAAGCATTAATGTGATGAATTTGTGTGAATCTCAGCATACCTTGTTTCCTTTTCCTATGTTCTTGGCACTCATGTTCTTGCTAGATTTTTCTTGTCATTCTTTTCTTCCCTTTACTTGCTTTTTTTTTGTTCGGATCCCACATGATTCTCATTTTGAAATTTTGTGTGGTTATGAAGCCTATGTGTGCAGGTGTTCTTTGCTAAAAAATAAAAATAAAAATAAAAAAATAAAAAAAGGGATGAAAGAAATAAAGAAAAATAAAGGGAGCAAATAAGTAATCACTTGGTGTGTATTATCCTTT
The DNA here is from genome assembly GCA_029884595.1 of Ormosia semicastrata. Taxonomy (NCBI): domain Eukaryota; kingdom Viridiplantae; phylum Streptophyta; class Magnoliopsida; order Fabales; family Fabaceae; genus Ormosia; species Ormosia semicastrata. The sequence goes on from JAQQTO010000038.1 coordinate 15,576,135, forward strand.
TGTCTCTAATTTAAAATTTCTAGAAAATGAGCAATCAAGATTTGAAATAAAGATTGGGTATATTTCTCTATCTCTCACAAGAATTCACCTTTTCATTAGCCCTCATTGTCCTATTTTGATCTTGAAATTTTTTTTTCCAATAAACCCTAGACAAGGATCACATCTACACCAAAGGATAACACAAAACAAAAAGGTTGTTTGCCATAATGACTATTTTGAAGCATAATAAAAAAGAAAGGGAAAAAAGGTGAAAAGCACAGAAAGTAAAAAAATTGATTGACAAAGTTTAAGTTTGAACAAGGATTAAAAAAAAAGAACAATAAGAGAAAAGTGTGATTGAAAGCGTAAAAGCAATTGACAAAGTTTAAGTTTGAATAAGGATTCTTGGTTCCACTTAACCTTTAAACACTTGTTTGAGCCTTATATCCTTATTTTCATGATCCCTAACCTTGGCCACATTACAACCCTTAAAATGTACATTTTGATCAATGAAGGGTTATTTTCATTTTCATTGACTTTAATTTTGAGACAAAAGGTTCATACCCTGCTAAATTTGCAATCCTTGCTTCTAAAAAAAACCCGTTAAGCTAAAAACCCGCAAGGGCGGTCTAAAAAAAAAGAGATAAGACAAAAAGAGAGAGAGAGAGAGAAACTTACATTAGGGCAAGTTGTTACCCTGTTCAAACTGGCCTTACACTGGGGCATGTTTTCTTTTGGTTCAATCTGGCTCTACATTGAGGCAAAATTCTACTTTGTTCAATTTCGATCCTACTTTGGGGCAAAATCTTTTGGTTCAATCTGGTTTTACTTTGGGGCAACTTTCTACCCTATTCAATTCGGCTCTAAATTGGGGTAATTTTTCTAGTTTTATTTGGCCTTACATTGAAAAAAAAAACAAAAAAATCTCAAGTTCCTTACTGGGACAAATTTTGTTGTCAAATGCCCTACACTGTGGCATCTTTGTTCTCAAATAGCATACCTTGAGTCAAATTCATTTGATACCTTACATGAGTGTAGATTTTTGTAGATACCTAATAAAACAATGGTCATGATGTCCCGTTGTTAAGTAGGGATCAATCACATCCAAACTGGGGCAAAAAAAAAAAAAGCAAAAAGCAAAACAAAAATAAAACCTCTTGGTTTTCGTATTATTCCACTTCTTGTGTCTTTATCCTTTGTAAATGTCCCTTGTGTAGTCATACTCCCAAAATCAGTCAAAAAGCTTCTCAGTTAGCAAATCTCTTTCCTGTTGTCCTTTTGAACCCATGCATATTTGGTACGTGATGCTTCAGGTTGGTGAACATAAGTACAATAGTACAATTTAACCATCTAATGGTAGTCTCTTGTTGAACAACTCAAGTCAAAGGAGCTCTAGAGTTTTCAATCGATGAAGAGAATTACATCCTCAATGGATAATTTAGATTGAAGTGTGTCCAGTGGACATAGGAACCTCTGAGGAAAGAAAGTCATAAGCTTCTACACAAGTCATATATATTGAAGAGAAATTTGAATAAGATGAGATTGCCAATGATCTCCTTGGAATATGGGTTTGGTTAGTCAAAGTCTTCCAAGAAGCGTTTTGATGCACTCTTTTTAATTTCAAACAAGTCTACAAACTTGATGCGGGATTAATTGTTGCATTGCGAACCCAAGTGCAGGTTGTCTCAAGTAATAAAATTCTCGGGAGTCCGAGGTCGATCCACAGGGAATTGTTGAAGATTAATTAAGGTGAAGTGAATATTTTGTTACTACAATTAAAATTATTTACTTGAGTAAAAAGATTCACTCTTGATAAATAAAATAAAGGTAAGATTAATTCCTTTTATAACTCAATTAGAATCCTCGCAACATGGAGGTTCCAATCAGAAAATACAACATTAAAAGTCCACTTAAAATAATATACGTAATTATATTATGTTTCCTAAAAATATTACCACCACTTATAAATAGGTTAAAGCATTCATTGTGCCAATATTTTGTCTACAACAAATCAAGAACTCCTCTTTACAAAGATGGTTTCTAAATTATAAGAAACAAATTATAATACGTATAATGGTTACTAGAAAAATATAAATCATTTAAGCACAAGAGAAGAATAAATCTAACATTACTTTATTACCAAGAGCTTCACCCTTTCACCCAAGTAAAATGAAACTTAGTTACTCATAGATAAGAAGAAGAAGAAGAAGAAGAAGAAGATGAAGAAGAAGAAGAAGAAGAACATGACTTTAATTTAGAACAAAGGAAAATTACTACAAGAAAACCTAGTAACAAAATGACATCATTTTGGTAACTAACACCTAACACCCTTAATGATCTGCCAAGGCCCCCTTTTATAGAGGATTAGAGATACAAAATGACAAGGGGGCTGAGTCATTAGTGGTTGGATGAGTGGAAAATGAGTGGAAAATGCCAAATGACTTTAGGTGAGTGGGAAATTATGGAGATTCCTTGTCTCCGAAATCATGTAGCTCTGAAGTCATTGCATTCGTCATTTTTGAACCAAGTAGTCTTCATAAAAGTTGTAGGCCTGGATCTTAGCTTTCAAATGACTTTAGTTTGACTCCAATATCATTTCTCTAACTCCAGATACGTTCAAATTACTGAACACTGCCCAGGCCCAGTCACAGCTCCTCTGTTCTGACTTCCAAGCCAATATCACCTTCAAGGAGTCCGATTCTGAAAAAGTGTTCAACATGAAAGTTGTAGATATTGGTCTTAACTATTCAGCATCCAAATTTCAGCCCATTTTACAACTTATATCCCAAAATATGTGATGAACAGTACCCATAGGTTAAGCTGTCAGGAAAAACACTCTGGTTCTTACTTCAATCCTAATTTGAGTTATCTACTCGTATGAGTAGGCCTTTGAGGTCTTCATGAAAGTTATAGAACTCTCTCTTATCTTTCAAATGCCACTAGAATCACCTCCAAAGACTACCTACAGCCCAAGATATGACCCAAATACAGAAATAGTGTAAGATATGAATCATGCTGAAAAATTTAATTAAGTTCAATTTGAGTTCAAACTTACAAAACATAATAAAACTCAATCAATTAAGTACATAGAGAGTGTAAATAACTAAGAATGAAAGCTTATTAATGTATCAAATATGTGATCATCAAACTCTCCCACACTTAGCTTTTTGCACTCCTGAGCAAAACACATAAGATCACTCACAAAAAAATGAAACAGACTCAAAAGCTAAACACTCTAAAAGACTCAATTTCTAATAATATTTAAAAATAAAGAGCAATCATTCAAGTAATCAAAACATTCATGAGGTAACATATCTTCACTTCTCAAATCAACAAGAAAGGATATTTCAATTGAAAAGCATGAGTCAAGAATGATAGATTTTTACAAGATTCACTCTCAATCCCTCAAGTGTTTAAAAGGTAGGTATTTCACTCAATTCAATCCATGAAAATTGCACTACCATAAGCTTGCTTATCTTCTACTTCTCCACTACTCAGAACACATGTACACACAAATCATGAGAACTTTATTCAATGTTGTAATGAGGTCAAGGTAAAGGAGGAGGTAATATAGATATGACAAGTTAAACACCAGAGAATAAAAGAACATGAGAGCTGAGTTCAATTAACAAGCATGAAAATTCATCCAAACTCCACCTAATACAAATTCCCTTTACATATTCTTTTCCTTTCCTTTATTACCTTGTTGACTCTCTTCTTTTTATAATTTTTTTGATTGATTTTTTTTATTTTTTTTGATTTTTTTTTTATTTTTTTGATTTTTTTTTTTTTTTACAAAAAGAACATCATATATACATTTTTTTAACCATTCTGCACACACACACCCACACTTGTTCAAGAACTCATCGAATGACAAAACTAATGTTCTCTTATTCCCTAAGGTCAAGTAAGAACATGATTTTTCATTTAAGGCACATAATAAGTTCGAAACAAAGAATAGTCAAATAAGCTCAAAGGAGTTAAGTAAGGGGAAATAGGTCATTTCTAATGCTTTATATTGCCAGGAATCAGAGAATTTTCAAGAAGTCATAAGAGTGCTTGATATCATATTGAGACAACATGCTGCTAAACAAGGCTGGCTATTTGATTAAAGTAGCTATTTGAAAAAAAATGCCTCAATCATATTTATGTATGCATATGAAAATGTAGTCTCAAAAAGAATCAAAGCAAGTTATAGAGTAACAATTTCATGAGTGAGATTCACACAAGAAAGAAAAGAATGGTACAAATGTTCAATTCATTCATCAATAGGCTCAAAATCTCACAAGGCATAATTTATCATTCTCGATACCCACCAATTCAACATCCATAACTAAGCATGTGAATTTTAAGAAAGAAGACAATTTACTCAATCATGCAAATTTCCCTGAATTTGAATTGCTACTTCCACATAAACTAGTTACTACCCCAATTACTCATTACTCTGCCACCAATTTTTGATGCATCTCAAGAGTAAATAATTTACTCTTTACTCTGCCATCCCTAATTACTTTTGCTGTTAATAAATTGATGACAAACACAACAAACATATTAACAAACACACTTTTAAATTTTTTTTTGGGTTTTTTTTAATATAAACACAATAAACATATTAACAAACATACTTCCTAATTATTATTATTATTTTTATTTTTTGGGTTTTTTTTAACAACCATCCTTTCCCCCAACCAGATCACAACATTGTCCTCAATGTCAAAACATAGATAGGAAAAAGGATAGAATATATTACCTGTTGCTGCAATTATTGAAAAGAAAAATCTCACACAAATCAGAAACAAAGTATGATAAATAAAACTAAAGGTTGTAATTATTTAAATAGTTGGAGTGTCTTGGCTGGCTTTCTTTTCATTTTGCTTCATTCACCACTTCCTTCACCGCTTCATTCAGACCAATCTATCTGAGTTGTTACTGGATTAGGTTCATAAACAAAAGCTTCTAATTTATCAATCAACTCATCAACAGTAGAAGCAGAGATAAGGAGTCGTCTTGCAGAAGGTGTGACAAATTTTTGTTCCACAGCATGGTCAACAAAAGATAATAAATTATCAAAGAAATTATTAACATTCAACAAACTTATGGGTTTATGGTGGATGTTCAATTGGGCCCAAGAGACAACTTGAAAGACTTCTTCCAAAGTACCAAAACCACCAGGTAAGACAATGAATGCATCAGAGTTTTCAAGCATCGCCTTCATTCGTCCATGCATAGATGATACCCGAATTTCCGGTCAATTGTCTTTCCAACGATGTTCCTTCGAGTAAAAGGTTCAGGAGTGACACCTAAAACTTGACCATCTCTTATATGTGCAGAAAGTGATACAGCCCCCATTAACCCAATGCTACCTCCCCCATATACAACACGAATGTTCATCGCAGCAAGTGTTCTACCAATGAGTGCTTGCTGCGTTTACAAACCCTAAGCCTTCCCATAACTTGTCCCACAAAATACACAGATATTGACAAATCTACGAACGAAGAAGAAGCTCCTCCATTTCTACACTCACACTCTCTTTGAATGATTATGAGTTGCAGGAAAGTGAAGAAAATGAAGTGTTTAAATAGGGAAGAGAATAGAAAAAGTAATAATAGCTCCTATACAGGTAGGTTGGCTGGTGTCAGAAAAGTTTAAAAATTAAAAAAAAAATAATAATAATTTTGTTTTGTTTTTTGTTTTGTTTTTTGTTTTTTTTTTTTTTTTTTTTTTTTTTTTGTTTTTATTTTTTTTTACTTCAAGAAAACCATCGGGGTAAAGAAGTTAGAAACCCCGAAGGATCCCATCCAAAGGATCGTCATTCCAAAACTAAAATTCAACAAAATCATACAAAGATAAAATAATAATAACAAATGATTACATACCTTTATGTATAGGTTTATGATGCAGATCTTTATATCTTGCACGCGTCATGAGTGCAAAGGTAATACTAAGACGGCTCACCAATCTGGGCATTCTTCTCCCTCCCGCTTGTGGGATATTTTGGATTGAGCTACGACGCCACTAATTAAAGTGTGTAAATCTGACAAAGAACCACCAATGACCATGACCAATGAGAGGAGGTCGTCGAAGAGCCCATGGCATTAAATCACAGGATCCGGCTCGGAGGCATTGTCACGCGAGAATGCAAACACGGACGCTTCTTTTTGTCCATCAGCCAGCAGCGAGCCTTTGGTTAAAACTTGGGAATGCTTGCGCGGCTCTCTACAGAGCATGGCACACGAACCTTATTTACCTACCGGCGTGCGAAGGTCCACCCGAGTCAATGACCGGTCTGCCACTCCACTGGCAAGGGCTCTAATCTAATTAAAGACCAAGTACAACCGAAGTTTCGCTACTTTTTTTATTTTTTTTTCATTTTTTTTTTTCTTTTTTTTTTTCTTTTTTTTTTTTTTTTTTTTTTTTTTTTTTTTTCCTTTTTTTTTTTTTGAAAAATGTACAAGATAATATATACATGTTATTGTGATTGTGGCTCACATCTTCCTCTGGTTTCACGTCCAGAAACGGCTTAAACGTCTTCTATGAGTCGAGGATAAGCTTCCCATCCAATTTTCTTATAAATTGGAAAACAGGGTCTTTTTGAGTCAGATTCCCAAGACTGTAATGCTCTTGCTCGTCCCTGAAGAGATTCCACAAACTAAGAAGTTCACGCTTCAACATTCCACAAAGATTGCGTCTCAAGATTAATTAAGATATTATCAAAGGACTCTTAACTCATCCATTCTTAATGAAGAATATTTTATCTTCTCTGTTTACGGAAACCATCCCCAAGGAGTGACATCGCGTGTTGCAATTTCATCGTGCACACTTGTAACAAACTTTCATTCTTTTTGCTATTCTCCTTTTTGAAAATGAACTTTTACCGAGACCAGACATGTATGAGACAAATGAATCTGAAGATTCACCAGCTAAACGAACATTTGCTTTGATTATCCAGCGTATATCTTCTGGGATGCCCTTATACATTAACAATCTCAGTCTTTCACACCTAGCTTCATAGACTTTTGTTAGAGTATTTAGAGGGAGAGAAGGAAAATGTTTTCTTAGATTTGAGAGAATGACATCCATTTTAAAAGGATAAGAAATCGTTATTATGGGAAACTAAAAAATAAACCGACTTGAGAGTCACGAGTACCGTTATCCGCCATTTAACCAGGAACACAAAGAACTGCAAAAAGAAAGAAACAACATTAAAATAAATTCTACTCATAACAAGGATTAGAAAGAGAAATGGATTCTACCTCAACAACTTGATGTTCCAGAAATAGTTTGAGTCTTTGTCCATTGACCTTAAATACAATACCATTCCTAGGATTCTCAATGTCTATGGCCCTATAAGAATACACATGTTTGACAATATAAGGATCAATCCACCTAGATATCAATTTTTCAGGGAATAGGTAAAGACGAGAATTATAAAGCAGAACTTTTTGACCAATTTCAAAAGTTTTTCTCAAAATTGATTTGTCATGAAAAGCTTTTGTTCTAACTTTATAAATCTTTGAGTTTTCATACGCATCATTTCTTAATTCCTCAAGTTCATTCAATTGCAATTTGCGTAACTTGGAAGCATCATCAAGACTTAAGTTGAAAGCTTTAATGGCCCAAAATGCTTTATGCTCCAATTCTACAGGCAAATGACAAGGTTTTTCATAAACTAACCGATAGGGAGACATGCCCAAAGATGTTTTAAGCAAGACGGTAAGCCCAAAGTGCATCGTTTAGTCTTAAAGACCAATCTTTACGATTTGGGTTAACCGTTTTTTCTAAAATTTGTTTAATCTCCCTATTTGCTAATTCAACTTGTCCACTTGTCTGAGGATGATAAGGGGTTGTAATTTTGTGGGTAATGCAATATTTCTTCATTAAAGATTCAAATGATTTATTGTAAAAATGTGTTCCCCCATCACTGATGATAGCTCGAGGAATTCCAAATCGACTCAAAACATTTTCTTTTAAAAATTTTAGAACAATTTTATGATCATTGTGCCGACATGGAATCACCTCAATCTATTTTGAGACATAATCAATTGCAACCAAAATGTACACAAATCCAAAAGATGATGGAAATGGACCCATGAAATCAATTCCCTAACAATCAAAAATTTTAATGACAATGATAGGGTTCAAAGGCATCATATTTCTTTTAGAAATGGACCCCAATTTTTGACAACTTTTACAACTTTTGCAAAAAGTATAATTGTCCTTGAATAGAGTGGGCCAATAAAATTCACACTGCAAGATTTTTGCAGCTGTTTTCTTTGAATAAAAATGACCTCCACATGCTTCTAAATGACAAAATTTAATAACACTACTTACCTCATTGTCAGGTACACATCTCCGAAAGATTTGATCAGGACAATATTTGAACAAATATGGGTCATCCCAAAAGAAAATTTTTACCTCAATCAAAAACTTTTTTCTGTCTTGGTGTGTCCACTGAGGCGATCTTACCTATTACAAGAAAATTGATAATGTTAGCAAACCAAGGCATGGAATTGACAGAAAATAAAAATTCATCGGGAAAAGAATCATTGATAGGTGTGCTATCAAAAGATGAGCCTGTTGTCAACCTTAACAAATGATCTACAACAATATTTTCGGCTCCTTTCTTGTCTTTTATTGTGATGTTAAATTCTTGAAGCAATAAGATCCACCGTATCAACCTAGGTTTGACATCCTGTTTAGACATTAAATATCTAACAGCAGCATGATCAGTAAAAACAACAGTGGATGAACCAATTAAATAAGCCCGAAATTTGTCCAATGCAAAAATTACAGCAAGTAGTTCTTTTTCAATAGTGGTGCAATTCATTTGTGCACTATTCAAAGTTTGACTTGCGTAATAAATTACATGAGGCTTACCTTCCTTTATTTGGCCTAAAACAGCGCCAACAGCAAAATCACTAGCATCACACATCAACTCAAAAGGCAAAGACCAGTCAGGAGATTGCATGATAGGAGCAGAAGTCAAAAGACCGGTTAATTTTTTAAAAGATTTCTGACAATCTTGAGTCCAATCAAATGGTGTATCTTTTGTTAGAAGATTACATAAAGGTCTAGATATGGCACTAAAGTCCTTTACAAATCTTCTGTAAAATCCTGCATGTCCTAAAAAGGAACGAACTTCTCTGGCTATTTTTGGGAAAGGCAAATGAGCAATTAATTCAACTTTGACCTTATCAACTTCAATTTCCTTAGAAGATATCACATGACCTAACACTATTCCTGAGGTAACCATGTAATGACATTTTTCCCAATTTAACACAAATCCTTTTTCTTCGCATCTTTTAAGAACTTTTTCCAAATTATCAAGACAATTTTCAAAAGAATTTCCAAAAATTGTCAGATCATCCATGAAAACCTCTAAATAATGCTCAATCATGTCACTGAAAATACTTAGCATGTATCTTTGAAAAGTTAGGAGCATTACAAAGACCAAAAGGCATTCTTCTATATGCAAAAGTGCCAAAGGGACAAGTAAAAGTGGTTTTTTCTTGATCCTCTAATGTAATTGGTATTTGATTATACCCTGAATAACCATCAAGAAAATAATAGTAAGGATGTCCTACTACTCTTTCTAGAATATGATCAAGAAATGGCAATGGAAAATGGTCTTTCCTAGTGGCTGCATTCAATTTTCTGAAATCAATACACATACGCCAACTAGATGAGACTCGGGTAGGTATTAATTCTCCTTTTTCATTTTTAACCACTGTTATTCTAGATTTGTTAGGCACAACTTGTGTAGGGCTTACCCACTGGTTATCAGAGATAGGATAGATAATTCCAACATCAAGTAATTTAAGAACTTCAGCTCTAACTATCTCTTTCATGTGTGGATTTAATCTTCTTTGAGGTTGTTGAGATGTTTTAGCATTATCCTCTAAATGTATTCTATGTGTACAAATTAATGGATTAATGCCTTTGATATCCTTTAATGTCCATCCAATTGCATTTTTATGCCTTTTAAGTACTTCTATCAATTTACCTTCTTGTTCTTTGGTCGGATGAGGAAATTACCACCGGAGAGCTTTGTTCTTCTCCCAAAAATGTGTACTTCAACCCATCAGGTAATGGCTTTAGTTCAGTGTGGGTACTTCTTCATGGGTATCATCATTCATGGATTTTAGCTCTTTGAATCTTGACTTCCTTCCTTTGTATTCCATTTCCTGTGTACAGTCAAGCAAAGAGCATATTTCAGAAACATCATCATCTAATTGTGTAGCTGAATCAAATGAATTAATTAAACAGATTTCTAATGGGTCAGAAGAACTCCTAATTTGAAGATGATCATCTATAATGGCTTCAATCCCTTCAATCTCTTCTTTTCATCATAAACTTCTTGTGGTTGCTTGCACATGTTGAAAACATTAAGCTCCAAAGTGTTATATTTCCAAAAGTTAGCTTCACCACTCCATTTCGCAATTTATCAAAGCATTAGATGTTGCTAAAAATGGGCGATCCAAAATAACAGGAACCGACTTAGAACTATCAACCATAGGTTCAGTTTCAAGACAATAAAATCCACAGGATATATGAATTTATCAACTTGTACTAACACATCTTCTACTATTCCTTTTGAAATTTTAATTGATTTATCGCCAAGTAGAAGAGTTACGTGAAGTTGGTTTTAACTCACCAAGGTTGAGTTATTGATAAACCGAATATGGAAGCAAATTAACACTTAGCACCAAGATCAAGTAAAGCTCGTTCAATTTTATGTTCACTAATAATGCATGAAATCGTAGGACAACCAGGGTCTTTATATTTCAACTCATTATTGTTTTGAATAATGGAGCTTACCTGCTCGAAAAAAATGCATTCTTTTTCACATTATGTTTCTTTTAACAAATTGCACAAGTCTTTCAAAAATTTGGCATAATAAGGAATCGCTTGATAGCATCTAACGAGAAGAATATTGACCTTTACTTGTTTAAAGATTTCAAAAATGTCCTTGTTATGATTCACTTTACTTGAATTGTTTAATGCTTGAGGAAATGGGGGTGAAGACGAGGGTTTGATCTCCTTTTGGCTAGGTGGTGATCAACTCCTTCCTCATCTTTAGGAATTGACTCATCATCTTTCTCAAAAAGTTCAGAATTTGTTTTTCAACAACCTTTCCACTCCTAAGAGTTATCACCGAGTTGACTTGATCTATTTTTTGACTTTCTCGAACTACCCTCATTTAGGCTAAATTGACCCTTGGGATTTGGTTGAGGTTGAGAGGAAACTTTCTTTCTCATGAATAGCAAGTGCAAAAGAAAGTTTAGCAAGAGTGTCTTTTATGTCAATCATGGTTTGATTGTTGTGGTTATTGATGGCCTCTTGTTTTTCCATGAATGCATGCAATGTTCCTTCAAGGTTTTTCCTATATGGAGGGACATAGGGTGCATATCCTTGAGGATTTTAAGAATCTTGTTGTGCTTGGGAGGAGGTGGTGGTTGCATGAATTGTGGTCTGGTTACTATTCCTCCAACCGAAGTTCGGTGATTTCTCCATCCCGGATTGTATGTATCGAAAAAGAAGAAGTGAATGGCTTTTTAAAATTATTCATTGCATTTACTTGCTCATGCACAACTTCTTTAAAAACAGGAATTTTTGGACATTCATTTGTTGAGTGTCCTAATTCATCACAAATGCCACAAATATCTTCATTTTGCACAAATTTGATTTCTTTTACTTTTCCAGATTTCATGGCTTCAATCTTTCTAGCCAAACTAGCAAACCTTGTATTTAGATCTTCTTCTTGACTAAGATGGTTTTTTTCCTTTACTAGCATTTGCAAGGTTAAATCTAATTGAATTTTCAGAAGGATTAGTACCATGCCAAGATTGAGAATTTTTAGCCAAATGGTCTAAATAGTCTAAAGCTTCTTCAAGTTCTTTATTAAGAAATTCACCATTACACATTGTTTCCACAAATTGTTTGGTTTCGGGTGTTAACCCTTCATAAAAGAAGCTTATAGTGCGCTATTTTTCAAAACCATGATGTGGGCAAGAATTCAACAAATCTTTAAAACGTTCCCAACTTTGAAAATATGCTTCATTGGAATTTTGGGAAAAATTTTGGATTTGTCTTTTCAAAGCATTGGTTTTATGTGTTGAAAAAAATTTCTTCAAAAACTCACATTGCATTTCTTACCATGTGTCAATTGATCTTGGTTTCAACGTGTTAAGCCAAGTTTTTGCTTTATCTTTCAAAGAAAAAGGAAATAATTTAAGCTTAAAAACCTCTTCAGTGCAAGTTTGATCATGAAAAGCAATACATACTTCCTCAAATTCTTTTAGATGTAAATATGGGCTTTCAAATTCTAAACCATGGAAATTAGGAAGTAAAGAAATCATACCTGGCTTGAATCTAAAATTGTTGGCATTGAGTGGAAAGATAAAACATGATGGACTAGAATTTCGTGATGGTTGCAGATACTCATGCATAGTTCGCAACGGTTGATTTTCATGTTCATCATGCACACTTTCGTTTTCATCCATTGTGCTTAATGTGTGTGATTGTGATTAAAATAAATCAATATGTAAAGTACCTGGATTAACTCTAACCAAACGATCAGAATTTAAATCACGATACCAATTAAGCATAAACAAGTAACTTACAATAGAAAAGAAAATGTACAAGCTAGTAATATAAACTGTCCATTAAATATTAACAAAGGTGTGATATAAACCAACCACCAAATATATATTAACACTTAGTAAATAAATATTAACAAATGTGTGGTATATACCAACCACCAAATAAGTTAATAAGCATAAAAATTAAAAAGTTAGTATACTGAGATAAATTAAAATGTTAGAAGCAAATAAAGTAAAAAGTTAGATAGTTAATAAGAGAGTTAGTAAGTTAGTAAACAAAAAAAAATGACAAAAAATAAATACAGAAAATAAAGTACAAAAAAAAAAATAAAAGGGAGAGTTACCCCACTAAGTTAAAATGTACAAGAAAATAAAATGGAGAATTACCCCATCTGTATAGAAATTAAAATGCAGAAAATAAAGTGCAGAAAGTAAATTACAAAAAAATAAAATAAGTAAAAGGGAGAGATTCCCCCACTAAGTTAGTGCGTAAAATAAAAGGGAGAGGTTCCCCCACTAGTTAGTATGTTAGTATATATACAAATTTTTACACCAGAAATTCAGTCTTCAAATCAAGTCCCTGGCAACGGCGCCAAAAACTTGATGCACTCTTTTTAATTTCAAACAAGTCTACAAGCTTGATGCGGGATTAATTGTTACATTGCGAACCCAAGTGCAAGTTGTCTCAAGTAATAAAATTCTCGGGAGTCCGAAGTCGATCCACAGGGAATTGTTGAAGATTAATTAAGGTGAAGTGAATATTTTGTTACTACAATTAAAATTATTTACTTGGGTAAAAAGATTCACTCTTGGTAAATAAAATAAAGGTAAGATTAATTCCTTTTATAACTCAATTAGAATCCTCATAACATGGAGGTTCCAATCGAAAAATACAACATTAAAAGTCCAATTAAAATAATATACGTAATTATATTATGTTTCCTAAAATATTACCACCACTTATAAATGGGTTAAAGCATTCATTGTGCCAATATTTTGTCTACAACAAATCAAGAACTCCTCTTTACAAAGATGGTTTCTAAATTATAAGAAACTAATTATAATACGTATAATGGTTACTAGAAAAATATAAATCATTTAAGCACAAGAGAAGAATAAATCTAACCTTACTTTATTACCAAGAGCTTCACCCTTTCACCCAAGTAAAATGAAACTTAGTTACTCATAGATAAGAAGAAGAAGAAGAAGAAGAAGAAGAAGAAGACTTTAATTTAGAACAAAGGAAAATTACTACAAGAAAATTTAGTAACAAAATGGCATCATT